>OU426979.1:74485311-74971032 GCA_911387785.2 Aelia acuminata | reverse complement strand
AATGTTAGCGCCCCCCCCCCACATTCCCCCCGCAACCAAAACTTTAAACTTATAATGTTTCAAATTCTAAGAATCTGAAAATATAAGGATACACCCTCATTTCAATTAAATCGGTAAATCATGCATCATGGTAATGCCCGCGCCCCCCCCCCCCCCGTGCCACTGAAATTTAAAATTTATAATCTTTTCGAATTCTACGTATCCAGAAACATAGGACCGCACTTTTTCAATAAAATCGGTAATATAAAATTACTGGTAATGTGAGCCCCCCCCCCCCACACCACCGAAATTAAAAACTGATATTTTCGAATTCTACGTAACTGAAAACATAAGGATGTACCCTCATTTCAATGAAATCGGTGAATGTTTAATTACTGGTAATGCGACCCCCCCCCCCATAACTGAAATTTAAAATTTATAATCTTTTCGAATTCTACGTATCCAGAAACATAGGACCGCACTTTTTCGATAAAATCGGTAATATAAAATTACTGGTAATGTGAGCCCCCCCCAACACCACCGAAATTAAAATCTGATATTTTCGAATTCTACGTAACTGAAAACATAAGGATGTGCCCTCATTTCAATGAAATCGGTGAATGTTTAATTACTGGTAATGCGACCCCCCCCCCCATAACCAAAATTTTAAACTTATAATGTTTCGAGTCCTACGTATCCAGAAACATAGGACCGCACTTTTTCAATAAAATCGGTAATATAAAATTACTGGTAATGTGAGCCCCCCCCCCAACACCACCGAAATTAAAAACTGATATTTACGAATTCTACGTATCTGAAAACATAAAGATGTACTCTCATTTCAATGAAATCGGTGAATGTTAAATTACTGGTAATGCGACCCTCCCCCCCACATAACCAAAATTTTAAACTTATAATGTTTCAAATTCTAAGGATCCGAAAACATAAGGATGCACCCTCATTTCAAATGAATCGGTAAATCATGCATTACTGGCATTCCCGCGCCACGACCTACCTCTGAAATTTAAAATTTAAAACATGAGAATGTACCGTCATTTCAATGAAATCGGTAAATGTTAAGTTACAGGTAAGGCGAGCCGGCCTCCCCCTCCGCCATTGAATTTTGGAATGAAAATGTAAATTTTACCACCTTCCCCCCCGAAATTTGATATATATCTTTTTTCGAGACAACACTATCTATTATATAAAGACAGACCCCCCCCCTCAGTAAAGAATACGGAAGGTATGATTTTTTAATATTAGGGAACCCCTTCCCCTCATGAAAATTCAAATTGGACATTTTTTTTTAAATCACCGCCTTTGACAACAAAATAATAGATAGAAATGATTATAACAAAGAAATAATGTAAAAACATGAAACTTTTTTTATTAAAACTTATTTAAGTAAGTGGTTTATTAAAACTGTTAAATAAAAACTTTTATTATTTAGGTTTGAAAATAAAAGTTATGAAATAACTGTTTTGAAAGACTATATGATAATAAAAGTAAAAGTTAAAAATATACTTTTATCGATCAACACATGTTAATAAAAGTTAAACTTTTACTTTTAAATGAAAAGAGTTAACTGTTTAATTCGATCCCTGGTTTTGCTGATAACTCGAAAATCATGCATAGCACAGAAAATTTAGTTCTCTTTAAATGACAGAATATTAAGCTGTGAGTCGAATAACATATTTAGTCCTAACATAGCCAAATCTTTTAACAATATTTATTTACCTTTTTGGTTGGCGGATGAATTACCTAACGTTCCCAGGCCATTGTTCAAACGTATTCCCTTCAACATCAATATCAGCAATATCGTCACCAATTCTACAGCTAACCATATCTTTTATATTATCCGTATTGAATTCCAGCCAATTTTTTTATATTATAATTATATTTAATCCCTTTGGCTAAGTAACCTGTTTAATTAGTTAGTTCTATTCCTATTTACTCAATGAGCAACAAATTAGCTCCATAATTTTAAAATTTGCTATATTTTTTCCTCATAACGCAAAATTTATGGATAGGTAACACATTTACATTTAAGGAGTGCCTTTGTACAAACTATTATTTTAACATATCGCCGGTCGGCAAGAGAAAGATTTAAGTTTTATTGTTTCAATATTTCTTTAAAGATGGTAAACAGTCATGCCTGCTTTAATTAAGACACTTTCCTTGGTTACAATATACGGTATTTCAAATATTCATGCCGACCGAAAAAACATACAAAATATGGAGAATGTTTCATGGAAATGAGATTTATAGCACAGGTATCCTAGTTGTGTAAGAGTGGATTATACTCCTAGCAGTTTCTCAAACGTACATATCGTGATAAAGGTGAGCGATTAGACCAAGCAAGTTTTTTCACAACGGGGATCCTGCAAATTGGAAGAGGCAGGAGACCTCCGAGTCGGACGCAGCCGTAATAAATGGCCGAGTTCTCCCCTTCCTGCCCCTCCCCCCCCCCCGCAGCACCATCCCCCTCCACAACTAATTGGCCCCCGGAACAAGGTGCAACTCTCCTCCTCGGTTTTTCTTCCCCAACATGAAGAATCGTAAATCACTGAAAACGAATGAATATTTTTCTTTTTGAAATATTATGTAAGAAGTTATCATTAGTAATTCTTAATTATTTGAAAAAAATATTTGTTCTATATAATACAAAACTAAAATATTTGTATGGATTCTAATTGGTATTCATATTTTTTTATTTTAATTTCTAGCTGTTCAAATAAAAAAATAGAAGTAAATCTACTTGCGAAACAAATGCTGTTCATTGGCAGTAATTTGTTGACTATTTAATTTAGCAGACCATGTGACCATTATCTTTGGCACCAAAGCCCTGAGGGGTATAATTTTAGGATGAACGTTATTTATATATTAATGTTAAGGATGAGAGAATTATGATTGGAATTTATTATATTTATATTGCTCTGTTTAAAGTTATCCCAGTAATGCAGCTGAGTGGTCAGCGCGGAGATCTCCTGTAGTCCTGCTCTTCCCTCCAAACGTGGAGGGACAAGCAGATCCTGGCTTTTTTCCAGCTTGATTGTAAATAATGTGTGTTTTGGATATTTGTTTTACTTTACTTAAATTAGGGTTCATTTTACTCATTTCTTTTAATCTATAATTTTAATTATTATTTTGATTTAATTTTTATTAATCTTCTTTAATAAATACTTAATAAATTTGATCAGTGAGTATTATTACTATTGCCCTTCCGAATGTAATATTATTCAATAAAAAGATTTTTATTAAAAAAGAAAAAAAATAATAAAAATTAAAGCTAAACCTGTACAGCAACTTCAAATTCAAAAGTACAAATGTAAATATACTTTTGTTTTTTAAACACTCAGAATCATTAAGGATTATAAGAAAATGTTTGTTTTATAAGTCTAGTAGTATTCGAAATTTTTTGTAGAATTTAGTTCAATTTCTTAGATTCAGACGGGCTTAGTTATAGCATGATTTTGAAAGTGCAGCAGAATATCATAAATTTGGAATGGCTGCCAAGTAAATTTTTTAGCGTAATCCAATATCAGTTCCTTGTTAAGATGAGATTAAGTAAGGAGCATGTCAAGATCCGTCTTGAGTAGCGGATACTTACTATGAAATATAAGGAGCATTAATGAAGAATAATGCAGAATGTGTTAGGTTTACGAAGAAGGGTTGTTGATTTGTTTATCTTTGAATTCTTTTGTTTTAGACATTAAAAAGCTTGATGGAGGCACATTTATAATATAGTCGTATATAATACCGAATTTCGAGTTTAAATAGTGAAATAGTGGAAAGATTATTTTTATTATTTCAAAAGGTTATTTTTTTAAACATACACTCATTTTGTCGGTTAACATCCAGTATCATTTAAGTTTTTTATAATTCTCCAGATTTTGTTCCTAATAAAAACCGTGTATTTGACTGCATATATTGGCCAACTTAAACTAAGCAGTTAATGTATATTTTTCACAAACTAGATAGCCAGTCCTATAAGTATTTTTTAATTCTTATTAAGTCTCTGAGTATGAAAAACCAATTATTTCCGTCTTTTTGTAATTTATACTTTGTAAGATATTTTTATTGGAAAAAAAAACACCAATTGAAAACTCATTGATTTTAGTTATAAACTTTTAGTTAGCAGCAAAAATGGACTAAAATTTGTATGGAATCATTACTTGTTAACTCCTTAAATTAACATATAGTTTTAAACACTGTTAGAGTGTTCTAGAAATTCTAGAAATCAATCAACTTATGAGTGATACAGAGTTCCGTGGAAAGATGCGTAAAACCCAACAAATAATAAGGCGAAGGTCTGGGTTAGAATATTACTCTTAACAATTTTACCACCAATATTTTTACAATTTTCCGCTTTGTTTAATTGAATAGTTCTTGCAGTCTATAAAACTAAACAATTTTAGTATAGTTTTTTTTTCCTATTATCTGCATGATCCTGGATACCTTCCCTAATTAACAACCAACATCCTCATACCAGCAGCTCGCTTTGCAGATGGAGTTTGCTGATAGCTAGGAATTGGAATAATTGGCTGCAGTTAGAGGAATACGGAACTACTGACAGAACAATGTTGCGATTTATTCGCGGATCCGAGGGGAATCTGTTGATTAGCGATGATTGATGATAACTGAAAACAAACCCGCTTTCACAAACCGATTACCATAAAATAGAGTTTTCCGAATAATTGCCTCGATTTCGTATTTCACTTTAAAATTCACTTAATGAATCAAATTGCTGAACACCACAAGCGCATAATTTTAGTCACGGACTGTAAATTACTGAATTCATGAAATGGTCCGGTTGACGCGCATTTGCGGACTTTTCCATTCCATGATTGGTTTCTGTGGGTTGAGCCTGACATTAAATACGCGGTTTATTCCTGTCATTGCCACGGCCACTGCTGGTGTTATCGCACGAATAGAGATTTTCGAAAGGATGAATCACTATTTATGATTGAGATTAGAATTATAACTTTGAAAGCAATAATTTATAAACGCTACCACTGCGTTCTGAAAAAAAAAATTAAATTCTGTTGCAATATTTTAATGTAGTCAGAGGGTATTTTGATTTTATTTTTATCATCCTGGAAGATCTCTGCTATTTCCTTGTCTATTTTGCAGTTGTTGCCTCAATCAAGCGAATGTTGAGCATTTCCTAAGTGCTTGTATGATCCATTGATCTTACCCTTAATGCAAATTGGAGCTTCCAGTAGTTTTAGGTAATTTGCATAGGAAATCTTGCAGTGCCAGCCCAAAACAGAAGATCACTTCTTCTCGTCTTGACCTTCTGAATTTTTTTTTATATTTTATTTCTTCAAATTAGCGATAGTCATCTTCCACTGTAACATTCAACTTTTCATAGAAGAGAAGAAACCCTGCTGCGTCCAGTCCTCCACGGTAGTCGTGCCATCAATCATGGTGGCTTGTGGCGCATCTTAATGCCGAGCTGAAGTACCTTTTTCTTGTTTTCGCTAACCCGTTTTCAACTCCAATTGTTTATTTATGCTATTGCGGGTTAATGTTTTTTCTTTACTTATTCGTTTTTGAGCATTCATTGAGTCCGTTCCCAAGGCAGATTTAAAAACCTAAGACGGTTGGATATACAACAACGCCTTTTTAATTCAATTGGCTTCTCCTGAAAAGACTGTTTGGTAATAGCTTGCATTTAGTAGTAAATCAATACAATAGTAAATGAAAATAAAGTAGTTCTTTAGTTTCAGTTATAACCGATCACAAAAGTCTCCAGATTTTGAAGCATCGTTATAAAAGACCTGTCTAATCTGATATTGTTTTAGCAGTTAAAATTTTGATTTTTGAGTCATAATTAGCCGAAAAAATATATCTACTGTTCAGCATGCTGCTTGACTGTAAAATAAGAAAAATACTTTTAATCTGATGTAACTTAAGTTGAAAATGTAAACTAAGTTATTCAAAATACTATAAGGGCTCTTACTCAACGAATCATACAGCCAAAGTTCAATTTGACAACCTCTTCCCTCAGATTTTGAAAAAACTTTTGTACATTTAAGCACATTCAGAAATATAAAGACCGGACCTTGGAGTTGTCATCCCCCAGCCCGGACGTCAGTCCAATTATTGAGCATAATCTGTTATTCAGTCCTATATCTGTGTGAAATCCGAGATCCAAGGGTTCACTGGGATACATAAATGGGATCAGATTCCACAAGATCGGGTAGCCAACCCTGTTCGCAGTTTGCCTGTAGGGTACAGACCGTTATTTAAGCCAGTGGTAGATGAATGTATTTGGAGAGAAATTTTAACTGTATATAAATTTACGTGGAACACTGTATTGAATTAATTTTATTTTATTCAAATAAAAAAATCTCCTCGAATAGAAGTTATTAATTTTTTTATCATTTACAGAATTATTATTTATATGCGGATATTTTTTGAGAGGTTTTAGCTATATATTATTTGTGTGCGGTACTTTTAAATTAAAATTGTATCCTTCCATTATTCCATTCCTGTCATTAATGAATTTTGGAGCCATGGAGTGAGTGAGTGTACGTGCTTATTAATCAATTCAATTTTTTCATCTGTCTACTGTCCCTCTGTCCTATTTACTACATTCAATCAAAATTTTTGATTACTTAATTGAAACATTTTTGAGGTTTCTAAGATTTTACAAGCTAAGAAGATTCATTAATTTCTTTATTTAACATGTTTTGTAAAGTCAGAGAAGATAAACTATCTTGGGAACGAAATGAATAAAGAAATAAATTGAAAACAAAAACTTTTCAGTTAAAGAAAAGCAGCACCTATTCCTCGGACGATCAAATTAGGTCCTCCAAGTTGAAAAGGAAATGTAATTAACTATCTTCGCTATAATTCTTCTTCTAAAGTCGGGTTGAGGAACGGTGGCTTGGTTTGATTTAATTTATTTATATATTTTTTGTAAATATTAATTTGTTTACTCTTTATTAAAACCTGCTGGGATAATAATGAATTAGGGTGCAGCGATTAAATGTTTTTTATTAACATGTATATCTATTCAATTGTAACAAGTTGGCCCTTTCCCTTACGAAGTGGTCTTCATAAAAACTGACACTGCTCAGATACCACAGATATTCGAGAAGAAGTCAAGCTACCTCACTTTTGCCAAATAACCAATTCTTTGTCTTCTACATCATAATGTAAAACGTACTTCAGAACGTGATAAAAAATCATTATTGTGTCTGTTACATCGATATGAGTTTTTGAATTTTTGTTAGAACAGTTACAAAACTGTTTTAGTACCTCAGAGTTTCCGAGCCTGTAAGTGTCAGTGTGTATGTCAGTGACTCGTTAAAGATCCCTATTCTAGTTATTCTTGGATAGGTAAAATTTAGGTATTCTTTAGAATCGTTCGATTAGACTTACTGATGACGTAAATACAACAAAAACAAACAAACTGTTTTAGTACATTTTCTGGATGTTTCGAGTATTTTTTAAGCTCTTCTAGAATATTCGATTTCGGACTAAAAATAATAAGCAATAGACAAGATGCTAGCCCTGTACATCGAAACTTATGACTACTTTTGTGTCACTGCAGTTACTTTTCGTAACTTTGTTATAAATTTGAGCTTTTATTGTTTGTTTAGCGTTTTGAATTGTGATTTTTTGTAAATAACAATTCATTAAGCCAACATTAGTATTGCAGTATTATACGTAGATGGACTTAAAATTACATACATTAAAATACATAAATGGACTTTTTTTTTGGTAAAAAAAATTGCATGTTAACATCAAATTTGTGTTTATGCCGCTTTAATAATCAAAATCTTATATACCTATTGGTTTATACCAAAACTACCAACTGGTTTAAAAGTAACAAGAAACGCGATAGTGTTTTAGGGGTTTCATTAATTTGTTTGGGTAGGATAATTGTGTCATCTTCAGTCTGAAAACAATTAAGCATGATTAGCAGCTTCAATTTTCGTAAGTCTATTACTATCAATTTTACGAAAGGGATCAAATGGGAATTAGTACAAATAGGTAGGGATAGAGGAGAATAATGTGACGATGAAATAAATCTGCAAGTACTAAAATGTTTTTAAATTTTATTTCATGACGTGTGTTTACAACAAAAAAATAAAATTGACGAGGTTGATGTTTTTAAACGATTCAAGAAGGTGAAACCAGTATTTATATTAAATAAACTAAAATATTCTTAATATTGTAAGGTAAAAAAAAATCATATGGTCGTTGTATCTGTTACATTCAAAAGAGTTCAAGACTTTTTGTTGGAACAGTTACATAACTGTATTCTAACGTGTTCTGGATGCTATCAGAATGTTTTAAGCCCTTTTGGAAGGTTCGATTTCGGACTTAGTCTTGTTCTGAACATCGAATCATGTGAATATCTATGAGTCACTAGTAGTTAATTTCTGTGACTTTGTCGACAATTTGAGCTTTTATTGTTTTTCTGACTTTTTGAATTATAATTTTTCATAAATAAAAATTTTAATTTTAAATCCACATTAGTGTTATAACATGTAACAAAATAATGATTACATTATAATAAAGATATAATCCCTTGAAGATTTGTCAGAAGCTCGAAACGTCGGAGAAAAATAAGTTATATAAAAAAAATAGATATAAAAAAGAGATCACCTATAATTCTTTAAAAAATACTGATAAGTAAGTTTCCTCAAATCCCGTTAATATAAAATAAGAGTATTAAATTTTACAGAATTTTTAATAAAGTATAGTAAATATTTATTAAGCACAATAAGAAAGTACTGCAGTTTTCCTTAAATATCATTTGAATCACTAATATGGTTGCAGAAGTCTTAGAATCTTCCGTTTTGAAAATACGTCAACAAATCTTCATTATTATTCATTTATCTTATAGAAACAGTGAAAGGGGAGAGAGTAAATGCGAAGTTTACTGAAAGCGATGCATTTAAATGAAGCTAAAGGAGCATAAAATGGGTTTTGAGCTTAATTCAAGAATAATTTCGCCTGTAATGAATACAAATAGAAGTAGGAAGTATAGAAGTTAGGAAAATATTTCGGAACAAAATTATCAAGGAAAAGGAAAACTTTTGCCTTGATACCTATCTTTCTGGAATCTGATACGTCCCGAGATCCTGTTTGGTATATTTTACTTTAATTCATTAACATTATATATACTTTTGCTTATTTACGGAAGTTTCTGCATATATGTGCCTAGTTCTGCATACCTCAGCTAGATGGCAGCATTGCCCTTCTGCTTTCTGTATCTTAACCTTGTTACTGTCAGATCAACCTGGCCTTAATTTCAACATCGTGGTGTTTTTCCATAATTTTAAAGTCGACCTTCCTTGAGTTGCTTTGGTTTTTCCTTCTTTGTAAGTCTTTACACAGATTAGGCCGAGTAAGTCAAGTTATGTTTAGGTTTTGTAAAAAAAAATTATTTTCAAGTCTTTTTAACTGATCATATCAGTTTGATCATTGGTCCTAAATATCTAAACCTGATCCAATACTATTGTCTATCTTCTATATTATAAGTGTTTAGTTCTTTCGCAATATATAAAGTGCTATTTTCGTGTTACCTTTCTTTTCAGACTTTTAATATTATTTTCAACACAAAAAAGACTTGTGGAGGTATCTATCAGCTTATAACAGGTATTCTTTCTTCTTTTTCCAGACAATTTTGTTTCTTTTTTCTTTTTCTATATCCTCTACCTACTTCTAAACTAATTCCTATCATCAATTTTTTATTCGATATCATTAATCTCTGCTATTACTAACTTCAAGTCGACATTTTTCTTGCGAAATCCTTTTTTTTTTTTTTTCTTTCTCTCTTTCTGTTATTTTACTCTCAGTGCCTCCTTTATGAATCCTTTTAGGTTTTACTATTTTATCTCTTACTTTATTATCTTTCTAATTTTCCTTCGATATCGTGTAGTAGATCAATCAAGTTAAATATAATTGATTATGTTAGCTGAGAGGAAAAGCTTAAATTGTAAAATCCTATTCTGTTTACAATCGTTTTCCCTTATCCTCCTCTACATTTACTATCCTTTAATTACTATGATGTTTGACAATTACCTATATGGGATTGCTGTATTGCTGCTACATACAATACTAGGGGCGAATTATCTATAAAGGTGCCTTTACACCTTACGAACCTCACCTTCGAACAAGTTCTTCTTCGAACCTTGCCGTACCGACGTGAAGCGAACAGCCATTTGTACTTCACGTGACGTTAAGCGAACCAATATGGCGCACCCCAATCTAGCTTATGATAAAGAAAAATTCTCCTTTTTTATATTTATCCTTTTTTTATATATTATCTGTAAAATAAAAATATAGGAGACGAATTACAACGTATCACAAATTACACTAGTATCACAAACAACTCCTGTCACTTAGAAAAACCCAAATCAAAAGTGACACTAGCGCTGCCCCCGAACCCAGGCGAACAGATGAAGTACTTAGAACAGCCGAACAGTCGACGTGGAGGCTTCGCGAAGGTTGTTCGAGGGTAAAGGCACCTTAAAAGAGTTCTCCTTCTTTTTCATGAAAGTCCTATTATTTTTGCAATAGTAAATTACTGTTAAAAAAAAAAAAGAATAATAAAAGGGGAAAGACAAAAGGAAAAAGAGGGGATTGATAAGAGAGGAAATGAGAAGGGCGATGAAGCAGAAGAGGGGTAGTTAACTGGGATAATTCAGAAGAGGCCAATTGTGCCAAGGGCGGGGAACATTTAAGAGAGGATTAGGGCCGCTGCCACAAGCCTGGGCTAAGCCAACATCTACCTGGTCAGGTAAGTAGCAACCTTCTCCAACAAGTGCTGCCATCGTAGTCTACCTTTTTTACCATATTTTTGTCTCATTCAAAGTCTCACTGGGGCTTAAATGTGATCTTTAGAAAAAAGAATTTTCCATTAAATTAACATAAGTAATCTATGCAGGTTTAGTTTTTATTATATCCGGTTAAAAATTAAGTAGCTTACTCTTTCTGTCCAAAAACTCGAAAACAGAAATTTGCAATACTGTGATATTTTACTTACGGTAGAGAATGAGCAACGAATTATAGTTTTTCAACATTAATTCCCGCTAAACGCTAACCGTAAAACACATGTTGACGGAGTGTAGGGCTTATCACTCAGTCAGGGAACTATTTCATTATATATATACCGTCTGGTACATATATATATAAAGTCTATCTACTAACTGGTATATATATATATATATATATATATATATATATATATATATATATATATATAAGTTAACTGTATATAAGACGTATTTAATAAAATTCAAATTTGTTTTAGGATAAGTTAATTATTATTAATAAACATATGTTGCTGTTTTTATATGTACCAGGTGGAAAGCAAAATACAGTTAGTTGATTTCTGGATTTCTTGAAGTTCTGTTGTCACTTTGCTCTAGCCCCACATTTTTTTAGTGTAACATTCAGTCTGATCATAACTGGTGCCGAAACCCGAGTACGCTCTAAGATAAATTCACGTGAGTAAATCAGTTAATATTCTTAGAACGCTTTGGTTAAAGTGTCGGCGTGTCACGCTTTAACTACGAATCTAGTGTTAATACTGTGAAAATATGGGGGAAGAGGAACAGTTGGCGAAGTTAGAGTCGCAATTGACCGAGACTACGACAATGACGCACATCGAACTATTGAAGATTAGAACACAGAATTCCACCTTCATTCATGAAGTGATCAGCCAACTAGAACCTTTTACTGGAATAATAGGGGATCTTGAGCACTTTATTAAGGGAGGCGACCAGATTAAGGAACTAATAGTATCGCGGAAGGAATCTGGAATGCTATTGGAATCTGACGTCCGACTTCTCGAGGCCTCTCTCATTGGTCGTATCTCAAGGCGAGTCTTAAACGCAATCCAGGGCGACCTAACGCACTCTTGGGAAACGCTAAAGGTACGATTAAAGAAACTTTATGGCGGTGGAAGATGGACACCAGAAGAAGATGTATTCTATTTACTTAAGGAGAGGCGAGCGCAAGGACAATCGGAAGGCGAATTCGCCGAGAAACTTCTTGTCCTATACAACCGGTTAACGGAGAAAATGGTGGAGGCTTGTGGACAAGCGGAGGGGGCCCAGAAACTGGATTTCCTTAAAAGTGTGATGAAAGTACAATTAAATCATTACATGGATCGACCGGGCTCACTACCGAAGGATCGAGACTTTATAGAGTGCGCACATGATCTCATAGACGCTAAAGAACGAAATGAGGCTCGCTTCGAAAAGCCAGAAACAGAGTGGACGGAGGTACGAAGTACACCTAGGAGGCGGCTGTCTACGAACAATCGAGGTTTCGAAAAACGGCCAAGCCGGGTTCCTGACGTAAGGAGGCGAAAATCGGAGCGACGCTGCTATGAATGTAACCGACCCGGTCATATAGCGGCGCAATGCAACCTCATAAGATGCTTCGAATGTGGTAGGAGAGGGCACATAGCGAGGGAATGCCCGCGACGTAACCCAGGATCAAATAGGAGGGAGCAGAAACAACAGCCGATTGAGGTAAACAATCAGGACTGGATCAGCAGGCGAGCTGGCAAGAGGAGCGGTGGCCATTACTCTGGAGATGAATCTTCGGGAGAGGAAAGTACCCAATCGGAGCGCAGCAGCCCGGCTACGAGGAGAGACGAGGTAAGTGGTGGGAATACCTGGAGGGGAGGATATTCCGGGACGTCAGGGGAAGTAGTGGCGGGGCGTCCTCGCGCGGATTGAGGATGCGGTAACTGGGGGGGCAACCAACGGGGCGAATTAATAATTAACAATAGTGTGAGGACGGGGCGATTGACTAGGTTGCCCGTGGCGAGGTTAGTTGAGTCAAAAATAAAATTTTTAGTCGATACGGGAAGTACTAACTCGTTAATTAGTAAGAGAGCAGCGGAGAAATTTGGTGTATGGTTAAGGCGTAAACGATGCAAATGTGTAGTCTCTACGGTTAGCGGTAGATGCCAGACCTTGGGAGAGGTGATCTTGAATCTAACCGAATTAACGGGGTGCGATGCGTATCCGATTAAAATCCATATAATTAAAGAATTGATGCCGGGATATGACTTTATTATTGGTTGCGACATTCTACAGCGGGCAGGTCTAAGCATGAGAGTTACCGGGAACAATTGGCGCCTTATGATCGGTAAGCGGAGATACGAAATCGTAACGAAGGAAAATAACGCGGACATCGAAATTGGAGCAGTAGAATGTAGAAAGGAAGCGTTGTCGCGGATATTAGAACTTAATAAGGATTTATTTTACAGGGACGGAGAATTTATGCCAACTACTGGAAGAACTGTCCATAAAATCAATTTGAAAACAGATACACCGGTATATGTTAAAGATAGACGATATCCACAAGCCATGAGGAACATAATCAGACAACAGTTGGGTGAACTACTGAAACAGGGTATAATCCGGCATAGTAACTCCCCGTTTAATAGTCCGCTATGGGTAGTTGAAAAAAGACAAGGAGAGAATAGCGGAAAAGAGAAACAGTATCGCGTTGTAGTCGATTATCGGAAATTAAACGAGGCTACTAAGGATGAGCGGTACCCTCTTCCTCGGGTAGAGGACATACTTGATCGCCTGTCGGGTGCAACGGTTTTTAGTACGTTGGATCTCAAAAGCGGATATCACCAGGTTAGGATGGCCGAAGAAGATATTGGTAAAACTGCGTTTTCGTGGGAACGTGGACACTTTGAATTCGTTAGGATGCCCTTCGGGTTGAAGGGGGCCCCTTTAACCTTCCAACGTCTCATGGACGAGCTACAACGAGGATTAGGCGAAGACTTCTCGCAAGTGTACATGGACGATCTCATTGTCTTTAGTAAGACCGAGGACGAACACGTTGATCATTTGAGGAAAGTATTCAGCAGAATACGCGAGTTCGGATTGAAATTATCCCGTGAAAAATCTAAATTCGGCCTAAGGGAAATAAGGTTCTTGGGTCACGTTGTTTCCCAGAATGGAGTCCAACCAGATCAGGAGCGAGTGAAAGCTATACAGGAAGCCCCTTTGCCCAAGAATGTCCGCGGCGTCAGACGGTTTCTAGGCATGATTAATTATTATAGGAGGTTTATTCCAGGTATTGCGGAATTGACTCACCCATTAACCGAAATATTGAAAAAAGGAAAACGGTTTCAACTCGGGCCGGAGCAGATAACGAGTATTCGGAAATGCCGCGACATTTTAACCACTCGACCGCTACTTGCCTTTCCTGACTTCAACCGTATGTTTAGGGTCACTACAGATGCAAGCGAGGTCGCCGTCGGGGCCGTATTATCTCAGAATTTCGAGGAAGGCGAAAAACCGATAGCATACGCGAGTCGGAAGTTAAACGATGCCGAAAGACGGTATAGTGCGATCGAACGGGAACTTTTAGCGGTTGTATGGGCCGTAGAACACTTTCGCCCCTACATATACGGTAGGAAGTTCGAATTGTTAACAGATCACAAACCGCTCGTATATCTGAGTACGCTTAAAGAGACTTCAGCCCGAATATCGCGATGGAAGGAAAGGCTCGCGGCGTACAATTTTCATACTGTACATAAGAAGGGAGTAGAAAACGCCGTCGCCGATTGGTTATCCAGAGATTTGGTTGTAAACGCAATCGAGGAGGAAAATACACCCACAGAGCTATTTTCCTGGCCCGAGTGCGGACAGGAATCTCCGTTAACCCTGAGCGATCAAGAGGAAAACACTACACCGACGGAAAGACCCCACGAGCTACCCGAAATTAATGAAATAATAAACGATAAAAAGCACCAAATCATAATAAAATCAAAACTGGACGCGGGAACGGAAACTAGAACAAGCGTGTACGAGGGGCTATCAACCATATTAATTCGAACGCCAGCATCGGTTGACGAGAATGAGCTGGAAAGAATATTTGCAGAATTCAACAACGCAGGCCGAAACTGTTACGTTTATGTCGGCAATCGTGTTATAGCGAATAAAATTAAAAGATTATGGAGACAGGAGAGGATAGGAGTAGGGTATACTTTAATCCGGTGCTTACGGGAAGTAGAAACGATCACGGACCCAACGGTGCAAAAGAGACTGCTTACAGATCATCACACCGGGAAAACTAATCACAGGGGAGTAGAGGAGACACTACGAGCTTTGAAATTATTATATTTTTGGAAAAATATGGTAAGTATGGTACGCGATTTTATATCACGGTGCGAGGTATGCCAGCGAGCAAAGTATGATCGCCAACCCCCGGTAGCCGTGCAAATAACGACACCCACCGCGATGGAACCTTTGCGGTCCGTGCAAATTGACATTTACTCGTGCGAGGGTCAATCATGGCTGACTGCGATAGATACGTTCAGCAAGATTTCGATGGCCTATCCAATCGAAGCGAAAACGCCTAAGGCGGTATGGGAGGGAATCTTGCAGTGGTGTGCGACATATGGCGTACCTGACGAAGTAGTATCAGACAGCGGAAGAGAGTTCGATAACACTTTAATTCGGAACGAAAGCAGGAAATTAGGCATAGTATGGAGGTTAAATACCCCCCATCATATCAAGGGCAGGGGCGCCGTGGAAAGGCTACACAATACGTTAGGGGAGCACCTACGGTTATTAAAATTGGGACGGAACCTCGACCCATATGACGCTATGCCTTGCGCGGTGATAGCATACAATAATACAATACACGCTGCGACAGGGTTATCCCCTGTAGAAATTGTTTTTGGTCAAAGGCGGCGCGATCGAGGAGATCTTATCACAGCTAATAATAGCGATTTAAGGGAAATACTGTCAAAGGCGAGAATGGAGCGACATGAAACATGGGGAAAGATCCGAGAAAAATTAATCCGGGAGAAACAAACCAGGGTAGATAAGGCTAATAACCGGCCTGTTGTTAATAAGAAAGAGCCATTAGCGCTTGGGGCAATCGTATATAGGCGTTTGAGGACCGCGAGAAATAAAACAGCCGCGCGCTACGAGGGCCCTTACAAAGTCACAGCTATACGGGAAAATAATTTGTTTACCATTAAGGATGTTAACCATCCGTTTAGGTCGCGTACGGTTCATCTCGAAGAACTTCGGGTACCTCACAGTAGGTCAGAACCCGAGCCTGGCGGCTGCGCTCAGCAGAGGGAATCCCGACAAGAAGAACTCTAATTTACTTTAGTATCTAAGGTTATTAAATGTTGTTAATTGTTAGTTTAAAAATTTAGAACATAATCTTATTTATTCTTTATTAAAGCTAGAAAAAATTGTTCGTAGTTACTTATAGAAGTTTAAGTCAAAGTTATTGTTACTAGTATAAGCATTTTTGTTATTTTGTTTAATTAAAAGTAATGTTTATTTTTGTTATCTTAAAAGTTCCTCCTTACGAAGGAACTGGAGGGAGGGAGT
Organism: Aelia acuminata; assembly: GCA_911387785.2. Classification (NCBI taxonomy): domain Eukaryota; kingdom Metazoa; phylum Arthropoda; class Insecta; order Hemiptera; family Pentatomidae; genus Aelia; species Aelia acuminata. Next base: position 74,954,695 of record OU426979.1, on the reverse strand, counting down.
TAACTGTATATAAGACGTATTTAATAAAATTCAAATTTGTTTTAGGATAAGTTAATTATTATTAATAAACATATGTTGCTGTTTTTATATGTACCAGGTGGAAAGCAAAATACAGTTAGTTGATTTCTGGATTTCTTGAAGTTCTGTTGTCACTTTCCTCTAGCCCCACATTTTTTTAGTGTAACATTCAGTCTGATCATAACTTATATATATACATATATACCAAATGACCAGCATATCATTTAAAAGGACAACATACAGACAACCGACAATCTTTTTAATTTCCTGAAACATCCGAACCTTTTCAACAGAATATAGCCGATTATATGTAATGAAAGGAGATTATAATTATGAAGTATATAAAAGAAAAAAAGAATTTTAAAACTAAAGTGTTGCTTAGAATACGTGGACCGAAGATGAATGAATCAACCAGAGATTTAGATGGTTACACAATACAAAATTGCTTGAACTTTGCCCGGTTAACATGTTTGAAGTTAAAGCGTGGAAAATGTCCGAGGGTGCGGCCGAGACGAAGGTGGAAGGATTCTGAGTGAGCTGATCTAGTAAAATTGCGATTGGACTGGAGGATGGATGGAGGTATGTGGGGTGCGATTTATGGTGTCGGACTCGAAATTTTGGGGTTCGCCTTTATTATGAATATTAAACTTGAAAACTAAACAAATCATTAACAAGTGTACTTCCCGTTGTCTTGATCTTTCTTCCCCTTAATCGTATTTTTCTTTTCTTTTTTCTTATAATATGGAAGGGAGTTTTTAACAGTTTTTATATGTCTCCATTTATGTTTTAGTCTAAACGATTATATGATAAAAAATCAGAAAGCTAAGTACAATGAGTAGGTACCTTTAAAGCTTAGGAGGAAGGATGAACATATATTTCTTAACTAATCTGATAAATATAGTAGCAATTTAGTTTTACATATAAATATTTATATCGTCCCTACTCTGGTAAAACTCTCCAAACCGAAAATTTTTGATTTGAGAAAAACGTATTTTACACATTGAAAGAAGTAAGTCAATATAATAACGAGAAATACTGCAAAACATCCGAGTAATGCTGACTCTACCAGCAAAAATTTTAAATATTTGATTCTAATAAGGATGGTCTTATAAAAAAAATTTTAATGAGTGAAATATTTTAAAAAATCTATGTAGTGAGATTTAAGAAAAAAGGAAAAAAAACATTCTTAATGACTTGGTGAGTATTGCCACTAGGTAGATTTTGCTTTTCTGCATCGATTGGTTTATATAACTAAAAACTAGACTTTTTTGCAGTTAGTGAGTTTTGCCTGAACAAGGACGATATGTCCTTTTATTTCTAATTAGCTGTTCATGTATATTTATGATTGTACCTGTAAATTACTACGCATATGCATCAAATTATATATAATATATAGCTATACAGGAATTGGTATGTAAACAATTTGATGCATTAAAAGTGAATATAACATTGTTTCTGTACAATATACTTGGGAAATATGCACTCCATTTAAATGGTTTACTACAGCTTAGGCATTAACATAAATTTAACACTAATATACAGCTGCTGCACGCAAAATGAAAGGAGCTTATTTTGGTGCCACGGCCAAAATAGATCGATTGTAGTTTGCATATTATCAGCCGGTGATTGATTTATCAGATGTTATCCCCTGGACACTATTTTCACGCATAATGATATTGCCGAATTCCGTGCCTCACCGAAACCGGTGAGAAACTGATTGAGTAACTACTGTAAAGGCTCTTCCATATTCAATTTTGAATCAACGTTTTAAAAATCCTCATTTCATCTTTAGGACCTCAATGTTCTTCCTCATGCTGATCCTACTGAAAAAATCAAAACTTGTGTGTCAATGGATTAAGTACACACACAAAAAAAAGAATAATTACTTATACGAGTATATATGTAGGGGGAGGTGGGGCACAATGAAACACAAAAGTTTTTTTTACCCATAGCACCACAAAAGTTTTTTTTTACCATTCAAAATTTATTTTCAATTTTTTATTTTCGCGTAAACATTATTTTATGCATCATGTCTGACCGCGAGCAGCTATTCTCCAAAAAAATAATTTTGTTTCAAAAGCATTTCAAAAAGCATGCCCGGAGTACAATGAAACAGCTAAAAAAAAAAAAAAAAAACAACACCATAATTAACAAAAAAACTTTATTCGGCTTCAACTCGGGTTTTCGATCTTATGTTTTAGGATAGCCACGAAATCCTTCAGGAAAGAGAAAAGTTTGACTTTCGAAGAGAGTTGTCATAAATTAATAGAGTTTTTTGGGTGGCCCTCCACCCATCTTTAATCTACTTAGTAAGATTTCTTCAGAAGGACCAACATGGGGCTAGGTCCTAAACATGAGTTGAGGATTTTTGAAATGTTGATAGAAAATCTCTCAAGTTCCAGAAAGGAAGACCGTTTACAGTAGTTAATTACTTAATCCGTTCCTCACCGGTTTGGAAGATCTTCCTCCAGGCCTTCCATTCAGAGTATTTCAATTTTAGTCATTATTAAATTATATTCATGGTTTGATTCCTTTTTTTAATTGTACATTTGTATATACTTAGAGTGTGAATGAGTTCGAGCTCTAATATAAATGGCCTAGATTGTGGCATAAAATACTATTTCTTTTAGTTTAAAAAAAACGAAAAAAAAAGACAAGATAAGAAATAAAGAATAAAATTATGGTTTCAACTGGTCTTTCGATTTGTTTTTTATAAATACCTAAAATCCATTTGATAGTCTCAAAACAAAACTTTCCTGGTATAAAAATATAAAAAATGAACATCTTTATTAGAATGAACATCTTTATTATTTATTAGAAATAAATATATTTGTAATTATACTTATTACAAATATATCTAACACCAATTGACGTTAGAAATAAAGCCGCGAGTCATAAATAGGTTAAACTATTCATCGAAAACAATTGATGAATTAAATGCATATTAAGTGTATTGGTTAAAATGTCGTGATTAAAGATAGCATTAAAGTAAAGCAAATAAAGGACCTTGGCCAAGTTCACCTCAGTACCGAAGCAACTCTTCGAAAATAAAGTTCTCATAAAAAGACTGAAGTGCTTTGCTTCCTTTGTATTTTCAAACAACCTCTTCTTTAAAGGAAGGGGAGTCCTGTCGCTGAGGGAGGTAGTTTCATTTGGCCACTTTCCACACAGTACATTTCCTTGAGGAAACAGATGATTGCAGGCTGGCTCTGACATTTCCATTTGAGTTTGCGAACACATGTTATTAGTTTGAAAAACATACAAAATAATACAACCCCGTTTTTTCTTGTGATGCTTACAAGTGCATGGATACAGTCCGCTATTTCAAGGCATTGGAGAAAAAATCGAAATATTTTGTTTTCTTTTAGTAAATTAATAGATAAGTAGTAATTAAATAATTCAAATGTTTGAGGTGGGGTTAAAAATAAACTTTTTAATAAAAATAATAGACCAAACTTTAAGAAATTCATATCACGAACTCAGCCCGCACATTTTTATGACCTATTGATGGCCATGTTTTACTCAACCTTCCTTACAAAATGTTATTGTTTGTTTGAGGAATGTCTTTATTCCATATGCATTCTTAAAATTGTTTATAATATAATTATTTTCTCACTCAAAATTTCAAATAACAGAATATAAGAGGCTATAAAGTAATTTTATTTTCTCTATATTCTTACACATAAACAAATTAAAACTATTTTTACAATGTTGCATATAATTTTTTTTCCGGATGTTTATTGCAAATGTTCTTTTTACAAAGTCCAGAGGTTAGCTTACTTTTTGATATATTGTTGTACTTCTGTCGTTGTGAGTTGGCTTCCTTTACACACATGTAGCATCGTTTCCTCCCCAATTGCATACTTTTGCTCGTTTGAACAGATGACAGTGAATGTCCCAAAGTTTATGACAAAGCGTTCAGAGTGTCTCTAAAGTCCGTTGAGGTTCTGGCTCCTTTCTTGAATACAGGGCTTTACAAGTGAGTCAGTAAGCTCATAAAGAAATAATTTTCGTCTTTTTTAAATATTTTGGTACCATGTTGGCTGGCTCATTGTAGGCTCCTCAGTTTCCCTCGGACTTGGCCAAGGGGGGATCCCGCGCGCCCGCAAGTCCGCTCGGCCCTCGAAATTTATTCACTATTGTATAAAAATCTGCAATATTTTTCAATAACGAATAATTTTTTTTCAAATTTTTAAAGAAGAAGGTGCTGCTGGGCACTTTCGTTCCATCATGCCATACATGCCTTATATATCATTGCGATGCTGCAGCCATCGAATTCGCTGATTGTCGCAGACCGCTGACAGGTGCGAATTAATGTTTGAAGACAAAAAAAAAAATTAAAGACCATATTTGGGGAAATTTCGGCATTTAAAAATCTTGAGGGCTCCAGGAATCACCCCCCCCCCCCCCCCTCTTGGCCATCCTAGGGTTAATACTGGACATATATATATATATATATATATATATATATAGTCACGTGGAAAAGCTAAGATGGCCATTGAACCTAGGAGACCCTGAGAGAGAGGGGGAAATCCTAGAAGAGGCTGTCCCAGGCGAGTAGAAGGGTCAGTCTGAGAGTAGAGTGAGAGACAGTCAGGCAGTCTGGGAGAGTCTGAGTCAGGGAGTCTGAGAGGGGCAGAATGGAGCGGAGGCTGGGTCTGAGATGGGCTGTCGAAGTCTGGGACAGGCGTAGTGGGATTCAAAGTAGTAAAGTAACCCCAAGTAATTTATGAGTCATGGTACCCCCCCCCTTGTGTAGTTGGGACTTGTAATAGGTTATTGTAAATAATAAATAGTGTAAATTGTGCGTAGTTGCTTAATTACCGCACAACCCTTCCCCAAAGATCCCTGTGTCACATTGGACTGGGTAGGCTTAAGAATTGGGGTGACAATATATACATATATATGTATCGATGTATAAGTGTCCTCCCTCACTTTCAAATTGTTTGTCAAAGACAGGTGGCTTGACGAATGCGATGATTTAGTTCACTATAAATAATTTTTTTTCCTGAAATTTGCCAATATACATTTTAGTATTAAAATAAACTTAGTGTCTACCTATTTTTATAATTTTTTATTTGATTTATTTATAATTGTATCCTAGAAAATGGAGATCAATATCAAAATTTTCAATTTAGTTTGAATAGTTAATAGCGGGGAAACATTGACCCTTTTAATTATTGTTTGTTTATTTAATGTCACTTTATGAAACATTGTTCAAGCGGATAATCATGGAGTGGGAGTCCTAAATTTTGCCTATCCATGTATAATTTGGATAGTGATCTTCAGCGAATACTTGACATCACACATACTCGCAACCCCTATATTACGTATCCTTAAAAGGATTTTTTTCTCTCTTACAAAAAAAAATCCTTCGGCCACCTGCCTTGCTACGAACCCGAATCTTGGGTTTGTAGATGGCTATGCTAACCAACACAACACAGTTGAATCCCTTTGGTCAGGATCTATGTTTTAATATTTTTTTTTTTTACTAACATATTATCCTTAACATAAGTATGTATTTTTCTTCTTATGTTTTATTTCAGTGTTTTTATGGAATGTAGCTTATTTTTATTTATTTTTATTACATGATACAATTTTCTTTTAAAATATTTCCCAATTTTAAGTGTTGCAGAATCAAAATTAAGATACATAATAATATTAATTTTGTCATTATTATTTATGAAATTAAGTTCGTCATTATTAATGATTAAAAAGTTATGGGTACTTAACAGTTCAGCTTGATAGATATTAGTAGAAGTACCAACACACCATCTTACCTGAAAAAAAAAAATATTATTACCTTTACAGGCATGTATTATAGGTGTATATTTTTAATTTCATTATTAAATATCCATTCGCCGTCACTAGTATATATAATTCAAATAAAGTAAAAGGAAATTTATGTTAAATGTCATTTTTCAGTATGCTGTAGTATTCAGTTTAATTTCAATGCATAAATTCAATTTATATACAAAAATTGGTGTAACTCCACTTGTATAAAAAAAAAAAATAAAATAATAAAATTCATTTTACCAGACTAAAATGGTAAATCTTTTTAATTACATTAGGTAGAATTTTTGCTACAAGACACCAGAGGAAAGTTGAATACTTGCCTCATTCGTCTCTCACTTAATCCGTCCGGGAGTGTAACCGTAGATGTATCTGTTTGGGGATAAGCCTATAATATATGGGATCTTTCTCCCATCTGGGGCAGAGACTAAATCATGTCAACTTGAAACATATATTTCATTAAAAAAAAAAGATTGAGTCTATATATAAATTATTCACGTGGATATAATCATGTTAGTAGGTATATCTTATAACTTTATTTCAAATAATAACTCTAATGCTTAATCGGAAATCTGGTGCGTTGCGCACATCACGTAATTTGAGCAAGAATGTATATTATATAAATATAAATATATATATATATATATATATATATATATATATATATATTTATTTTTATATATTTTTTTTAAGAAACACGTAAAACAATCTTTTATAAGTTTTGATTTAGTTCTATTATCATTGAAATTTATTACCAAGAGATCAACTAATTTTCTTGGTAATTAATTTCAATAAAAATAAAAAAAAGAGGTTTTTAATACAATATGGGACATAAGTCGATAAAGAATCCATTCATAGTCAAAGGAGATATCTAAAAATTGTGTATCACGCCCCAGGTTTTTCGATCACGTATTAGAGTTATTATTTAAAATGAGGTCAAATGTGTAAAAAGGCAAGTTTTTGTTTTTTTCATTTCTCTGGATTCCGGGAATAGCCTACATATATGTTATTATATCTACAGCACTAAGTAAACAAATGCCTAATAACTACGTGCATGAATTTAACAAAGCACTTTTAGAAAAAAATAAAGGTGGATCCCCTAACAGAGACGTTCATGGAAAAACGAAAGCATTCTATTTTTGGATTAATTTTTTCTAAAACTACAATAATCTTAACATTGAAAATGAGTACGTAATTGTATAATTAATTAATCAATAAATTTTCGGATAATCGACTATACTTCAGCTATAAACCAGTTTTCACTGTTTTTTTTTATTTTTTATTTTACTGATTGATTAACCCTTTCGGATTAACTAAGTATACTCTAAAAGTTATATTGCAGATAATATCAATAAAGCGAGATTAATAAAAGTAGAATGAGTATTAAAACTAAAAAAATATGCATATTTTATTCTTTAAGACGACGATATTAAACCGAAGTTTAATAATAATATTAATAAAGGCTTAACGAACCCGAAGGTTCGATGCCGACACCACCACTCGCTCCCTGCACACCTCCATCTATCGACCGCCTTCCAGACCCAACTTCGATAGATCCGCCCTAACACAATCCTCCCACCTCCGTCTCGGCCTGCCCCTCGGACGTTTCCAATTCGGCAACGCGCTTATTTGTTCTTTAGGGATTCGTTCACTACTACGTTTTGCAATATTACACGCCCATTTTATTCGTCTCGCTGCTATCGCGTCAATTATATTTACCGGGTAAAGTGCACACAGTTCGGCGTTGTTTAAGCGTCTAAATTATCCGGTTAGTTCATCCCTCTTCGGCTAAAATATTCTATGCACTATGTTATTTTCAAAAACCTTAAGCCGTTGCTCATCCCTCAATGTCAGCGGCCACGTTTCGCATCCTTAAAGGATCGTTGGAAGAATAATAGTTTTGTAAATCCTAATTTTCAAGATTCGGGACAGAAGGCGCGAGCTAAGCAAACCGAAATTGATTTTTTTATATATTTTTTAGACGAATATCGGAAATATTCTCATGCCAAGACCTAAACGTGAACGTATAAATACCGAAAGGGATTGATGGAATCCTGTCAGAAGAAATAAAGCACTACTAAACCTTTATAAGTTCGTTTAGGAAGAAGTGGCCGAAAGAGGATCTTCTAACTCAGTCATGGAAGAATATCGGCGCGCGTGGAGGCAGTAAGAAAGATTAAACGAGTGATAATGTGGGAATGAAATTGAGGGGGGGGGGTTAGTATTTATTTTTTCCAAGGAAAAGGGGGAATCCCTTTCTCCAACTTCTATTGAATTAAATTTAGACTTCGTTCCCATCTCGAATTCATATCTCACGTTAGTCTCTCTCCTATAGAAAAGTAGCTAACTAAAAAAAAAAACTGATACTTTTTCAGACATTTATAATAGCGAATTGTGTAATTGTGATTTCTACTCATAATAATGACGACATATAATTATATTGCACTTTTCATTTCATGCATTATTTTCGTTCATTAAGAGTTATCCTTTTCAATAGGTATTTTTCTTATTTCATACTGATAATATTTCAATTCAATTTCCTTATTGCTAACGTACTACTTAATATCATTGTTAAGAAGACTTTTCAGGTAATAACTCAATAAATTAGAGTGCATTAAATTTTAATGTGAGCCACTTTTAATATGCGCACTACCACTTAAGAATTACAAATCACAGAATCCATTCAACAACGTAATTTTTCAATTATCGGCTATTTTCTTTATGACTGTTTTCTGAAAGAGGAAGAAACCTTTGCAGAATCTTCAAATTTTCTTCTTAATGCAAGCACAATAAATGAAAATGAGAAGGTACTAAATAAGAAGAAAGTGTTAAAAATAAAATTATGTAATGAAATTAATAAATAAATAATGAAATTATTTAATAAATAATATAAAAGTGAAAAAAGTCAGTTATTATGTAAAGCGGTCTGCTGTATAAATAAAGTTCGATTGGATGCTTGATTTTTATTCTTATTCTGATTTTAAAATTTATATTTACTCAATAGAAAAAAAAATAATTATTTTAATTTAAAATTGATGTTAATGTAGTATGTGGGCTATTTTTGAGTCTCTTCTGCTGTTCGCAATTCAAATTGAGATGAATGTGGAAACAATTATTATTAGAATTATTTTATTATAATAAAAACCCTAACTGTTGTGTAAATTAATCATCATTATTTGACCAATTATATATACACGAAGAAATAATAAGAGCATGTAATTAATACGACTAATTAATTAGAGATATTTACCCGCTCTTTAGCACCGTTCAATTTGTTTTCAACACAACTTCATAAAATGCAATTAGTGATGATTCGGTTTACTCAATGAATACCCCGGTCTAATAAACGATATAATGTTTCTGAGTTTGCACATAGCGGCCACAACTCTGGAGCAAACAGTATTAATTACTTTACTCAAAAAGTATCATTCTCTTGAGACTTCATTTTAGGTTTTATAGATTTACTTTGTACATTCAATTAAGATTGTTAATTTGTAAGTTACTTACTTTATATTCTTCAATATGTGCCATGAATCCCCTAAATTAGTCCCCACTAAGAATATTATTCAAATTTCGATTAACCGCCAAAAGTTTATAATATTCTTGTCAAACAGGGAATACCAAAAAAGTTAGTTAACTTAGTAAATATGCGTATGACCAAAACTATCTGTGGTTTCAGTAGTTTCAGTAAGAATCAGTAGTTATTTTCTAAAAAGGTCAAGGTTCGCTCTGCTTTGAAACAAGGTGATTCTCTATTTTTATTTAATTTAGCTCTAGAATATTTCCTTATGGAGGTGACACGTAACTAGCGTAAAGGGAGGAAACCATATAACTAAATACAAAAACGTTGATGAATGCCGGTAAAGAACTCGGCCTGGAAATGAATACGGATAATAAAAAATATATGGTTAGTCTTTGAAATTTAGATATTTAAGGGCGATGGTAACTAGAAAAACGAAATCGGTGAGGAAATCAAGGCCAGATTAAAAGCCGCTTATGCTTGCTACTTTTCATTAGCGAAATTGCTTAGTTCGCGCCTTTTGTCCCGAAACCTAAAAATTAGGATTTACAAAACATTATTCTTCCAACGGCCCTTTACGGATGCGAATCGTGGCCGCTTACATTGATGGATGAGCAACGTATTAGGGTTTTTGAATATAAATAACTGCGTAGAATATTTGGACCCAAGAGGGTTGAACTAACCGGTCTTTTCTTACACCACGCCAAATGGAGTGAACTTCACTTGGTAAATGTAATTGCCGTCATAGCAGTAAAACGAATATAATGGGCGTGTAAAATTGCGAAGCTTATTGGTGAACGAATTCCGAAAAGCGTAATAAGCGCCGTGACGAATGGAAAACGTGCGAGGGGGTAGGCCGAGACGGTGATGGAATGGTTGCTTTAAGGAAGTTCTGTTGAAGTTGGATCTGGATGGCGATCGGTGTATTGAGGTGTGCAGGGAGCGAGTTTTGGTGTCGGCTTCGAACCTTTGGGTTCTTTAAGCCTTCATTATTATTATTATTATTATTATTTGCAAATTAGGTTTAAAGGTTTTAGGTCGCTGTGTGCTGGTTAACTGTTGGCCGATGGGGGTCAATACGTACGGTTTGGTTAGTAACGTACGGTCTTTTCTTCATGTTTATTTGTAATCAGTAACCTTATCTATTACCAAACTCCAATGATTAACATTAATAATTTTATCGTCAAGAATGGATTTTAAGTTTATTTACAGTAGAGGGGCTTTAGGCTTAGCTAGACGAGGCATAGCGTGAACAATGAGCCGAGAGTAATGACGTCCTAGAAACGGGCCATAATGTGCGAAAGCATTAATCAAAAGGCATTGCTTATCCATTGTTCTCAAATTAACTCGTTTTCAAGACTAAGATTGATTGCTGTTCTCTCGCAAAACAACCAGGGTTATAAATATTTTTAAATATTAACCAGGGTTATTAATATTTAAAAAAAAATTAAAAATATATCTGTTCTCATTAGTGAGCAAAAGGAGACAATCACAGTTATTTATATGGAAAGATTCGGACTCAAAAATCTCATATATAAGTTATTGTTCCTTCAAAATGGACCTCACATTTTAAAATTATGCAGTCAGCAGAGCAAAACGCCTATTATTTATTTTTTTTATGAAAACTCTGAAGAACATAATCGCCCATTTATTCCAAGGCATCTAGGAATCAATATAGAATTCTTTATAAGGTATCCTCTGATCGGTCTAATTCCATCAATCTTGCCAGCCAAGCACGCATCACTTATTCCTCAACATTCTTAGCATAAAAGTATACAAAAATTTCTCGTTCACCCAGGGTGTTCATTTATGCAGTGTGATCACATGATGGATAGTTTTAGAAGACGGATCCAAGAGGAAGGTTCAATTGTCAATTGACAATTTAATTTATTGTCAGGGCATTTGGATGACAATTAAAAATAAATACATAGGCAATATACATGCAGTTGATATAAAAATGTATAGGCATTAAAATATTATTTTTATTAGTGTCTGAACTTTAAATCTTATTTAATCTTAACATTCCGTTTAAATTAGACTTTACCTTTTACCTTTACTTACCTAGTAACAGTTTGAAATTAAATTGATGAACGTAATAACTATATCTTATATGTTATAGACTTAAAGTTTATATAGTTATTAAGTGTTTACAAATCATTATTATTTTTTGTTGATTTAGTAACAATTTTGTTGATAGTTCAATTTAAAACTTTAATTTCATTCCAAACTAATGACCATTAGATTAAAGCATATATTTTTTGTATAATATTTTTAATTAAATATATTTAATAAATTTAGTTTTAAGCTCAGAAATATCGGTGAACTTTCTTTCTGGACCTTTCATTTATTTTTCCAATTTAGTTAATTATGTTAATCCATTTATAAATATCATAAGTACACTCTATGAAAAATATATTTTATATTATTATTTTATGTTAATCAACATTTACAAGAGAAACAAAACTTGCTAATCGCCTGGGAAGTCGACCTGACGTAAAAAGACATCACAAAAAAAAATTCTTTACAATAGGGAATTATTCTTACATTAAAATTGAAACTCACAAAACGATAAACATTTTAGAATTGAAAGAAATTTCAAGAATACTACGAAGAGATTAATAACAAATATTTGAAATATCATCTACTAAATGAAATATAATATAATGAAATATATAATAATATAATATATATATTAATATAATATAATATATTATATGACATATATAATAATATAATGAAAACTTAAGCAAGCGAATGCATATTTCGCAATTTTTCTAGGGAAATATTAGTGATTATATTAATAAGTTTTTTAGGACAATGAGTGTTTGCATTTTATTTGCAAGCGCCTTCAGAAAAGTGTCAACCTCAGGTACAATGCTGTAAGGTCGTGCTGGTTTTAAGCAATCACAGTAGTTATATGATAAGGCGCTCAGATTTAAAATGAATCGGTTCCACGGATTTTTTTTTTTTTTTTTTTTTAACTTTATTTCTATATTCACGCCTGTCTTAGCTGAAAGACAATCATTATTTTTTGTTGATTTAGTAACAATTTTGTTGATAGTTCAATTTAAAACTTTAATTTCATTCTAAACTAATGACCATTAGATAAAAGCATATATTTTTTGTATAATATTTTTAATTAAGTATATTTAATAAATTTAGTTTTAAGCTCAGAAATATCGGTGAACTTTCTTTCTGGACCTTTCATTTATTTTTCCAATTTAGTTAATTATGTTAATCCATTTATAAATATCATAAGTACACTCTATGAAAAATATATTTTATATTATTATTTTATGTTAATCAACATTTACAAGAGTAACAAAACTTGCTAATCGCCTGGGAAGTCGACCTGACGTAAAAAGACATCACAAAAAAAAATTCTTTACAATAGGGAATTATTCTTACATTAAAATTGAAACTCACAAAACGATAAACATTTTAGAATTGAAAGTAATTTCAAGAATACTACGAAGAGATTAATAACAAATATTTAAAATATCATCTACTAAATGAAATATAATATAATGAAATATATAATAATATAATATATATATATTAATATAATATAATATATTATATGACATATATAATAATATAATGAAAACTTAAGCAAGCGAATGCATATTTCGCAATTTTTCTAGGGAAATATTAGTGATTATATTAATGAGTTTTTTAGGACAATGAGTGTTTGCATTTTATTTGCAAGCGCCTTCAGAAAAGTGTGTCAACCTCAGGTACAATGCTGTAAGGTCGTGCTGGTTTTAAGCAATCACAGTAGTTATATGATAAGGCGCTCAGATTTAAAATGAATCGGTTCCACGGATTTTTTTTTTTTTTTTTTCTTTTAACTTTATTTCTATATTCACGCCTGTCTTAGCTGAAAGACAATCAGTGAATTTGCTGAAATTATGAGACAATATTGGCATGATAGGCGTGGGGAAGAATTTTGCCCAGCGGCAACTCTTCCTGTCTTGATTTGCACTCAGGCAGGGGAATCACCGGCTCCCTTTTAGTCTTCAATAGGTGTTATCGGGCATGTGGGTAGGCTAGTGCTTAATGTTTGGACGACCTTTGACAATTGCTGTAGAAGGCTAAAAAGAGGCTGTATAAGGTTATTCAAGCCTCTAACCAAGTTGGTAAGTTGCTCTGGTAATGAGTTGTTTTCAGTGAGCTGTGCCGGCTGATTGTTTCTCTTCCTCTTTTCTGAAGATTCCTGTTGTTTTTGGGCTGGTATCCTTTTACTAATTGGTCTTGCAGGGCGCTGCTGATAGTTTGGGGTCCTGCACCTACCCCCTATTTTTGGCCTCATCCAATTTCCATCACCGATAATTAGCTTCTACCCTTAGGGCCGTGGCTACGCTTGATTTTTTTTTTTTTTAATTATTAATATTCAAGTAGTCCTTTTTACTCTTTCGATTTAATTAGCAATTTTTATACTGCCTAACACTCCGTTCTCGTTCAATTTGTATGATTTCTTGGTATGATCTCTGAAACCCGAAAATAGGGTTAAGGGGGTGGGTAAGAGCGGTTACACCGATTTTTAATATTATTCCCGCACCTACCCCCTATTTATGGCCTCATCCAATTTCCATCACCGATATTTAGCCTCTACCCTTAGGGCCGTGGCTACGCTTGATTTAACTACATTCATCAAACACAAGTATGAAACAGCCTGTTCGTGTAAGGCCTCCACCGATAAACTTAAATAATATACAGGATTATACTAGATTAGTATCATTCCTCCAAAAGTTCTGTGGTCAAAATAGTTTCAAATTAAAATCTAATGTTAATGGTGTCAGAGTATACCCCGAGAATACACACACATATTGCCGATTTGTAACCAGTTTAAGAGAGAAAGGTGCGGATTTCCATACGTACCAATTACCTGAAGATCGAAGTCCCAGAGTTGTCCTAAAAAACTTACATCACGTGACTCCAGTCTCAATCATAAAACAAGAATTGCGAAACTTTGGTTACGAAGCCACTAACGAAGTAAATGCTATCTCTCGTTTTAAAAAACCATTACCTATGTTCTTCGTTGACATAAGTAAATCAACATATGATGAAAAAATATTTGACATCGAATTTATTTACCATACTCACGTAATAATCGAAGAACCCAGGAAAAAGAAAATCATTCTCCAGTGCATACGATGCCAGCAATGCGGACACACACGAAGTTATTGCAATCACGCACCAAAATGCGTAAAATGTGGTCAAGGCCATGAGAGCACTGAATGCACCAAGCCAAGAGAAACCGCAGCAAAGTGTGCCAATTGTGGTGGGCCTCATCATCATTTTTTGACTTTAATTATTAATTCGCACCTGTCTGCAAAGTGCGGAAAATCAGCGAATGAGATGGCGGTAAAATGAAATAATGACATGTCAGGCATGAGGAAGGAAAGCACCCAACAGCACCCCCTTCTTGGCTTGAGTCAATTATCTTGGCTGTCTAATAGAGCAGATCCCTCATCCAGCGCCTTTTTAGTCTTCTCGTATCCATGCGAATGTCAGCCATATTACTTATTAAACTGTTTGGATGTCCGTTCAAATTACTAAAAAATCGTTTGTAAAGTGTCCTTATGTGTTGGTCGACTGTCGGCAGATGGAGGTCAGTATGCAAAGTGTAGTTAGTCACGTACCAAGGTGCTTTTGTAATGAGTCATAACAATTTTGATTGAAATGTTTGAATTTTTTGTAAGTAAGTCTTTTTAGCTATGCCGAATATCTGTGAGGAATATGTCCATATGGGTTTGAGTAAGTAAGTGTACGTATTTAATTTTTGTTTCAGTTTTAATTTTGAAGATTTAGAAAGTAATGGATACAATTTTCGTCAACCAACGCATTCAATATAAAATTAAATGTATAATTTTTTTTTTTTTTTTTTTTTTTTTACTTAGAGCATATATACTCTAATGCCTTATCTCAACATTTATTTATATAAATAAACATCTATCTATTCTTATTTTTCCATTTTGCTTTATGTAGCAAAAAACTTATATATTTTTTTCCAAGTGTGCACATACATAAATTTTGAATGTGCCATTATTTAATAGCTTATGTATAATAGATAATTTTGTTGACTAATACCTGTCAGCTATAAGAATTTGAGACCTGATTAATTTTCTTGTAAACAAACAATCCAGAATCAGAAGGAAATCTTAGCAATCTTTTAAATTATAGTTCTTATAGAATTATAAATCTGTTGATTTTTTAGCATGAATATGAATCTTAGTCCCTAAATTGCGTGTGCATAAATTTTTGCCCCATTTTTACAAAACTCCATCCCATTATTTTTATTTATAGAGACGATCACTATTACAACCTCCAATAGACACCATATACGAAATCATACTATTAGTATTTATTACATTGGAAATGAATTAATTCACTCTGTGTTTATACCTTTAAAAAAATAAAGCAATTGCTTTAAGAATATATCAAGAAAGGGTACTTTCATATCAAGGATACAATTGCACGAAATATTGAAGATTTCTTGGTACCTGAGGAATAATTATTTGATGAGATCATGTTTTTTTTTTTTTATTACTGAATAGATCTCAAAAAATGCTACATTTGTTATACTACTGTAATAAGCTAAATAACACTCCTCCAATGCATGACTTTTCTAACTCAAAATCACTTTTTTTTTTTACTCTTATAATGATTTATCTTCCAAGTTTCCTCAATTATCTCTGCAGAAGACCGCTTATAGACCCCGATAGCGATGATTCCTGAAATATTTTACCATCGGATAAAGCAAGCGGTAGATATCAAAGGAAGGGAAAAGATGAAACTTTAATTGGCTCTCCTGAAAAATCGCTTATATAAAATGAAGGAATGGGGCATTTGAAAAAAGGCCCAACTGTGTTCAATTTTTTTATAGCTTCAATTCATTTAAGCTTATTTTTTATGATAATGTCATTGTCATTCTTTTTTAAATTTATTTATTTAATAGAATTTACGACTGTATAACAATTGTTCAATAAGCAAATATGAAATAAATAGCGTAATGGCTTGAGTATGTAGATGTAATGTTGTCTAGATAGATTAGATTAGATAGACAAAACCCTCATAATTATCGTAATATATCTTTGGCGAAATGCTCTTTAAAAAATTTTACTCACATCTTACTTGAAAGAATTACATTATGGGCGGATGAAAGTAAAGTCGTTCCGGAGTGTCAATCAGGATTTAGGAGCGGGAGATGTTGCCTCGATAATGTTTTCGTTTTGAATGCTATTGTACAGAAACAATTTCTAAATGAAAGATCAAGCCTATTTGTTATTTTTGTTGATTTTAGCCGGGCCTTCGACTCGATAAACCACAATTTGCTGTGGGATAAATTATTCTCAATAGGCTTAAGTAGAAAAATTATCCGAGTTTTGAAAGTCCTGTATAGTAAGGCTTGCACCCAAATAAAGGGAAACCCTGAGGGATTATCGAAAAAGTTAAAAATCACAAAAGAAGAAACCTTGAATCCAATGCTATTCAATCTCTTCCTATCAGACATAGAGGATTTTTTTAGAAATCACGGTTTGTCAGGAATACCTATAACAAATGGCGCTGACATCCTATTTCTTCTGTTCGCGGATGACTTGGTTATCTTTGCTGACTCTCACCCCGATCTTGTAAAAAAATGAATACCCTTCACTTATATTGCTCGGTCAATAAGCTAAAAATTAACATTGAAAAATCTAAAATATTGAATTTCTATAGGGGGCGACCAAAGAGATATAAAAGTATATATTTGAAGGGAGAACTGGTCGAGATAGTTAACAGTTATAATTATTTGGGGATTCAATTTTGTATGTCCGGTTTGTTCTTTCAAGCGGTGAAGAAAGCTATATCAAAGTCAAATTCAACGATAGGAACGGTAATAAATTTATGTGCAAAGGCTAAAATCAATTCATGGAAGGCAAGGGAGAAGCTTAAAAAAGCTATTATAAATACGTCTCTGTTGTATTGTGCACAAGTGTGGAGCTTTCGGTATATAGAGCTGTTAGAAAATTCAAACATTCAATTCAAACATAAATTTTTACTAAAAAGCTTTCTCGCTTAGTAAAACTACACCAAACTTTTTAATAGATTAGAAACAGGTTCTGTGCACATTGGCTACAATATACTAAAATACACCCTAAACTGGTTGGTTAAACTTATAGAAATGGATGATAGGAGATATCCTAAAATATGTTTCCTAGCGTTAAGAAACAGATTGGATTCATCTACTTCTATCATGACTAAATACAACTGGTGTTCCCAACTAAAAAATGTACTTGATACCATAGAAGAGGGTAGATTAATGTTTGAAAATAATGCAGCTAAGATAAAAGCAAATAGTAATAAAATATAGAATAAATATAAATGCTACTTATTAGATAAAGACACAGAACGATTGCAGCATTCATAGCGAACATATAAACCTTTTCTTGAATAGATTTCAAATAGCTGACTATTTACTACTCCCAGCTAACTTTAAATATACTAGGCTGTTAATGCAGATCCGACTTTCAGGTGAATAATAATAATAATAATAATAAAGGCTTAACGAACCCGAAGGTTCGATGCCGACACCACCACTCGCTCCCTGCACGCCTCCATCCATCGAACGTCTTCCAGACCCAACTTCGATAGATCCGCCCTAACGCAATCCTCCCACCTCCGTCTCGGCCTGCCCCTCGGACGTTTCCCATTCGGCACCGCGCTTATTAATCTTTTCGGAATACGTTCACAGCCAAGTTTTGCAATTTTACACGCCCATTTTATTCGTCTTGCTGCAATCACGTCAATTATATTTACTGGATAAAGTTCACTCAGTTCGGCGTTGTGTAAGCGTCTAAATTCTCCGGTTATTTCATCCCTCTTCGGTCCAAATATTCTACGCAGTACTTTATTTTCAAAAACTCTAAGCCGTTGCTGACTTTCAGGTGAATACATTATAAAAATTCCTGTTAACAATAATATTGTATTATTAATCCTCAGCAAGAGTGCCAAATGTGCAATATGAAAAATAATGAAACACTATATCATATATTGTTTGTTTGCCCTATTTATTCCAATCTGAGGATTGGAAGGATTTATTACCAAGGGATGGAAAATGTTAATGGAATTAAAATTTTTAAGCCACAACGCGTAAAAGATTTACGAAATTTGTTTTATTTTTTTACCAACATTTTAAACTATAGAGACTTGGTAGGATGATTTCTCATAACAATAGTCATATTACATGTCATCAGTTATAGAAATTGTTAATTTATTGGTCATTAATTAATCTTTGTAAATAATAAGGATTTCAATGTTTTAATTTTATGACTACTTTTTAGATGTTGAATTTTAACTAAATTTTAGATTTTATACATTTGAATTTTTGTATTTTTCTTTATATTCATGTATATTAATAATTAATAATGTATTTATAATATTTGTATATGTAATGTATAATGTAATGTGCAATGTATGTATCTATAATTTGTGTAATCGATAGACTCTATTTGCATAGGGTGTTTCCCTGAAAGCAAATTATGATTAAATAAATAAATAAAAAATAAATAGATTAGATTAGATCCAGAGGCCTTCTTCTATTTAGGTACCATGTGAACCGGAATTGAGGTTGAAGCGTCGATGGAAAAACAAATGAATTAGGATGAGTCAGGAGTTCATTAATTTTAGTATCGTATTTTATTTCAACTGTTTATTTGTATAAAAAAATTGTAAACCTCTTTTTGAAGCAATAATTTTTGTTTTCGTAAAATGCTCAGATTAATGGAAAATATGGATCAATATCTTCATGCATAAAAAACAAAAATTGTGCTGTGCGGAGTATGTTGTTTCCTTTCCTGAATTTTTCGGATGATTGTATAAGTAGTAAACTAAAGATTTTAAAACATGTACAAACAGTAAGTTTGTACATTGTTTGTTTTATGGTAACGGAAATCGAAAAAAATAAAATAATTTTTTTTTTGTTTGTTTTGGGTTTAGGTACAAAAAACTGCTTATGGTAACCATCAGCTCTCATAACTAAACAATATGTCTAAATAATAATCTCATAATAAATTTCAGTATTGCAGTAGTAAAATTTAAAAACAAAGAAAATTGAAAATTAATAAGAGAAAAGAGGCGAGGCAAAAGAGTATTTTAAAATAAAATATTTAAAAAAATAAATAGAGAAAAATACATAGATAAATTTAAATTTAAATATTTGGTAGTATAATACAGAATGAGCTGAATTATGCGGATATATTTGAGATGTAAAAAATATAATGATTAATTAAATGATTTCAATTATTACTTTATGGGCGAATTTCTAAATCTCTAAAAAGAGGTGCCGAGAACTAAAAAGAAGTTTGATGTGTGATCTCATTCTTCTCTCTGGATCCAAGTCATCCTATTCCTTATTAATTTATACGCGTCAAATAATGCAGTATTTTTTTTTTTTTTTTTTTGTCGTACACGCATATTTCGCGTCTCTTGTGTCGAAAATTCTGATGACTTTACGATAGATGTGAATAAGGTCTACTATAGAAATAGAAAAAGAAAATGGTGACTATTGAACTATATTGAGAAGACATACCCGGAGAAGATGTGATCTATCTGAAGCTGAAGGTGGCGCGGTGGCCTCTGAGCAAGGGAGATGACACACAAAGCCCTTTAGCCTGTCTTCCGCAACGGTTGATAACCGCAGAGCTATTTTTAGACCATCGCTTCTAGTCTCTTCTTCCTCCATGCCTAATCCTTAGTATTTTTCCTTCTTTAATTTTTCATTTTATTTTTTCTTGCTGATTGCGTTAGTTGCAGTACTCCAGCGATATAAGTAACCGGTTGTATATTACGTACCGTTTCTATCGCACTTACAGCTTTGTTTCTACCAGGGAAGACAAACAAAAATAATATTTCAAATTGTGCAAAAAAGTGAAATATATCTTTCCTTCTCTAAGCGTTTAGTTTAGTCCTCCTTGCAAGTAAAATCAAAATAGAGTTTGAAACTTTTAAATGTTTTTTTTTACCTAATAATGAGGGCCGATGTTGTGGAGTTGGGATTGGACAGATGGGGTAGGTGGGTAGAGGTAGGTGTATCATATCAATTATAAAAAAACATATTTTTTAGAATTTGTTAATTTTTTTTTCACTTCATTCGTATATCCGCGCCTGACAGCAATAGATAGACAATCAGCAGATTCGATGGCCGTATACAATTGCAGATGATGACATGTCAGGCATGGGGATGGATGGCACCCAACAGTACCTCTTCCCTGGCTTGATTCAGTTATTCAGGTCGGTTAAAGAAGGAGATCTCTCATCCAATGCCTTTTTAATCTTCTCCTCACATCCATGGGCATTTCATCTGTGGCCATATCTCTTATTTGTAGATTTATATGTCCGTGTAGGTTAGTGTGGAAAACGTTTGTAAAGAGTCTTGATGTGCTGTTCGACTGCTGGCTTGTGAAAGTCAGTTGTAAGGTTTGATTAGTCACGTACCAAGGTGCTTTTGAAATGAGTCGTAATAATTTTGACTGAGAGGTCTGAAGTTTTTGTAAATGTATTTTTTTAGCAATGCCGTAGATCTGTGAACAGTATATCCATATAGGTTTAAGTAAGTATGTGTATGTATTTAGTTTTTGTCTCAGTCTTAATTTTGAGGATTTAGAAAAAAGTAGGAAAAGTAGCGTTTGTTGTAGAGTTTCCCTTTTCATTTTAACGTGCGGGCCCCATGTCATCCTTCTATCGAGGGTTAGTCCGAGGTACTGTACTGTGTCTGTTTAGGGAATTTGGACATTTTCGATATAAACCGGTGGGCAAGTATTTTTCCGGAGAGTAAAAGTTATGTATTGTGATTTGTCGTGATTAAGTCTAATTTTCCACAATTTGCACCAATCGTTTAATTTCTGTAAGTGGTTTTGTAAGGTTAGTGAAGCATGTGATGGGTCTTGATGTTTCGTTAGTATTGCTGTATCGTCATGCGTAAGTAGCGGTCAATGTCTCATTACTTTCTGGTGTGTCATGGGTGTATACAATGGAGATTAGGAGGGCCTGTATTGAACCTTGTGGTACCCCCGCTAGGACTGGACGAATTGAAGAAATTTCTGATCCCTGCCGAACGGAGAAAAATCTGTCGTAAAGGAAGGATCGAAGAATGAGATAGTAGGTGTACGGTAGTAGTATTCTTGAGTTTAAAGAGAAGACCCTGGTGCCAAACTTTGTCGAACGCCTGAGCAACATCCAAAAATACACCAGTTGCATATTGTTTTTGTTCTAATGCTCCAGCAATGAAGTCAGTAACCCTGTGTAGTTGGTGGGTCGTTGAATGTGACTTGCGAAATCCAAATTGATGGTCGGGTATTATATGTTTGTCAGTCAATATTCTTTTGTATATTAATTTTTCAAATATTTTTGAACACATCGGAAGAAGGCTGATAGGTATGTACGAAGATGGATAGTAGATGTCTTTATTTGGTTTGTGTATCATTTGAATCATGGAATATTTCCATTATAGTGGGAATTTAGATGTCCTTAGTATGCAGTTGTAAATTTTTGTCAAAAATACCAGAGCTTTTCTGGGCATTTTTTAGAGCACCTCGGCAGTTATTAAGTCATAACCAGGGACTTTTCTTTTGGGTAAATGTTTGATTTGTTGTGCAACCTGGGCAGGAGTGAATAGAGATGGTGGAAGTGTCATTTGAAGCGGAATATCTAATGAGTTGAGTACTAGGGTCTCATGTTCTGTGTTTGTTAAGTCAGCAAATGGGATGAAAACAGAAGAAAGATGGTTAGCGAAGAGTTCAGATTTTTCCTCATCCGACACGGCCCAGGA
Organism: Aelia acuminata; assembly: GCA_911387785.2. Classification (NCBI taxonomy): domain Eukaryota; kingdom Metazoa; phylum Arthropoda; class Insecta; order Hemiptera; family Pentatomidae; genus Aelia; species Aelia acuminata. The sequence continues at coordinate 74,932,553 of OU426979.1, read as the reverse complement.
ACCATCTTCTCTTCGAAGGGGTGCTGACAACTCTCGATGCTTTAGCAACTTCTTGGTATGCTTCCACAAGCTTCCATCGTCTGTCGAGAGGCCAGTTATATTCGCGTCATAGTTTGTTCTGTTAAATATTTGTATTTCCCTTTTGAGTTGATTGTTTAGTCTGTTGAATGTCTGTCTGTCTGAGGGGCGTCTGTCAGTCTGCTACATTTTATGCGCTCTTCTTTTTGCTCTGATCAAATCTCTTATATATTGAGGATATTGTGGCTAGTTATTTGTTCTTGCAGAGTTGACCTTGGGTATTGTTGAATACCATGCCGCTTTTTGAACACTTTCTGTAAATAGTTCGACAGCCTCTTCCAGTTCATTTTCAGTTTTAATTGAGACTGGGATCGAAAGCGAAGACTCTAAAAACTCCCTAAAGGCATCCCAATCAATTGGTCCATCTATCAGCGTTGGCTTTCTTTGTTTGTTTATTGCCTCCTCAATCATAATTAAATGCACCTCGGAATGATCAGAGCAATGATCAGAGTTAGTATTTATGGTGTTATTTTAAATCATGAATTTCATTGGCAGAATTAAAGATTAATCGAGAAGAAATCCAAAAACAAGGAAAAAATACATTCCCAAAAGTTACTTAAAAATGTAAAAATCCGTTATTTAAATTTTTTTTTATTACATTTATATGATTCCTAAACATAGCATAAAAGTTTCCATTAGCGTTATAATCCAAAAGTATTTTAACATCAATATGATCAATAGCCATAACCAAATGATAAATAAAACATTCCTAAAATTCAAAACGAAAGGATAAAGAAGAAGCCCCTGTTTTATTCAGTGATATTCCCATTTTATTTTGTCAGTAAGGCAGATCAAACATGTCCCTGACTAAGGTAAGTCGTTCTTTGCTTTCCTGCTCAGTAATAAGATTTCTGCTCTTGATGCACGACCAATCTTAGAGGCTCTTGTATTTGTAGAGTCTATTATCCGGTTTATTGTTTTATTATTTATCATCTGCATTATGCTTTCAACTCTTATATTAGAAAAGATTGCCTCTCCAAAAATAATATTTGCATTGCAGAATGAAAATATGACATGGCAACCAAAAAAGAAAATTATGATAGCAGAGACCTATTATAGATGAAAGCTTGGAAATAGATATACATACACATAGACACATACAACATTTTTATACTATAAATATTTATTCCGTGAAAATTGGGCAACATTCAGCAAAATTGTATTGTCTTTGATAAAAATGACATGTAAGGTATTGGGAATAAATAGATGGGCAGTGAGTAACAGTCCCTCATTATCCCTCGTGATATCGAAAGGCTTTACGGGCTTGATTCAACTACCATGGTTTTTTAAGCAAGAGGGCTTTCATCTAACGCCTATTTATTTTCTTTATCGTTTGCATTTCAAAAGTTGTTTTACTTATTACAAGTCGTATTACTCATCATATGCCAAAAATACGTTTGTATAAATTTCCTATTACTTTTGGCACTTAGTTATCTATTATTATTTTTTTAAATAATATTTTTTATAAACCGAAATAAAAGAAATCTGGTGCGATGCGCGCAAAACACAACTTTCACTTACCAACTTACTTTGATTAAAAATTGACTTGTTTTGTTAAATGCCATTTCTCAAAGTCACACATTTTTCCACATTAAATTACTTATTAATGTTTGTATTTGATGTTTAAAGTATACTTATTTTTGTTATTATTAAATAAAAGTTTTACTTTTATAAGTAATTCGGCAAAGCAAGCATATACATTAAGACGCTTGATTTTATGAACTCTATGTAGTTGTTGAAAACTTCACGTAGTTACCTTGAAACAAATAATTTCCATTAATTGAACAGAACATCTTTAATTATAAACATCGTTATTAAAGTGGGCGGGGGCTCAAGGTGTTTTATGAGTTGACGGAATATTTTTCTTTTTTTTCTCGTGTATATGTCTATTTGATTTTTTCATATTCCATATTTTGCCATTTCTTATTATCAGACGAAATGAGAGATTGATAATTTCTATATATAAACAAAACCAAGGTAATAGGAAAACAAAAAGGACCCTTCTCCCCCTCAGAACAATTTAATAATAATAAAGCTTACCTGATATTATAGAAAACTTAATTCTCATTAAACATGACGATTTTATTAAAATCATTAAAGCTAGTTTTGAGAAAATCGAAAACAACGTAAAAATGTGAAAAAATGTTCTGAAATAAAGTGCCCCCTCCGTTTGATCAATTTTGATGAAATTTTTACTGTCATATAGCGGGCATATACATAGATCAAATATTTCAAATAGATCAATGTATCAAATTGTATCAATATATAAAAATCAAAATATATCAAATAGATCAATGGATTAGCTCCCTAAGAGTAAACCGAAGAGAAGAGGTAGCACTGAAAAGGCTTCTGATAGGTCATACGAACCTCACCCATGTTCACCTCATTACTAGGGAACGCCAGCCAGAGTGTGAAACCTGCAAAGCATCTCTTATAATTAAGCATATCATAGAAGATGGCAGTAGACATGAAGGAGAATTCACAAGGCTGAGGTGAGTATACCACGTAACATCTTGGAGGCATTGAAGGATTCACACAAAGCTGCAGACAGCATTATAAAACTGTTAAAGGAGATTTCCATCTTTGCGAAGATATAATAATAAATAATAAATACAAATATATAGTAGTGCATGTTAATGAATGGTATATATTACAAAAATAAAATAGAGCATTTTGGAATATCTCAAACAATATTATAGAGTAGAAAAAGGGCGTAATGATTGCGCTGTTGATCGCCCATGTCAAACAAAAAAACTAAAACTATATAGATCAAATACCCAGTTTTATCAAAATCGCTAGAGCCATTTTTGAGAAAATTGAAAAAAAACTTAAAAAGTTAAGCAATAAAGTACCCCCTCCGTTTGACCAATTTTGATGAAATTTTTGCTTTGTATATGTCACATCGCGGATATATACATATACCAAATACCCAATTTGAGGTTCGTACGCTTTATAGTTTTTGAGCTAGGCTGCTCACTCATTCTCTCACACACACATCATAAGAACTTGATATCGGCTTAACAGGAAGATTGGACACAAAGCAACAAAGGCTTAATTACGATGAAATATTTCCCGAACATCAAGTCAAGGCAGGATGCGGAACACTTCAAAATTAACTCAAGTCTTGACGGGCCACGGCCGTAACCGGGCATATCTTCATCGTTTCAAAATTTTATAATTTAGCACACATAATTGAGCACATAATTTATGATTGCGAGAATTTTGAAGCTTTCAGAAGAAAACTTATTCAAGACATCATTACATCAGGGAGTTATTGGCCCGCAAATGAGACTGAATTAATTTCAAAAGATTACTTTCAATCTTTTTCCAGCTTTCTAGCAAAAATAGACTTTAATATGTTATAGAAATATTGTAACTATAATTTATTAATAATGTACATGTTAGACGTTACGTGGTGCATGTGAAAAATAAAGTGAATTAAAAAAAAAAACACACACAGACTATTTCGCGGGACTTGGTTAATTGGACTCTGGGGACCCCAAAACGTGCATTTCCGTCGAAATTTTTCACGACCGCAATACTTTCCCTTACTATATATATATCATATAAGTGAAAGTAAAAAAAAAAAACTCAGTTATGATATATATCTCATAATGAATCAGAGACAAAACTAGAAATGATTGTAATCTTACTTTTACGATTTCAGATCAGTTGAAATTTTCAACTTTCTTCATATTATTCCTAATGGAAATGGTTTCAATGACCCAACGATCGAACCAACTATCATTTTATGATAATCGGTCCGCTGGCATCAGATTCTCGATTCATCCTCTTGAATTTTCCAAGCGAAATCCATTTAGGTTTGAAATTGATTTCGGTCTAGTGAGGCATTTCTGTCCAATGTTAAATAGATTGTCGATAGCTGTTCTAAGTAGGACGGAAAATTAATGGGCCTACCAATTGAGGTAAATTCGAAGTCGGTAATCACCGCCAAGTTCTAAAAGGCGCTCTTTGCTCCATTCGGTCAAATTGGCCTAGTAGAGTTGAGTTCTAAAACATCTAAGCTTGGCCTGAGCCTAAGCTATTTATTTCTGATGATTAACAACCTACTGGTTCTCATCTGTTTGCCTAAAAATGTTTCTTGAATAAAATGGGAATGTCCCCGCCCCCAGGGGTACCTTGAAGTCTTCTACCTATACACTCAGATAGAGCACCTTCTCTCATGGTGAAAGGGCAGTCGCATTTCAAAAATGATATAGATATCACGAAGACAGTATGGTTTTCAATAATTAACAATATTTATATCATTATTTAAATATTATTATCAAAGTCCTTGTGCTACATTATTATCGCTAATCCCCCTTCCACTACTACGAATCGTTCCAGTATCTGTTTAGCTTAGAATCTCCGTTCTTCGCCTCTCCATTCTTCATTGCTGTGTGTGAGGTGGGTTGGGGAAGGAGGTGAAGGAATGTGGGTTAATCCTTCCACACAACTCAGAAGCATTCTAGCGAACAGACTACTAAAGTATTCCCTTTACTTAATAAGCTCCATCTCAAAGCACATGTAAGCAGATTAAATGCCATGTATTTTACTCTTCAAAATATATAAAATCTTTTATAAGGTATTGTCTTTATTATAATAAGTGTGACATATAGGAGAAAAGCAAAATTTAAAATATTAAAGAAATCTTTCATACGTTGATGTGTATAAACCTTCTAAAGAAAGGCAAATTGACATTTTTGAAAACTATCTAGTCCAATGCGGAACATGGATGTAAAAATACCACTTGTTTATTGGTAAAAAAACAAACGAATTGTCTCAAAATACAGTGATAAGTTTAAGAAAATAACTGTGCAATAGGTAGGCTATACAATGTTTTGATATTTAATCAGAGTAAATACACTCTTAAACAGTCCATATATTCAAGAAATTCATTTTTCTACATTGGAAGCTTTCGGCCTCTTATATTTAATTAATATCACAATATATATAAAATGAATCCATATATAATGAATATATGGACTTTTTTAGAATGTATTTACTTTGATGAAAATAACTGTGTAAAAAAGCAGTGTGTCAAAGTTCGATGAAATCGGATAAACCTATCAATACCCTCCATACAAATTATTATCAATCAATCCATCAATGATTATCTGGAATTAACCTCTTGTAATACTATAACACCCGAGAAGGAAGTATGGTATTATAATGTAGTCGAAATCGGATAAAATTGTACAAAGTTAAAACTATAACTATAGATTTTAGGTTGGGTGTGTTAAGAGTTTGTTCAAGAATTTTATCGAGATTTACAGAAGGAATTAAGAATCACTTGGAAAAAAAAGCATCACTTGGACCCCTTATCTCCGGAAGGCCCGCATATGTGAAAGTTATACTATGTTTTAGATTTGTGAATGGGTTTGATGGTGTTTCGATTATTTGTTCAAAAATCTTCTCGGGATTCGATAATGGCAAATGGTTTGATAATCACCCAATTTATTCCATATAAAATAAAGTAATAAGTCAAACCAGTAAATTAAAATGATGAATAAATTAACTCTTAGATTGTCGGCATAAAACCATCGCACAGTGGGAAAATTTTGTCATTTAGCGGCCAAAAATCTATAACTCCTGACTAAATGACGATAATCGAATAATTCTTTTTTCATTAAAGAACATGGGATTCCCTTTATCAGTGAGAATAAAAAAAAATAAAAGTAGGTACCATCGCTCAAATTATTTCAAATTAATTTTTAAATGAATTCTTTCTTCACTTTAATTTAAATAAAATAATTTATTCGGTACAGGGTTATGCATAGGGAATGAAATGAGTCAGGAATTAATATCTGAGAGATGAGCATAGATATGGCTTAAAATAAATTTAATTTTTTTTCGATAGACCTTCATCTTTCATATTATTGCACCAAACATATTTTATAAATTAGAAGAATGGCTGTAAAATTATTGGATAAAAATGCGTTTTAATTTCATCCACGTTGAGCATGTAATTTACGAAAAGAAAGTATTTAAATTGATATAACTTCTGTTATTGGCAATAGTTGGTTCTGATTTTTTCCATACTAGGGTGCTAAAATACCATAATAGAATTAGATCGAATGCGATCGATCGGCGATATATCTATTTTAAGATTTATATCCCTATACTCGAACTTACATTATATTTTCGGCCTCGAATTAGACTAAATCATAAAACATACTTCTCGTTAAATTATATGACAATATTTTATTCCGCTAAAATTCCTAAAAAAATAGTGTATTTTTAATTTATTCTTTTGGATTTTTTCACCTTTCAAATGGAGCAAGTACCTGAAAAAGACATGTATACAAGCAGAAAGCTCGATAGATTATAATCCTGACTCATTTCATTCCATATGTCTAACCCTGTACCGAATAAACATTTTTATTTATATTTATGTGAAGAAAGAATTCATTTAAAAATTAATTTGAAATCCTTTGAGCGGTGGTATTGTTATTTTTTTTATTCTCACTGACAAAGGAAATCCCATTATCTTTAATGAAAAAAGAATTATTCGATTATCGTCATTCAATCAGGAGGTATAGATTTTTGGCCGCTAAATGACAAAATTTTCCCACTGTGCATCGTAAACTAAACGCCAAACCAATTCGATAATTTTTTTATGACTGACAGCAACATCCAAAGAGCCCTGATGAAGACCCAAAATTTGGGTCGAAACGTTAAAATACGTGATACTTAGATATTTGACCGCACCCCCAACCATTTTCTCTTCATTAATAAATTTTTAATTATTGTTTTTTAAATAATTTATTGTTATTTTTTTAAATCATGCTTCCCTATATTTGAATAAAATAAAAGACACAGCGAAATATACTGTACTTCCAAAACGATAGAAGTAAACATAACCCTATTTCACGAAATTCAACTTTAATTTAAGTTTTCTCAAAGTAAGGTGTTTGACGCTAAGTTCACTTTGCTGTTACACCGACTAGATTGTCCAGAACTCAGAGATAGTTTTTTATTTAGAATTCTATGATAAACTTTTAAAAATGAAAAATTTAAAAGTCATATTTATTTGTACGATATTCACACATTAATAGGAACAAATACCAAAACTTTACCATTAAAATAGCTTTAAACTGTAATTAATTATTTATTTTTTATCTTCATTGAATTGAACCATCTTTGCTCTCAACATCATTACTTAGTACAGTACTTTAGGCACCCCCCTTTAGAGTTCATTAAGAATTTAGAGGAGTTGTGAAGTTGTGGGAAGAAGGGATAGAAATAATGGATAGAAGACTTCCTTCCTTGGAGTAGAGAGGTCCTGTTTGAATCGATAAGGGTTGGGTACGGTGGCCATTGAGTGACTGATGGGGCCCGCCTCGTTCTGTATCGGCCTACACTTCCTCTCTAAAGATGCATTTGTCAAAACGTTTTGCCGTGATTCCTATCCCCACAGCTCTGTGGCATGTGGAAGCTCAAAAAACAAACAAATATAGTTACAGAGTATATATGTATAAGCTGTATATGAAGGGATCAGCTCCTAGTGGCTCGGAATACAGCTTACAATACTAATTTTAAAATGAGTAAAAAAAAAAAAATGGTCATGCCTTCCACCGCAGGGGAGTAAAAACTTCTTTTTGCCGGTCTTCGGATAGAAAGAAAATTTTTTAGGTCCCGAGTCTGTGCGATGTCAGGTACTCCTTAAAGATCCCAAATTAATTATCCTAATTATAATTATCTGGAAACGCAAAATTTAGGACTCCCACTGTATCTTCGATTTTTACAGCATAAAGGTACGTTAAAGAAAGCGTAATATTTTTTATTTAATTGTACTTTATATGGAGAAATAAGCAGAAAACATAATTAGTTCTTTATTCACACGATTTGATATTTCACTGATCTCTTAAATTACATGTAATGGGCTGGCGCTGTTAATACAAATTGCTCGTCTAGTACAAGTTTGACCAAACCAAAAAAAAAAAAAAAAAAAAAAAAAAATTGGGTTCTTTTATTGAAGAATTGTTTTCAAATTGTTCCCAATATGTGTAGATACCATTTAATAGGCAAGGAAAGGTTATAGTCTTTTTTTATGAACGATTTTCCAAGTGTCCCTCTTTTAAGAGACAGCTTCTGTGCGAAGAAACTAACTCTTATTTCTGTAAGTCGGACATCTATTTATTTTAATGGCACAAGTAACTTTATTTTTCCCTATTACGAGTATAATATGAAAACCTATTTTGTTTCCATATCTTTCAACGTTCAGCGTAACTTCTCCTCCTTAGGAAGTATACGCTTTGTTATTACTAAGTTTCAAAAAAAAAAATTACAGTATTATAGTATATTATATACTTACCACCATCAGGTGTTTTTTGGATTTTTATTAATCTTATATATATATGGACCTATAGTGAAGTTCTTAATATTTCTCGCTGTGAAATATTTGTACCATATTGTAAATTGGGCTGTGATATCTCATTTGAGAGCTCTAATGTACCGTAGATGAAGCGTTATGGGCCTTAACTAACGTCCCACTCATTGTAATGCAACAAGGATTTCCAACATGGCTTAACATAATGTTATGGTTAGCGATACGTAATGCATGCAAAGTGCTCCAGGGGAATACTCGTACATCTCTACCAGCGTGAGGGGTGGTACGAATATAGGCTGATACAGACGAGGCTGTGCCAACACGATAATATCGCATTATAACCCCATAAAAAAAAATTAATACAAAATATATATCGTCGAAGAAAATGAAGGACACTTCTCCAATTCGGTTACATTCCCAAACGAATATAAATCGTCATTAGACGCTAATAACCGTTTGGAGTCGAGGCGAAACTATAAAGAAAAAAACAAATTTTAAAAATCCTGTTAAAGATAATAAATATAAATGGTCTGAAAAATTTACTTTATTAATAATATTATTTCCGTTTTGAGAATTGGGAATAATTTACTTATTTATTTAAAATAGGCGTTAGAGACTTTGAAATTATAAAGAAAATTAATTTGGATCTTATCCAGATTTTGAGAAATTATCATCTCAAAAACTGGATAAGGCGGTTAATTTTCGTACAGACACAAATAATTTACATCATGCATATGCAGAAATATTACAAAAAATAAAATAAGATAGGTGTGATAACTAATTTGATATTGAAATAAGCAAATTAAAAATACTAGATTATGGTTTTCATTGTTATATTAAATATTTTGATGCTTATTGTTGACGTAGAAATTTATGATTAACCTGCATAGAAATGTATATATGTATGTGCTTATGTGTATGTAGATAGATATATATAATTTTATATGGTTTTAATTTATCTATTATATGTTTTCAATTAACTAGTATGGTAGCTATTTTTTATAATGCTTGGTTTGCTTCGACAATTCATGCATATTATGGAATGTTGGCTGTATTGTTTAGACTTACGCTTAATAACACTGGCCTACATCGTCTTACTAGACTACACGGTCACTGGCCTGCTTGTAAATATGTTTAAGTTGACAGTTATTATACTTTGAATATATACATACATGTTAAACCTCTTTGGTACGTTTAGGGTTAAATACTGGGAAGGCAACATTATGATTAGTATGATGCAGTAATTTAAGAAGTAATATCTCCTTATTATATATAATTTTTAAAAAGTTGACTAATTCAAACATTAATTTATGTGATTTTTAGACACTGAAGACGGCCCTGGAGGTCGAAACGTTTGTCATGCTCAAAATATGATAAACAGTAGTAGAGAAGAAGATCCAAATTACTTTTCTTTATTATTGGGAATAATTTTATTTACAAATACGATCCGAAATAATTCATATTTACACACACCATAATTCTTATGTGAATATGAATACAGATTTAAACATAGTACACTACTAAATGTTATAATACTAATGTATTAATGTATTTTAAATCATTTGAATATGAAGAAAATTTTATTTCACAACGGCAAACAAACGAAAACTCAAATTATGAACAACGCTACAAAAAGTAACTACTTGTAACAACAGATTAACACAAAAGTAATCATATGCTTCGATGTTCCGAGCAAGACTAAGCCACTAGTCCATTGCTTCTTATATTGAGTCCGAAATAGAACATTCTAGAAGGACGTACAATATTCTTGAAAAATCTAAAACATGTAGGTATTAGAATAGTTAGGTAACTGCTCCAAAAAAAAAACACACGTTTCATAAAAACTGCTCTGCTCTCCATCGCCTGCGTATCTCTGTGTGCTTTCCATAACTGACTCATCAAGTATGTAAAACAAGGCCTGGCGCAAATTGAGATGCTTGGAACGCAGACGTTGAGTGGCAGGGCAGCTTAGTTCCTTAGCTATAATACATGTTTTAAATGTTTTGAAAACAAAGTGGTGAGTGCAACTGAAGTGATGATTTTATCATATTACCGATTAGAGGCCTGTACTCTTTATCCATATAGTTATAATTGTTTATTATTGAATATGAAGTCAATTTTTGGGTTTCTTTGCTGTATTTTTAAGGCTGTGATTAAATTTAATGGTTATACTTTTGGATGACAAAAATATTTTTTTATCATAAAGTATACATATCATAGATTAATATTCACTAAAAATATCCTATGGAACGATGCAAACGTGAGGCCTACAATATTTTTTTTTTGTTAAGTATATTTTATTAGAAGATGAAAAAATCATAATCTTTTAAAATATATATGTATCTACAGCTTAGGACCTTCTTGAAGTTATTAGTGAAAAGAAAAGAAATATCAGGTATGTTTTAAAACTACCTGAATTTGGTTCCTTATTTTCTACACCAATTGCCTTCCCATTTATCACATTAATTTTTCCACATTGGAATCTGTACGGGACTAAAATAAAGATGAAATTCTTTTATCATTTTTACTTCCCAATGAAATTTGGTTAATAGAATTGCTACTATAAATTATTTTCTTCAAATTACAATCAATAATAGAGATTTTGGAAATCTGGCAATAGCCTGAGGAGTGATCATATTCGTGAAAATACCTTTAGAGAATAGGATATCATCATATCAAATAATCTGTTTTGTTTTTTTAATATTAAGTTTTAAAAGTATTAAGAAAAAAAAAGAAGTTCAATATCAGAGATAATCTCATTGCATATACATTCTCATTACACAAGACGATAAAATATCCTTTAATCAATGCGCGTAGGGTTTTCCGACATCGGATTAAAAACAAACATGGTTGATTGAAGCTAAATTAGAATTGGTGTATTTATGAGAAATCCCATTGCCAAGCAACGGCATGTTTTTAGTTATTTTAGGATGGAAATTGGGAGTTTTCGAAGATTGTCGATCAGTCTTAAATCGGATACAAGTATAGGAAATCTCTATCTATTTAACGTGTTGTTTTTCTTCCGAATCAGTAAATGGTAACGCCTGATCCATCCAAAGATATGAAAATCCAAAAATAGCTGTAAATACCTAATAGGTTCGATACAATAATCTCTCAATTTTAAATCAGCTGGATTTTCACGTGTATCATGAGATATCGGAAGAATTCCATGTTCAAAAATAATTGCAACCGAGGAAACCCCCCTGTCAGTGAACTGTGAACTTGCTGAGTATACTAAATTTAACAGTGAACTGCTCAAATTTTTCTTTTCTCATAGCTACTAGATTAGTCAAACCTTAATAATTTATTTTAAAATGACAGATAAAAAAAATAGTACTACATTTTTAAATAATTTTACAATGAATTCAGTCCTGCCGAAAAAAAATAAATGGAATTTACAGAATTGCTCAAGCCAAGGTGGTTTCCCGCTCATCGAGCAAACCATTGAGGAAGAGAAGACCAACTGTGAGCCTGGTCCTAACAAAGGCCTCCTCACAAGCCTTTGTCCTTTGATTATAGTAACCGTCTCGTTCGGTACCAATTATGTAACTGACGGATTTTACTACAGCCAATTAGCGTGATAATCATAACAGCAATGTAATGCAATTTTCGTACATAATGCAAGTAATCCCGTACATCAGTCATTATTTTTCGTTTGATTAAAATTATATCGTTCTAAATGCATCTTTTCTCTTTTTTCAAACAAAAGCTGAATATGGAATATGTACCGTTAGGATATTCTCGATTTGTTTCCTCTACGAAGGATTGATATTCAAAACCTCATAGATTAAATAGAAATATCTATTGTACATATTGTATTTTCTACTGGCAATAAAAAGTCGGAACCTCGGAGTATGATGAGTATGATATTGGAAATGTGGCATTTTATTTATGAAATCCGAAGGAGAGGCAATATAATTTTTTATTTACGCCATTGTGGCATTGGAGGGTATGAAAAAGCTGACTCCACATCCAGTTTGGCTCGGACCGGCAATATTAGCCAGTTAAAATCCATCGATTTTTACATGCATTCCTCAAGAAGTCTAGATGATGCAGACATAATCCCAAATAATGGCGCGGTGGAATGCGGTCTTACAATGCAATGCATTTGCGTCTAAATTAATGCAGGTGAAAACAGATTGGACAGAATGGACAATTAGCTGTAGAAAATCGAGAAGATATGAAATAATCCTGTGCCGGGTCAACATTAGTCACTGAAATTCCTACCATGGATGTATTCATAACAACCTCGAGTGTTAAACGTGGTATACGGTTTTTCCATATGCTTGTGGAATGCAAATATGATCAATCGATTAGAAAAAAATTACTTTGAGTCCAGCATTACATGATATATTGTATGATAACGTTGAAAAACTGAAATAATTTCTGAAATTAATCAGATTCTATAATAGAATTAAAAAAAAAAAATGTCAATCACCGTGTGGGCTAGGAGCAATTTCAATCGTACACATTTTTTTTATTCTTGTCGATTCAGATAAGCAAGATTTTTTGAAGAATTTAAAATAGATTTATATCTAGGAAAATCTCATACTATTCACTCATTATGTAATCTTGGAAATCATGTAAGTACATTACACGTAAAAACATTAATCATAAGTACCTGTAGAAACATTACACTTCTCAAGTTAGATAAGTTTAGACATAGAAATATATTGCATAGCGAGAAGCATTTTAACACTTCCTGCCGAACGTTAAATATGCATAGAAAATGTACCATAATGGGTAGCAAATAAAAGTTTGCTAAAAATCTAAAGGAAATAGAGATGAGAAGTAGTATATTGGTCATAACATAACAACTATAATTTTATTTTTAATTTATTTATAACTATCTGTATATCCCGGTTTCAACCAGGGAAAGTTCGTTAGGACAGAAATGAGATTTTTTTCGACTCCAACGGTTGATTTCGTAAACATCTAATGTAAAGCGAGATCATATAGATTTTTATAACAATAAAGAATTCACCCAGAGATTGGCTGAAGTGTGCAATATGTGCAAATATTAACAGGTGTTCGCATCTAGTATGAAAGAACCACTGAGCGAAATTTGGAAAATTTAGGACAAATGGTATGGATTTCTATAAAGAACAAACAAACGAACAAACAGAATTTCATCTTTATTTATATAGATTGTATTCGAAACAATCATATAATTTTTTATTATATAAATATATATTTATATTATATATTATACAATATATAAATGTTATCTCTTGAGTTACAATTATTTTTAAGCTTGAAGATTGTGAATTAAATACAAGTGAGTCTAAACTTTTGAATGGTACTGTAGTAACTTTACACATCCTTTAAATGGTCCTTTTCTACTTAGAAATTAAATAAACCACTACGGTCATATTTTTTTTCTTTTATTACACATTATACACGGATGTTATTATTATATATTATTACAATAAGATTTTACAAATAGTCTGAGATAGACGTAAGTATGCTGTGTATTAGCAACCCAATGTAGTTGAGCAGCATCTCTACTTTGAAGAATGAAGCGTTTCTCTCTCTTCTGACTTGTGTTATTATCATTTTTAAATTTGTAATTCTTATCTCATGAAATGTTTTGCTGCTTTTTCCCCTTTAGATACTTCCCTATTATTTTATCTTCCCACTGATATATTTCTATGCAAGCATAGAGCTTTCAACTATTGACATTATTTTCTACCCTTGAATGTCAAAGGGCGTTGAAAGGTCGAAATATCTACACCAAAGAGGAATAGCTCTCCAAAATATATAATTTTGTGATGGACGATTTATATATAAATCGTCACCTATAAGGGTAAAGGGTGTATCCCACAATTACTAATTTTTTGTAAAGAAAAAATAACAGTATTCTCATTAAAATTTTTTACTTTTCACTTACTTTTTTTTCTTTAATCTCCATAAAATATTTTTCTGTTATAAATATTGATGTTCAGATACTAAACTGAAAAAAATATATACAATTGGGTTTTCATAAAATCCTATGATTTCCGAAAATAGAGCATTTTTCCTTTTCTGTTTTCTTTGGATAATTAACAGTAACCCGGATACAGGATAACAGTAAACAGGATAAATTAATACCTAAAAAGTCTTAGCAAATTATTACATAGCGTTACATTATTGGTCAATGTTTAAGTTGTTTCTGATTATTCTCCTGACATCGAAAATAAAGATATTACAAACAATAAATCTTCACAACTAAATATCAGAACCTTTCTTATTGGGGCTTTTGAAAATTTGGAGGTCATTCACCATATTCGTTCTCAGAAATATGTTCTCAGGCATTCCTTTATTTATTTTTTTCCTTAGACGTTCTTTAAATTATTAGTTAAATCATGCAGGTATTATTTTCTTCTGCCAATAACTTTTTTTTCACAGAAATGGTAATTTTTTTGCACATGAAGCTTTTACATCAAAAGTTTTCCAGAACCTTTTCGTACAATGAATTTCAGAATGCATTTGTACGAGTCATTCTTCTTATTATTATTTCTTCTATTATTTTTACATGCTTACCATTTACTGCTTACATTGGAGTATGAAAGTGAACAGACAAATTTTTAGTGGTTTCTGCAGTAATTAAAATATGTATTAATAAGTTACTACTATATTGACACACAGCTAAAATCATAGCACAATTGTTTGGTGTAGCACTGTAGAGAACTAATTGTAAGAAACAAACTCATTATTTTGAAGAAAAAAA
The DNA here is from genome assembly GCA_911387785.2 of Aelia acuminata. Taxonomy (NCBI): domain Eukaryota; kingdom Metazoa; phylum Arthropoda; class Insecta; order Hemiptera; family Pentatomidae; genus Aelia; species Aelia acuminata. Next base: position 74,917,434 of record OU426979.1, on the reverse strand, counting down.
TAATTCAATTAAAGTTGAATTTTTGGGTTTGTGTTTAATTTTTTTTCTTCTGTTGCTTTTGAAGAAAAAGATATTTCACTTCTTGTTTTATTCAAACATAAAAACATGATTATAAAAAAATAACAATAGTTAATTTTTTTAATCAATGGTTTTATATCAGCCAATAAAAGATCATAATAATTCTTTGAGGAACATCTATTTTTAGTAATATAATGAACATCTGGATTTTTATCTAAACTTTCAAGGTTATATAAAATGTTATCCGCTTTGAAAAGGTTTCATTTATTGCTTACCATATTAATATTGCATTTTATGTGCCTATGGGAGATTATTCAATCCAAAATAATGATGTAGGATGACTAGCGTGTTAATGAATTTGTATTTTTATGTTTGTTTCAAGAATAACTAAATCAACTCGAATACTCACCAGGCGCAGTACTCCTATACTATCAGCCTATTGTTGGCAATGAAAGGCGTACTGCGCATGCGAAAGAGTAGCATCGTGTTCTATGTCTTATTCTTTTGAGCCTATCTTATACTGCTGCACCGGAATTATAATGACAATATTAGAGGTTTTTAGCAAAATAAAAAAAATAAAAATCGAATTTTTCTGTTTAGAAACATCAATCTGTTGATTATCAATATGTTGTTGACTGGCACGGATATAAAAATGGAGAAAAAAAACAAAACGAACATCACGCTAATGCATTATTTAGGGAGGGTACACATTAATTTTACAAAATTTTAAAGTAAAAATTTAATTTTTGCCCTTGTTTTATTCTTCCGGAGCAGCGATAAAGTAATATCTTGTTTTCATTATTTTTTACATAAACACAAAAAAAAATTTATAAATTTTTCATTAATGTGATATAAAAAAAAAGGCATCCTATTTTGATTCATTGCATTTGAAATTCTAGAACTATGAATGGAGTAGAAACATTATACGAAAATATAATAATACACGATTTGAATATTACATTACATTTCAGTAATAAACCTCGTTCACAAAAGCCCACGAATGACAATGAATACCCTTTTGTCAGTGATATCAAAATAATCTACAAGCTCTACCAGAAATATCTCACCTTTAATATCACTACCGTTGTTATCTGTGACGTATCTCCAATGACAGCCTTCAGACTACGAGTATTTGAATACTACCCCTCCATAAATATTTTAATGTTATTATTGATAAATGGGGAATAATACTATATTTTTATAATTCACTTTTTTTAATTAACTTTTAGTAAAAACTGTTCATATATTTTCAAGTGTATTTTCCTCATATTGTATAAATTTTCATATAGCAATTGCCTAGTGAAAATCATTAAAAACGGGCCAATCAATTGCTTCTTATCCAAGTCGATTCAGATTAAAGAATACAATAAAAATGGTTTATCCTCTTTTGGTGGAATCCGAAAAAGAGAGGCATGATTTAAAAAAAAGAAGTAAAAATGGATTATTGAAACTGGAAAGGTTTAAAAATAGAGATCTCGTTGATTAATAATTTAGTTCTACATTTTACTTTCACATTCGATCTATTGTAAAATACGATTTCGCTTCCCCACTAACGATATATATAATTACAGAAATAGTAGCTAGATAATGGCAACTAAGAAAAACACAAATTTGCATTAATTTATTATTTATATTTATCTCATTAACGATGATGAGCTGGAACAGTAATAGGGTTCTGCTTATAATTCTAGAAGAAATGGATCTACTGCCCTTACTACTGCCTAAGTTAAAAAAGGGTAGAAGATATTCTTAGCAAATAAAATACACTCAATGTAAACATGAAATAGATGTTAGTTACGGGGTCACCTGTGGTATAGTGTTAGCATAGAAACTTAAATACTAAAGGTCGCGGGCTCGCATCCCGAGGTGGCCCTAGGATTTTTTAATGGGAGTAAACTAACTATAACTGCATTCTCGCTTTCGTTCTATAATCTTTTGTTTAGCCTATTTTCCAAACATTTCATGAACTTTCGCTTACAGCTACGTCTTCGGGTGTATCAATTTGATTATTTTAAGTGTTAATTAACAAATTCAATTCTGAGACTTGGTCTGAGGAATTTAAAAAGAAAACTAAAATAACCTATCCGTTTGATGTTATAATAATACTCGGATCGAATGGGAGAAATCTGAATTTGAAATGGAAAATTTTTAATTTATTTTGGAAAATTATAAATATGATTGAGAAAGATCCCAATTTGGTCTGTAAAGTTCAAAATTTGATTACTCGAAATCCCAATTTGTTTTAGACTTTGAAACGCTATAGTTGGCAGCTTCCTATAATGCAAAAACATTGAATCTAATTTAAAATAAAATAATGACACAAAACTTATGATAAAAATACACATTAAATAAAAAATTTCGATTGGCAAAGCGTAGAAACTTACAATACTAAAGGTCGTGGGTTAGTGCCCCGAGGTGGCCCCTCGGAGTAAGAAATCCTTGTCTATGCCATCCCACGGATAGGACGTAAAATGGAGGTCCCGAGCCTGTACGATGTCAGGTACTCGTTAAAGATCCCTATCCTAATTATACCTGGATAGGCAAAATTTAGGACTCCCATTGTAGCATCGTCCGATTAGCCTTAGTGGCATCAAATGACGTTAAACAAACAACAAATAGATGTTAGTTACATTACTCTTATACCCCCTTGACCAACTCCGTAATGGCAAGAGTTGATTTTTAATTAAAATTCGATTACGTAGGATCTACTTTTAATTTTTAAGTTCGATCCAAACAATAGGGTGAACCAAATCAAATCATTTATTAGAAACCACTTATACATTGGAATGCTATAGGCATCGTTAAAATGAAAAGTTACGAAAAAGGATAACTTTCGCTACTATAAAACAGAGCATGAAATCAATAAAGGTAGGTATATGAAAAATGAAAAGATATAACAAAAAAAAATTTCTACCATGGGTTATTTTTTATTTTATTCTCTCAACGTTTCGGGCTTTTGGCCCATCTTCGATCTATTGAACATTTTTAATATTCCATCATCGCGATTTGTCTGTCCATAATAATTGATTTATGTAATAAACATGCGTCATTTCCTTAATTCACTATGATTAACATTTATAACAATTTTTCATTGGTTGTGGACCGTTCCATTGTCACTCATTTACTTTTTTTTTTAAAGAGAATTGTGAATTTATAAATTAAAAAAAAAAAATAAGTGAAAGTAAAAAAGGATGGGTTAATGTAATCTCTGTGCCGCAAGCTGCTCGGTTCCCCAGGATCCTCAGGTTTCACCCCACCTCAAACATCTCGGGTGTTCCCCCCTTCCCATATCTTCCTCCTCCACCCCTCCCCCATCCAATCGGCTAGAAAGGGTACCATGAATAATGAAGGAGTCCGGTTGTCCAGCCTGCCGCCCTAGCTAACATCGATCCGGCCCCGATTTGAACGGTGTGCAAACACAGTTTATAACCGCGCGCTGATTGGTCTAATAGCCTAGGATTATGTCACCCAGGAGAAAATTCTAACGCCAACTAAGTAGGCGGATACTAATGAAGTAATTAGTCTGCCAGATAAATCAATGAAATCTATTAGAAGATTCCTCTGTCAGTTTATTCAAGGTTTTTGTGAACTTGTCACCAGCGTCCATGGTGTATTCCAGAGTTCATAATGGTGCTTTGTACCCAAAAATTTATCTATTTTAATTTTTTTAATGAAAAATTGTATCTGTAGTAAGTTATTCTAAGCTTATTATTACCGATGTAGATTTATAATTATATTTTTATTAATTCTAATAGTCACAGCATTCGTATTGTGCCTAATTAAGGCCATTTCATCCAAGACACCAATATCTTTGTTGATTTTATCAGTTTCCTGATCTGATTCTTAGTCTCTTAATCACTTGGTGCTACTTGTTTTGAGAGCAGTTCCTTTAATCCAAGCTAATAAGGAAAATGGGGAATATAAATCTTGAAGTTTTAAACTTTAGGAAAAAGTTCAGAAGGGGTATAGTTGTAGAATAACAGAAATGTTACCACTATGGGGGGTGCTCTCCCGTTTCCTACCATTAACGTCCTTATATTTTTTTATACATTTTTTACGTTTTTTTAACATTTTTGACAAAACGATTTATACTTTGAAGTATAAACAAGTTATATTTTGTCGTATACAAAATATTTCTAGCCAAAATCTACTCAAAAATGATCTCGTATAAGTTTTAAGCGTTTTCGAGATAATGGAGTTGGAAGAACATCGGTCCAGGCAAAACAGGGGAAATAATTTATAAAGTTTTGAAATATTAGGGGGTTTACTCATAAGAGGTTTAATAGTAAAAATGTTCTCAACCCAAAGGGGCGCATTCCCAGTTTCCTGAAAGCTCTTTCTTTTTTTTCTTTTTTTTTTTAGGCTAAACGATTTATATTTTGAAGACATCTGTCGTAGGGAAATCATCCCATGTAAAGTCCTATACAAGAATGTTCGTGTATATGTTTTACGTGAGGAAATCCGTTCTCGAGATAATCCAATTGGAAGAAAATTAGTCAAAGAAAACAAGAAATAATTAGGGAAATAATGTATAAAGTTTTGAAACTATAGGAAAATATTCATAAGGGTTATAGTAGTAGTTTGTCTCACGTTTCCAAATCTACATTATCAATTTTTTACGTTTTTTTTATTTCTTAAAAAAAGGTTAATGTTGAAGACATTTGTCGTAAAAAAAATATTCCTAATGAAACACTGCTTCAAAGCTCTTTTACGTTTTATCTGAAACAACCCATTCTCGAGATGATCCAGTCATATGGCTGTAACATAAAATGGTAAAACAGATTGTGATAAAGATAAAAAAGAATAATATAAAGAAAAGGATGTTTAAGATTATACCGAGCTCATTCACTAATGGACATTTAATTGATTTTCTTGAAATTGTTTGTTTTAGATTAATAAATCTGGCTAATAGGCAATAGGCAGTACAGATATTAGTAGTAGTGGGATATTACGCGTGACCGCTTAACAACACACTAATAATATAAAACTTCTTTAACTTTCTTCGGCGGCACTTCCACCTGGAAAAAAATATTAAGTTTTTTCTATCCAATTATAAGAATAAATAAAGAATTTATTGAAGATACATCATAAAGAACAACTATTTAATTTTAAGTTTTAAGGTAATTTTCAGTTTTTTTACCAATTCATTAGACTGTTGAAAATATTAGAGTGATATAAAAGAGTAATTTAATTTAGTTAAAGTAAAGAAGACTTAATAGATAAAGAATAAAATTTTACGCCTCCCTAAGTTCCTCGCCAATATATTATTTAATAGCCTTCCATGAAAGTTATCATTATTTTTCTATTCATTATTGTTTATTTCTTTTTTTAAGGGGCCTAAAAAATCCTAATTTCATCAATAGTGGAGTTTTTTTACTGCTTGCTTGTTTTCTACTGCGGGTTGCTTTTTGTAAAAAAATTAAAATTTAGCTATCAATTTTTTTTTTATTTAGCTTTCAAAAAAAAGAAACTTAGCTTTCAAATGGCGGGAAATACACAAATACCCAATTTCATGTTCGTACGGTTTATAGTTTTTGAGCTAATCTGTTCACAAACACACAAACAGACCATTTCAAGGGACATTGTTATTAGGGGACCCCAATACCTGTTTTTGCGTTGAAAACCGGAAGTGGAAATTTTTCACGATCTGTATTATATTATATTTCATATATAGGTAAGTGAAATTAAAAATTAGGTGTTGAAATGAAACATTAAAATATTTGTGAAAATTTCTGTTCAGATTTAAGCTAACTGACGAGAAAATCTGCATCTGTGACGGACAAAGCGAACAAATCTACGACCACTTACTTTTTAATTGTTCTAAACTGGACAGGTAAAGACACAAACTGGTCTCGGCAGTATTATTGAACGGTGACAAATGACCGCCTTAAAAAGAAGGAAATAATAGGGAAATATATTCCAGAATTCGATCCATTTGTGGACCGCATCGACTCCTCTGAACTATGACAAATGAAAGCAGACACAGGCATGTATATATATATATATATATATATATATATATATATATATATATATATATATATATACTGCATTATATGCAGTTACTTATATGTTTATGATTATTTTATTGTTTATTGTATGTTGTATTTATATTTGTATGCATTCTATATGTTCATGCTTTCTGTATGTATGTATATTATATTTCATTAGATATAAATTTTTCATTGTTAAATTTCTATGTATGTATGTTATATGAAAAAAAAGCTGTATTAATTGATTGTATGCATGTAATTAAATACGCGCTATGTCGTAACATGGTATGCGTAGAAATAAAAATCACTCGTTACAGGGTTACTGTAATGAGAAAACAATCAGAAACGAAACTAGAACAATGTCATTTTTGAAAATTATTTATTTTTTTAATTTATAATTTTTTATTTTAATACTTTTTTTATACTTCATCCATATTTTTTACTTCATATTAAATAAATCTGTTTATTATTATTAATATTTTTTTTTTTTACATAATTTATTTTACTTTTAGATTTAAGGCCGAAAAATAAAAATAAATAGCCTCCACGTCTTATTTTGTATTCATAGAGGGCACAGGGCACTGTGTACTTCTTTGTGAATGAATCCCCTGATGGTAGGTATGGAAAAAAGCCACCTATTCAATAAAATTCCACTTGGCAGTGTAAAGTGTGCTGATAGTACTCAATTCAGACCAGCTTTTAGTACCATAGCTGAGCATTGAAACATTTTCCGCATTTCATTCGTAAAGGCTTTTCGATACACCGATACATCAAAAGCTTTTCATAATCTTGAATATGTGCTTAATTATTTATTTATAAAAAAATGGGCTCTTCAACCACTTGGGTCATTTTAGCCCCCATACAACATTTGCAAAAGTATGTAAAGAAGTATAATTAGAAATACAATAGTAACATAAAAAATAAGGGTGACAATAAAGGCAATAAATGATAATGAAGAATGAAATCAATAAAGAAGGTAGTATCGCTACCAGAATTTAGGTGTTGCTTGAATAAAGGATAATGTTATAGATGAATTATAGTGAAAACAAAAGGACAATGAAAGATAATAAAGAAAAAAATACATTAAAGTTTGACATAAATATTAATTTTTCGTAAAAACCAGAACAATTTTTCGGCCGTCTTCAAGGTGTTACTTAGTATCTCGCCTAAGTCGGTTCCAAGTCCCACCTCTCTCCGCTCTATTTCGTAGGCATAACTCTCTGTGAGGATATGCGAAACCGTCAGAGGCACACCGCAGGTGATGCATTGAGGCGAGGATTTCCTTGCCATGCGGTACTGGTGGGTGATCCTTATGTGCCCTATCCGTAGGCGGCTGAGAAGTACTTCCTCTCTTCTGTTTAGCTGCAGTTCTTTTCGATTTGGAACTACGCTGGGTTCTACCACTCTTAATTTGTTGTCCCTCAGTCAGAACCTGTGCTTTTTAATTGCTGAATATGTGCTTATTAAACTTCATTTAAAACAAAAACCTGAATAACATTGTTGCTGGTTAGGGGTTCTAATACAAATTCTTAATAATAATGATAAAAGAGGCTTAACGAACCCGAAGGTTCAATGCCGACACCACCACTCGCTCCCTGCACACCTCGATCCATCGACCGTCTTCCAGACCCAACCTCGACAGATCCGCCCTAACACAATCCTCCCATCTGCGTCTCGGCCTGCCCCTCGGACGTTTCCCATTCGGCACCGCGCTTATTAATCTTTTCGGAATTCGTTCACGATTAAGCTTCGCAATTTTATACGCCCATTTTTTCGACTTGCTGCTATCACGTCAATTATATTTACTGGGTAAAGTTGACTCCATTTGGCGTTGTGTAAGCGTTTAAATTCTCCGGTTAGTTCAACCCTCTTGGGTCCAAATATTCTACGCAGTACTTAATTTTCAAAAACCTAAGCTGCTGCTCATCCCTCAATGTCAGCGGCCACGTTTCGCATCCGTAAAGGACCGTCGGAAGAATAATAGTTTTGAAAATCCTAATTTTTAAGTTTCGGGACAGAAGGCGCGAGCTAAGCAATTTCGCGACTGAAAAGTAGCAAGCATTACCGGCTTTTAATCTAGCCTTAATTTCATCATCGATTTCGTTTTTTCTAGTTACCATCGCCCCTAAACATCTAAATTTCTCTACGTGTTCAGACGTATTCCCTCCTGCATTGATATCAGCAAAATCGTCAACACTCCTACGACTAACCATATATTTTGTCTTATCCGTATTCATTTCCAGTCCAAGTTCTTTTCCGGCTTTCATCAACGTTTTTGTGTTTATTTCTATTCTTTCCACGTCCTCACCAAGCAATAACAAATCAACGGCATATCCGAGCACGGGTATATTCCCTCCCAAATTCAAACCCTTTCCGGTACCTGTCACCTCCCTAATGGCATATTGCAGCGCTAAATTAAATAAAACAGGTGAGAGAGAATCTCCTTGTTTCAAACCAGACCGAACCTCGAACTTTTCAGAAAAATAATTACTCATCAATTTTGAAGATATCTTTTAGGTAGCACAAATTCAGTATTTGGAACAAAATAATATTTAGCCTTGGTCGAAAAAAATATTCTTTTAGAAAACGTCAATTCAGATAAAAATTAATTTAGAAAATCAAAAAGAAATATTATACATAAGGGTATTTTGTTTAGTTCCGTTTTGTGGGTATTTTGGTCTTTATCGCGACGTCGAAAAATGACACGAGCGAAAAAACTTAATAAAAAAAAAGAATTATTCTAATTTTTACCTATGCCAGCTACTTCTGAACTATTAGCTCGAAGCGAACTCTAAGGTGTGAAAACGTTTTTCAAGGGTAGTAAAAGAAAAAAATAGGAGGTCAATAACATCATAACGTAATAAACGGAATTGGAGTAAAACCAACCAAAAATTTATTGTAAAAAAATAGGCACAAAGGCTTGGCCAGCTTTACAGAATGCTGTAGAAAGGATTATATGAAGTTTTGTTTGTTTAAAGAAATAAGGTTCTTTAAACATGGTCATCCACACTGATTTAAGAAGTTTTTTAATTTTAAATATATATAAATAATTTTTGCTATTACCAAAAAAGAAAACTTGTATAACTTTTATATATTTATGTTCATATCTTTATTTTTATTTATTTTTTCATAACTTCATAGGTTAATTATTGTATTATTAATTGTTCACAGTATATCCAGGTTTATACAAATTTCCATTTTTATCATTCTATTGCTTCACTAGCTTGTTATTTATAGTAAATATAGCCTCTTCTTTATTATTATTTTTATTTATATTCTTGTATAATTTTTCGCTTAGTGACTGGTATTGGCTTACAAATTGTGCTGAACAATCGGCATGAAACCTACAATGTGTTTCTTTTTATTCCCATCCCTTATTTGTTATAAATAACTATGAATTAAACCATCTGCTACAGTTTTTTTTTTCACCTTAAATTTTATTTGGGACGACTATCAATTTTAGTTTTCTATCAACACTTCTCACTTTTCCAGGCCATATTAAAAAAGTTTCATAAATAGATTGAAAAAAACCATAGTGGAATACGCCGATCATTGATTCGAAACTCTTAATAAGCATAAAAAGCCAATCGTGTGATGTTAAAGTGATACACCTTCTAACATCCATCTCCGATGCATTGTAAATGAAAAGGTCTTGTTTGTTCTTTTTTACTTTCACTTACCTATATATGCAATATATATGTTGTTAAGCGGTCACGCGTAAGGTCTTTTTCTTTTTTTTCTTTATTTCTATTAAAATTTATTGCAATAATATTCAAATTCAAAAATATTGAAAGAAAACAGTTCATCCGAGATCTGTAAGAGAAAATACTAGATTATGAAGAGAGAATGTCTCAATTAATTATATTTGAATTCTTAAAAATCATGAATAAATTTAGGGTAAATGTACCAATAGTTGACAGGTTAAGAAAAAAACATTACATTATTGACCCTGTTTCCTAAAATATTGATGTTAGGTTAATCTTTGATATTATTCTTATTATATATTTATATTTTTTTTATTTATTTATATATAATTTCGGACTTTTCGACCACCTGGGTCATTTTCGCCCTGTGATACAATATAGGTTACAGTTAAATACATTGCAATAAAATTACAATTTACAAATACAATAAAAAAAAAAAAAAACACAATGCAAGTACAATACAATAAAAATACAACACGAACACAAGAAATATACAATATGGACACAAGAAATGTAGAAGACAGATACAATTACAATTTAAAAAGTAAATTAGATTTTATTAAATATATTGTTCTTTTTGAGGAACAGCATTAGGTTGCTTTGAGCTTTTTGTTCCATTTGAAGAGTTTCGTCGAGGTTTTCTTTTAAGAGTTGCTCTCGGGAAGTCTCGCATAGCATTCCGTGAGGATTTGGCCAACTGTGAGTGGAACCCCGCAGGAACTACATTGAGGAGGAGGTTTCTTGCACATCAGGTGCTCGTGGGTAAGTTGAGTGTGCCCAATCCTCAGCCTGGTGAGATGACTTCTTCTTTCCTGATCATGAGGATACTTTGATTTTTACGGCAAACATACGGCTCTACGATTCGTAACTTGTTATCTCACGTTTCTGACCATATTCTTTGCCATGCCAGCCACGATTTTTCTTTAATTAAAGAAAGGACTTCATTATGTTGCGTGGTGATAACTGGTTGGCCCTCATATTTTATATTTATTTATATATTTATATTAGTTATATATTTATATAATAATATATATTATACATCTTATTATATATATATATATATTAATCTTATATGAATTTAGTTAGGCCAATCCCTCTAGAAAACTGGGAATACAATATCCTATGGTCTACATTTACGGTTTTTATAAAAAATGATTTCTTTGAACCTTCTAAAATGTGCCTTTAAAAAAAAAAAAAATTACTTTATACACAAAAACTTAATAGACAAAAGAACAAAAAATAAACTGAAAAATGAGATAATCTAATTAAGAATAATACAGATACCCTATAACAACAATCATTTTAAATTAATCTACCTCAAGTGGGAAACTAAATAGTACCTTTGCTGTCCATTAAAGGTACTAACTTTGAGCGTACGTATCGCGGATATAATATCACATGATGGGAGTGTGCAACATGTATCGGTGTTAATAAAACTTGTTTTCATCCAATCGCATGGTTGTAAAAGTAAAACCACAATCTCTAATTTACTGACAACTTTGTTAACATGAGCCAGACATTTTTTACACTTAAATATCTTATTTGAGAACCCAACTATTATAAACTTTCCTTCATCTTTCATTTCCAGGTATCTCCTGATTAACTGAATTTTTCTTAGGTTTCTTTTTGAATATCTATTTACTACATTTATTTACAACTATTTATAACATCTATAATTATTACAAGTTTATAATAAGTTGTATTATTCAATCCATTCAACTATTTAACTTTACGATATATTTTATTCCCTAATAAAATAAAATTGTTATAATTTCCGACTGTTACAATTGTTACTTAATTTAAAAAATAAACAAAACAAGATTATGACAAATAAAGCTGAGGCTATGCATGGGTGTCAACTATAAACACACCCGATTTCAACTTTACAAACAAAATATTCCACTAGTTGTTAGGATGGAGCTAGGTCTGTGATTCCACTACCGATATTAAACCCAGATAATTTTCAAATCAAGCAAATTATTTTAAACTATCAGTTTCAGAGTAAAAAACACCAATAGTTGACATCGATGTCAACTATTGAAATTAAGGATTAATTTTTGTTCTAATAGTTGACACCCACATTTAAGCCCTAAAACATTGTATAAATAAATCGAAAAGGGTATTAAATGATTCCCATGAACTTAATGAATATCATGTAAGTAGTTAAAAAATAACTGAACACAAATAAACCAACTAAAAAGCTTATTTAATGTGACTTACCTCACTAATGAAACAGGGAAGCAGAAACCTCTTGTTGAGGCCACTAGAAAATTCTCCATTATAAAGTCTCACAAATAAGTTTCAGTTTTCATCACACTAATGCAGATGGCAGCACAGCCAACCAGTAAAACTTGGGAAATTACCACCAAATTTTGAACCAAGACAATCTACCATGAATCTTATTATTCACAACTTTTGTACGAAATGTCAACTATTGGAGCACTGTCAACTTATGGTACAGTTACCCTAAAAGAAATGAAATTAATGCTAAACGTGGGAAATTAATGCTAAACGTGGGAAATTAATGCTAAAAACGGATGGGGAGGACAAACCAAATCAATAAATATTACTGAAGACTTTTAATATATAAACCACTTTTAGGATTTCCTTATACAATATAAAACCAACATTTAATGAATCCGCTCTCAACTTGCTCATGTTAACAACAAAACAATAAGAAAAAATAAAAAAATCAAATATTTTATCAAATGAATATTTTATAAATGTTTTGGTTGTAATACGATACATATTATATTATAACCATATTATAATATTATCCATTAATATTGCCCAGCATATTATAAGGACAAAAAACAAAAAACTATTTCAATTCTTTAATGAATATTACAAGACTTTCCTAATTACAACATAAAAGAAGTAAACTACACTTAGGTACTTGTTTAACTGTAACAAACCATTGGTAAACAGATTGCTAAAAAATATAAATTTATTTAAACAATATTAATAATAATAAAAAGAAAAACCTCTTCCCGAGATTAAAAATAGAAAAATGTATAAATGTACTGAAATAATAATTATCAATAATCAATGAAATTTCCTTGTAATACAATGTTAAAGAAACAGATAAATTTTTAGATCCATTTAATTATAATCTCTATAATAATTAATTATAAGCTCTATAATCTCTGCTTTGTCCTGAATGACAGAATCAAGGCAGAGCAAAAGCTACTAATGATAGAAACTTGAAGTTCGGAATTTAGATTTTAAACGCGATGTAGGTAACCACTAAGAAAGGAATTTCAAAAATGTAACCCCTTAGGGGCTTAAATGGCGAAATTGTCGTTTAACTCTAACGGAATTCTATTTTTGAGATTTTAAACCATATGTTTTTTATTTGAATATCGATTTAACGTTAAAATATTATTAAAATAGACATTCACATAAAATATGGCTAGTGATTATTTAAATATTAGTGGTAATCAAATTATGCACACTGTGATTCCCATGATTGGGAATGGTGTGTGTTTATTTCGATCTCTTCTCCATATACATATATAAGAGGCTTTGTCCTGACTGATAGAATCAATGCAGACCAAAAACTACTAATGATAGAAACTTGAAGTTCGGAATTTAGATTTTAGGTAACCGCTAAGAAAGAAATTTCAAAAATGTAACCCCTAAGGGGTTTAAATGGCGAAATTGTCGTTTAACTCTTACGGACACCTATTTTTGCACTTCGAAAAAAAATATCTAATTTGGACTCATTTTAAAGATCTTTATACGACGATTTTAACTCTAAAGCCCCTAGGGGGCGTCGAAAACCATGTTTTAAAGTCGAAAAATGAAGCGATCACGGCGAGTAAGCAATTTTTTGTTTCGGCGGTTTTAGTGAACTCTTTCCATTGCGCGCCTCCCTCACTTCTACCGAGCCGACAGCTTCCCCCTCCAACATTCTTCGGAAGCTCCGATTCTACTAAATCTCCTAACATCAGTTAACAGATTATATTAAATCAATACCAAGATAATGATCACAGAATTGATTTTAAAGGCTTGCGGGCAAAGCCGCGACGGGGAATGCTAGTATTTTATATTACATTTAGTAATGATTGGTTAAATAAAAAAAAAAAAAATCATAAATTGTATTTTAATGCTTATTTATTAATAATAATTTATTTAATTAGACACTCGAGATAATTATCTATCTTATGTTCTACAAAATACTTTTGGTTCTCTCTTTTAATACAGGAAAGCAGCACATTAATCTGATAAAAGTGATTTAAAAGAATATCTCTACTGAAATTGAAATACCGATTGGAGTGGTAGGTAAAGTTTAGTTCAAAATTAATTTATTTTTCAAATGATCAATTGATTACTATATATTAAAATTGTTTTTTTATTACAACTGAAATCCAATCTTGGCACCAATTAGCTAACATTTAATCCTATAAATGGCTTATATTCAACCCTACGGGGAGGGGTCATATTTTATTAATTTTGGGGATTTCAACGAAACGACCCTTCATTCAGAACCAAGGGATTTCAATCATCAAATATAAAAATTGGCCCCATCATATCATCACATTAAAAAAGATGCGTCCTCCATATTTTGTTAGAAAATTTCATAGTCCTTGGAAATCATAAGAAATAAATAGTTATATAATTTGCTTTAATCTAAATATTAAATGTATTTGATTTATTATAACTTATAGCTGGAGTTCATCAATCTGTCATATTCTTTTATCACAATTAACAATTTGAGGGGAGATTGGTTTACATTTAATAATCAAAAAAAAATTACAACAGAAATGGCTAAGAATAATATACATATTATTAGTCTGACTTCAAATCCGGCTTAAATACCAAACCCACTCCATTTCAAGAAACGAGAATTGAATTAATATAATCTCATCAAAATGCTTATATATTTCTTCCAGTCCAAGTTTATAGTTCTTATTTTATTTTGCCAATGAGTGCAATTTTACTGTCGACCAAACGGCGCATCTTTAGCAATTATAGTGCTCTACGTCAGATCACTACGTCAAAATATCTCTTCTTTTACTCATCCTAGAACATTTAAATAAAGACTAACCCCTATAGAAAGGTATATGGACCGTTATACTTAGTTTTATGTTCTCACTTGTAAATTTTTAAATTTTCAAATTTAAAAATTTTCAAATTTAAGGTTTAAATTTTCAATTCAAATTTAAGGTCTATTTTTAAATTTTCTATGATGAGTATAAGACGAGATATTTGATTTGACACCGAGCGCTAAAATAGCTGAAAATACGCGTTTTGTCTACAGTAAAATGGACTCCTGGAAGTCATTGCCAACCGTGTTAAGCACTAAATTAACTTGTAGAAGTTTCATTTCACAAAAGCCATACGTTATGGCTTTTTTTCACGTCTAAGATTTTAGACTTAACGCTGCAATTGCACGTAATTTTTTTCTTTAAATTTCTTCTGGAACGCTGTCATAAAAGACAAACAAAAGCAACATGAAAAAACAGAAGTGTTTTTACATGAAACATGACATAAAATGACAATAACTAATACTATAAAAATAAATAAAATTTTGGTGTTGGTCGACATTAATACTACTTACGATAAACAAAATTCAGAATATAATAAATATTTTAAGCTTGGATCAATAAAACATATAACATTTTTTTAAATCTAAATCTTTTAAAACCTTTTTTTAAATATCGGAGAACAAATGGCATAGACATGACGCACAGGCATCAAAGTAGAAAAAAAAAAGCTTGTATTGTTTCTTATCTGAGTAAGACGAAACATTCTAAATTACTTCGACTTGTTAAAATTAGGCTAGTAACTAGTGGGAATACATATTTTTTTTTTACATATTTATTTTCATATAAAATATTTTGTTAAAAAAAAGAGAGTTCTTCAGATGACAGCCAAATATACCTTTCAAAATAACTAACGGTAGAGTGTAACGGGTGATTATGAACTCTGAAAGTATTAATGATGAAGGTATACTTCAATAAGCCACTACAAGGTAGCTCAGATTAACGATACGTAACATTGTTATATTTAGGCCTGGAAAACTGAATTGAGAATGTTAAATAATTGTATGGACATTATTTTACGAAAGTATTTTACAAGTATCAAGTAAATGATAAATGAACTAAAAGCAAAAGAGAGTCCTTCAGAAGATGGCCACGTAGACTGTTCGTGTCATTGAGTTCTGAGTCAAGCTCAGTAACAGTAACAGGGTTGCACCACATCCTCATCCATCAGGTAACTGTCATCTAAAATATTCCGGCAGCCAGTCGTGTTGTAATATTGAGTGGAAATTCGGAAGTAGAGTGCGTGAATCTCCTTATGTCAGCATCCATTTGAGTTTATTTTTCAACGATATTGGTATAGCCGATAAATTAAGTAAAGAGAAAATATTGTTACTTGGTAGAATAATTAAAAATGAAATTAGATTATTCATGGAGATAATGTGATTTATATACATAGATAATGCTCCTCAATAATTAGCGTAGAACAACGTATTTTGATGGATTGTCTCAGATATCTAGTAACGAGGTTATGGGAAATTTTGAAGAAAACTACATGATTTGTCGATGTAGAGGATGAACAAAACGGTGTTCATTTTTTTTAAAAAAACCGATTTATACCGAGAAATATAATATTAAAAAAATAAAACGCAATAAATAAATAAAAATATACATTGATATAGATACGTTGATATAGTTACTGATTCATAAGGGGAAAAAATGGAATTAAAATAAAATACACAAAATGAAATTCGAATTTATTTATATCATATATATTTATGTACATATATAGTTCGTATATATTTAATTAATAATAAAGTGAACATATAAGAAATATTTTAATACTCATTTTGAGAGCTTAAGTTTCGGAGGTACCAATATATATATATATATATATATATATATATATATATATATATATATATATATATATATATATATATAATTAAATTCGAATTTCATTTTTGTATTTTATTCTAATTCCATTTTTTTTCCTTATGAATCAGTAGAAGGTAATAATTTTAATGTTTCTGGAGACTGGTGGTTTGCTAGACAATTATTAAAATTCATTATTTTATTTTTATACAGTCCGCTTAAAAATTTCTATGCGAGTCCTCATTGGCACAATAAAAATTAAATAATAAACTTGGACTGGAAGAAAGATATTAGCATTCTGATGAGGTTATATTAATTCAATCCTCTTTCCTTGAAATGGGGTGGGTTTTGTATTTAAGCCGGATTTGAAGTCAAACTAAAAATATGTAAATTACTCTTAGCCATTTCTGTTGTTATTTTGTTTTTATCATCAAATGTAAACCAATCTCCCCTCAACTTGTTAAGTGTGATAAAAGAAGTTTTAAATTACGAAGAGGAGGGAGAGGAAATGGGAGAAAGGTCAAATTGAAAAAGCAATTAGAGAAGTGACAGGGGTAGGAGGCGGTGAAAAGTCGCAGAGCCGGGTGCGGGGGCCGTGGGGGTGGCTGTCGGAATAAATCAAACCCCCTGTAGTTTAATAGTAGGCCTCTGTCCCACCTCCATAATTCAATTCCTTCGGATAATTTGCCAGATAATCTGACTCCCTTCCCCATTTAGCTGTGGCATTTTTTCGATTTGCCTTATTGGCTTCGGTCTGTTCAAGCAATCGACGAAAGGGCTATTATACATGCCAATGGAGGACAAAAAGTATGAATGTATTGTACTTTTGAATGAAATTTCTTTTATCAATGCTGATGCAAATTTATCAAATTATAGATTAGGAACAAAGAGATCAATTTTTGAACATTGGTGGAAAAACTATGTTATAATAAAAAAAACGTCTCAACGTAATTCGTGCCTTAAATAAAAAAAAACTGCTAAAAAGCCCTTAAAATTCATAAAAAAAGGAAACTGTGTGATAAAATATTTAATATGTTTATAAAAAAAAAATATATATATACGTAAAAAGTTACGACTTATTTTTTTATTTTTAAACTTCTATAAAGATCTGTCAGCAATCAGTGAAATCAGCGAATGTGATGGCTACAACGAATTGATGTTTGAGCACGAAGAAAGGAAAGTTCCAAGCAGCACCTCATGCCGTGCTTGATATTTTAGGAGACATGAAGAGCCTTCAAACAGGCATATCAGCCGTGGCCATGTCGCTAAGCTGTCAATTGTCATGTCTGTGTAAATAATAAGAAAGTGAGAATGAAAATATCGTATGTTTTGGTCGATAATTGGTTGTTTCAAGTATGTACTATGTGGCGTTGTGTTACTTACGGACCAGGGAGCGCCTGTTGTTGTTGGTTTGTTTGCTTAGCGTCCATATCTCCGCCACCGTGCTAAAGTAACGAATGTGCAACTAAAAACCTATGCATATTCGTTACTTTAGCATGGTGACGACGATATATGCTACTTAGGCTAATCGGACTATGCTACTGTGGGAGGCCTACATTTTGCCTATCCTGGTATAATTAGGATAGGGATCTATAACGAGGACCTGACATCGCACAGGCTCGGGACCTCTATTTTACATCCTATCCGAGGGACGGCATAGCCAAGGATATTTTACTCCTTTTAAAAAATCCTAGGGCCACCACGGGACGCGAACCCGCGTTTGTAGGTTGCCATGCTAACCACTTACACAACAGGTGACTCCCGGGAGTGCCCGTTATGAGTCTCAAAATTTTGATTGAAAAGTTAGTAAATTATGTAAATGCCAAAAAGTCTATGAGGTTTATGTCCAAATTGGCTTAGGTAAGTATGTGTATGCATTCAGTTTCTGATTTTTAATTTTGATGATTCGAAAAAAAAAGAGAAATGTATTTTCAGTCGTTTGTTAAGATTCACACTTTTCATTTTGACATTTGTGTCCCGAGCCATCCAATGTCCAATATTAGTTCCAGGTAACTTACCTACTTAGACTGCGATATGATCTGGTGGGCAGGAAATTTAATTTTAATTAATATATCATTTCCGGAGGTTTTATTGATTGTTGATATTAGTTTTACATTAACTCAATTAGTGATTAAAATCAAGTTTGATTAGAAAAAGGAAGCAACGTGAAAAGTTCGCTAATATTTCTTATTTGCAAAATTTGCTTATTGGTTTTATATAATTAAAATAAGACTCACCTACGAAAACCCTTAACGGGGACCTTGGTTAAGCGGAAAATTTCTTAAGCCCTTCATCTCCCATCGTCCGTTATGAAAAAATTCTTAACAGTTATTACAAAAACAGCCTGTTACGTGACAATCCATTCACCAACAGATCAGCAGCGTACAGCGAAGCTTTACAAACGATTTTTTTAATAATTTTAACAGACATACGAACGTTTAATAATAAACGTGTATTTGACTGTCACACACAGGACACGAGAAGAATAAAAAGTCGGTGGATGAGAGATCTTCTAGCCTAAACAAGCATGGTAATTGAATCAAGCAAGGCAGAGTTTTCAGCTGGGTGCTTTCGCCCCTCATGCCTGACACGTTATTATTCACTCGTTTAGTTATCTCATTCGCTGATTATCAGCATCCTGCTGGTAGGTGCGAAATAATAATAAGACAAAAAAAATGAAATTAATAACAAAAGTATAACATTTATTCTTAATTAATAATTTATTCATAATTGATAAGTGCCCTTAGGCCTTACTTTTTACGAGGTTTCGTAATTGTTCACTTCATTTTATTTTTGAATCACTTATCGTAAGTAGCTAATATTTGTTATTTATTGTTTGTTTACAAAAAACAAATATGCAAAATTATCACCAAAAGTTGTATTTCCTCTCTGCTCCTTTAAATTGATTTATTTATTGGGATAAATAAATAATTTAGAAATAAAAGACCAGGGGGGGAGGAGGGTGAATTTTCACTATGCCTTTTTATAATGGTTATTATTATTTTTGAAAGGTAATTGTGATCTTCGGACGCTAAATTTAATTAATAATAATAAAATAATTAAAAGCAGTAAGACTAATGTAAATCTTGATTGAAGCACGTTGCGTGATGAGATGAGGTGCCTGCCTGTTGCGTGCTTGTGCTACTGCAAAGGAGCCATCAATGTCTAAAGGAGGGGAGGAGATTACCTTAGCATCTAATTAGGCACGTTGGCCTTTACCTCAGGCCAGCTATGTCAATCGAACTAACTTATACGAAATATGATCATTGCATTGAGTATAATAAGAATATAAATATGCTCATTACTCAGAAAATGAGTAATTTTCAGTGATAATTATGGTTAATTATTTTTTTCATTAATAGACCAACTTGTGTTTGCTGTTTCATCAAATTCATACCTTCAGCCAATTTATTTACACAGAAAAGATTTTTTGTTTCTTTTTTTATTATTTTTAAAGGTTTTTTTTTTTTTTTTTGGCTTTTATTTTTTTATTCGCACCTGTCTGCATAAAGCTGACAATCAGCGAATGTGGTGGCCGGATGAGAAAACTATGACATGTCAGGCATGGGAAAGAAAAGTGCTCAGCAGCACCCCCTTCCTGACTTGATTCTATTACTAGAGCTGTTTAAGTATGGAGATCTCTCATACAACGCCTTTTTAATCTCCTCCTCGTATTTATTGGGATATCAGCTGTTGCCATGTCCATTATGCTCGCAGTCAGCTGATTAGGGGCCATTTGGAAGATACATGGCTTGGGTCACCTGTGCAAGCTGTTGTAGGATGTTAAAAAGGGGTTGGATGAGGGAGTTCAGACCGTTTAGTAATTGAAACAAACTAGGAGGGGCTGTTGGGTAATTATCAGCTGAAGGTGGCTGCTGGGTAAATTCCCGTCCCATGCCTGAGCATGATGGTTGATTTTGAGACGACGAAGAATCGTTGCGTGGTCTCATATGCTGTGAAGGTGCTTCCTGCTTACCGGAAATTTACTAATTCTATTAGAGATAAAAAGAGTTTTTCTATGGACTATTGTAAGAATAAATAATTTTAGATTTTTTTTTTTTAATTTTTATGTTTTATCCTCACTTGTGGGATATCACCTCTAAACACCAATGGTTTAGACCGAACTCTAATTATACGGACTATCAATGTATCAGGATTATGATTATCAAGATGAGCCCAAGAAGAAAATTTTAGCATGTACCTACTATGACACTTCCCCACGTTAGAATTTTATAGACGAAAAAGATCACATGAGGGCAGGTGGATGTAAGAATAGAAGCTGTAGTTTTCTGATGAAAGTGGCGTACCTAGGCAGCTTTGCTGCCATAGTTAGGAGCATCGAGGGTAGAAGTTTCCAAGTGCGGGACCCAGTTATCATCAGTCAAACTTCCCGAAAACTTCGGTAATTTGTCTAACTGATCCAACCTGAAAGGGATCCAGGCTACACATCATGTCTCCTTGATCAAAAATCCTTATTTTAAGTTTCGTTTCTCTTGAAAAAAAATTCATGAATTTTTCAACGAAGGTATAAAAAACTTTAGGATATTTTCTTTGAATTTTCGGCCATATGAAAATTTAGAAGGTTTTAAGGATTTTAATTTTGATTTGATAATCTAACTAGGAATGCCTAACCAAATGTGACCAGTGGGTTATTTCTAAGCCTAATAATCACCAATGAAGAAAATATTTTTGCATCAAGTAAAATAAGATTTGAGTAACCCATAGTATTGTGAATTACAAACTGGAAACTAATAACGAAATTTTTTATTATCAATATTTGAGGCTTGTAATATCTTTTTTTCGTTTAATATTTTCAGTTAAAATAGGATGTCATTCATCTTTCCGGCTTTCAGTTCAGTTGAGTATTCATAATAAAGAAAGAAAAATTTTAAATTAGAAATTTCAAAGCTCAATTACTAAGTTGTATTGACGACTCACATAGCAGCGAGACGAATAAAATTGGTGTGCAAAATTGCGAAACTTAGTAGTAATCCCTCAGCCCTGGTGTAAAAAGGCAACCCGCGTTGGAAGCCTATAAAAGTAAAAGTAAGTATTAGTAATCGAATTCCGAAAAGATTAACAAGCGCTGAGCCGAATGGGAAACGTCCGAGGGGTAGGCCGAGGAGGAAGTGAGACGATTGCGTTAAGGCAGAACTTTCGAAGTTGTGTCTAGATAGAGGTCGTCAGATAGAGGGGTGCAGGAAGCGAGTTGTGGTGTCGGTATCGAACCTTCGGGTTCATTAAGCCTTCATTATTATTATTAATATTACTGACGACTCACATTATTACCAGGCCTGTACGTGCAGTGGAGAGAAACATGAGAAACCTGAAGAGAAACATGCTCAATCAGAAACCTTCAGGGGTGCAAGTCTTCAGGGGGTTCATTATATTTGGGTGATGGGGTGGGGTCATATTTCATATTTTTTTTATGTTTTCCTTGACTGCTACAAAGATGCTGCGTGTGCCCCCAAAAAATTAATACACTCGTCGATGAATATATAAAAGGTTGGTTTAGAAAAGGTTGGAGAACGAGTATTCAGCAAAGAAAAAAAAAACCTGTGGCATTTAATGTAAGCTGATAACCAAGTGTTCCTAGAACAAGATGAAGATGATTTAACTTGCATATTTACCAATATTGTCGAAAAACATGAACAAGGTGGCCTCGAGATCAACTATAGTAAAACTAAATTCACTGAGAGGGGAGAAATCATCAACCCAATAAGCTGCGTAAAATGGACCAATTCGGCTATTTGACTTTTTTATAATATAACATAGGCGTGGTGGCCCTAGGATTTTTAAACGGAGTAAAAAATCCTTGGCTGTGCCGTCCCTCGGATAGGACGTAAAATGGAGGTCCCGAGCATGTGCGGAGTCAGGAACTCATTAAAGATCCCTATCCTAATTATACCTGGATAGGCAAAATTTAGGACTCCCACTGTAGCATCATGCGATTAGCCTTAGACGTTATAAATGGACGTTAAGCAACAAACGTAGGGCAAAATTTAAAACTGAAGTCATTTTTTAGTAAAAAGCTCTTATCAGCAATAAAATAAATGAACTGAATATTATGAGCAGTTACTGTTCAATTACATGAATATGAATAATTGGGAGGCTAACATTAGATCAGTGGAAGCTGTGCTGATGCGATGGTACAATTATCTCCTAGGCACATTCAACAGGAACTCTGAACAAACCTTTTGATTAGTTGTATTAGGCCCCGGCTTGGTGACGATGGTGATTAGGATGAAATTTCCTAGTACCAAATTATCCTTTTTTTTATTGATATTGAAAAAAATAAGGAAAATCTAAAAACATCAAGGTGTTTAAGTACATGAAAGTATTTTATACGGATGTAATGAATCAAATATTATTGCTGAATGGTTGGGATGTTGATTATTCGAAATATTATCTATCTAACCACATTAGTACGAGGTATACGTGAATGGTCAACATTGACAAACAACGGTTTATAACAGATTGGTTTTCTCCTTCATTAAAATCTAATTAACTTGTATTTTTATTTTCCTTTTTTTTTAAATTTCTATGTTTTAATAATTATTTGTTTTATCATCTGGTACATCAAATTTATTATCTATTCACCAATCTTTATCGTATTTCAATTATGTCTGATATTGTTGTGGTTTCTCTTTTCTCAAGCATATTACGTACTACACCACATTAAAAGCTAATGGCTGGAAAATAATTCTGATGTTTCTAAAGTAAATTTTCCACCAATTACGTTACCTGAATCTTGAGAAGAGTGAGAATGCCAAAAAGACGAAAGATAACTTACAGTAATATCAAAAAGTGAAAATAAAATCTACAGTAATCAGCCTCTTCTGAAAATTGTACTTTTAAATTAATGACAGATTTTATTTTTAATAAGAGTTTTCTGCTATTCTTTGAATGTAAATATTGTAGGCTGTATTTCGATATGCTGAAACTTAATGGGAAGGAATATTTTTTTTGTTTTTGATCTAAATGCTTTATAGGTTTCTCAGAATATTAATTAACAATTTAGATTATGTATTCGAAATTTTGATAGCACCCATAAAAGGTTAATATAATGTACTTACTTATTTATTTATTATTAGTAAATTAATTTATAGTTTTTAAATCATTTTTTGACAGAGATATTATTTAAAAGAAAAGTCGGGAATCGATCGCAGGTCCTTTGCATCTCCGTTTCTCTTAACCGTAGGGTCAATCCCAGCTTTGTCGACCTTGCCTCTTCAGCGATCCCACCCGACAGGTCATGTCAATTATATCCTATCGTCTAGACAATTGTTCAGCCACCCGATGACAACGCGTCAATGTAGCGTAGCCTGACTATGGAGTTGCAGAGGACCTAAGCTCGGTTCCCGGCCGTATTTATTATCTGTAATTTTTAACATTGAACAAAAATGCCACTCAACATTGATACAAAAAATATTTAATAAATCAAACCACGTAAAAATCATTCTTGTACAAGCCCTGAAGAAGCCCATAACAGCACGATTGCCAAAGCATGGCGATTCTTAGTAATGTTATAAAGTCAAAAAAAAATTGCCAAATGATTGTTAAACACTGAACTTGGTGGTTAGTACTTTTTTTTTTTTATGTTTGAGATTTAAATTGATAACTCTGAGCTGACATGGTAGTTATCTTTGTAACATAAAATCTCATGCAATTTTTAATATTTAAGGCTTAAAAATTAAACTGATCAAATCAATTATGTGAGTTTGTTACGAAACCATTTGCAATTTAATTTAAGTTTGTAATGTTTGTTGAAGAAAAGGTATAATATTTGTTAATGACACCTCTGAGATTGAATGTTTATTTTTATAAATAAATTTCATGGGTGAAAAATCTAATTACGGTTTATTAACGAGATGTCGAATATTGAAATTCAACTAAACAAAAGCCTTAACATAAAAAGCGCGGTATTGTTTTGAATATCAAAGCAGAACTTTTAATTGGGGAATTCTGATTTATTTTGGTACCTCCTATTTTCATCCCAACATAAAATATGCAAAGATCAGAAATACTTTTCTTTATTTTAATAGTTGATAAATATTTTTCCACTCCATGTTTTTCACGAATGTCTTTGTGTAGTGTTAGTCTTTCACTACTATTAAACAGAATTTAAATCGGATTTTTTATTTGTTCAGAGTCCATATTCATTTTTTTTTTCAAATCCGGGTTGATTTTCGTGATTAGGCGATCTTAGAATCAATAAAAACAAACCAATTTATTCCTTAATTATTTTTTATTTCACATAGCAGGCTTATTTTTGTAATGTCATGAGTGACCTTGATCGACTTTGAATTATGAGAACCCTAATTCACAGCCTCTATTAAACAGGGGACTTGATCTTGCTTCCACAAAGCGGCAGAAATAAAACTTAGAGACATTTATTGCGGCCCACTTTCTAAACTTCTCTATACTACTATGAATACCGAGACTTAAACTCTTATACTTTAGATTATTACATCTTTTTATGGGCCACGCTTTTTAAAATCGTGCTTGAACCCACGCACAGATGATATGTTAATAGTAAAATCCATAGACATTATAAGTATTTCCTTAACTCCTTAACTTTACAATCACACATTTAGTCGGTAAAGCGTCCCTCTTATAAATTTTAATTTTATTCATTTTTAATTTTTTTATATTCTAAAACATAATCTATGCCTATAGGTAAAGGGCACTATGGCCATTTTTTGTATTGAATTAAACTATGTTGATACAATGGTCTTAAATAGTATAATAAATAAATGGCATAATAAATACCTCAAATCACTTATCAATTTCAATAACAATAAGAGATATATTTGTTAAATTATTTTAATATTGATAAAAATAAATATCCCAGTAGCACGGTCCTTTATTTTCCGTAATAAAAGCAATATTTTTTTTTATGTTATACAATAAACGCATATTAATAAAAATAAATGTCAATTTTATCCCCTTCTAATGGATATTCTAGTGCTGAGGACAGTTAATTAATCGAAGTTAACCAAAGGAAGACATAGTAGACGAAAGGCGAGAATGCCAATTTTATCTAACTTAATTATGTAACAAGGAAATATAATAGCTTAAAACTGCATGATTTTCAATCCATCTGTAGGTATTCCTAACTTCAAATGACTAAAAAGTATGTCTTGTATGTCTTGGAATGAATTTTCCTATCTGGAATTCATAGAGCGTTGGTCAGAAGTTTTCCCAACTAACACAACTAAAAAATGTAGATGTAGGAGGCTACATAAATTGAATTTTTCGGAAAGCCTCTTGAAGAAATTTATTTAAGGATTACCTATATCTGTTCAAATATTTATGAGTATGGAAAAGCAGTTTGGAATTGAAACATATGGGAGCTATCAATATGTAAAACCAGAAAGCGCGAGAATCAATAATGTCGAGCCTCGAGCCCCCTTCACCGCATAAGGAACATATCCGTGCCTGACACGACACCATTATTTGGATGAATGATGTGTAGGTACCGTTTAGTAGGCGAAGAAAGGTTAAAGTCATATTTTACGAACGATTTTTTAAGTATTCCTCTTTTCAGAAACAGATTCAGTGAGAAGAACCTAACTCGTATTCCTGTCAGTATGGCATATTTTTATTTTAATGCTCCCTGTAAATGTGTTGTCTTTCAATTATTTCCAATTGTTTCATCGTTTCGTTTACACTTCTCATTCTTCAGAAGTATTCTACAATAGGTTTATAATGATAGAAATAATTACGTTTCGTTTACACTTCTCATTCTTCAGAAGTATTCTACAATAGGTTTATAATGATTGAAATAATTACCTACCTTTTTTTTTTTTTTTTTTTTTTTTGTTCGGTACCCCTACCTGGCCATGTGTGGCATACGGGGGGTTACTCTACAGGTGTAACCAACCTATTCTAACCATGGTGGGAGGGTTGAGATTTATTCCGTGGGGCCTCCACGAAATAAAAGTTATCCCTCCCAGGGCGGATTCGAACCGCCGCCGTTCGGCTCGAGCGTGTAACAACGGGTCATAATTACCTACCTGTATATCACATGTCCAATGCTAGAGTGATCTAACTCAAATCGCAATTTTAAAATAAAAAAATTCAGGAATATCTTCCAATATTCCTCTATGATTTTTATACAAGACCGCTTATAGACTACGTCTTGAAACATTTAAACGATCGGTAAAAAGCAGGCAACTGTTATCAAAGGAATGAAAAGCAAGAAACTGTAATTAGCTTTAAAAAAAAAAAATTTTTTTTAGTAAGACCTTTTCTTTCACGTTATATTTTATATATGTCTATCTCCGAGTAATATCAATACTTGTAATCGTCGTATGTATACTTATTTACTTAATATTAAATTTAAAATTTAAATCTTTTTTTTTCCTTAAGTCCAAATCCATATCTTGTTGAGCCTCTGTTATTTATATAAAGATGCAAGACACAAACTGAAGATATACCTCTCATAGCCTCTAATAAATTTTACTTATAAGCCTTATTTTACTTTATTTTATTGGCGCGATATTCCAGCAACCCATAAATGATAAAAGAGCACGAGAGAAATAGACCAACAAATTAAATTAAAATTATTTTTAAAAAAATTCTTATCTTTCTAAATTCTGTTTTAACATCTTTATTGAGTTAATTACGTTATCGGCATAGTCCGCCCACATTAAAGAGGGACTACAACCATAGGGGAAGTGGTTGAAACGAGATTGGTCCCGTAATCAATATACACATACATGCATCAGATAATATTTTTATTTTAAAGAACTAATATGAGGAATGTTTATTTTCTTCTGCAATCTCTTAAGTACAGATTAAATATAGAACATTTTCACTGAAATAATCCCTTGAAGAATAATGGGGCAGTGGATTATGCCACTTATCTGAAGCCTGAAGACTTATCTCTATTCAACTTTAAGTACTTAGTTTTTAGTGCAATTTAACGACTGTGGTTTAGTTTACACTATATTATGAAGATTTTGTTTCTGTATCAGTAAACTTTATGGAAAATGAAATTTAAGAGCCAAAAAATGGTCATTTTCATTCATTCTTAATTATTTGAACATTTTTACAATGAAAGTATTTTTTTTTATTTTTTTTTTTTTGTTGGTACGAGTAGATTTGGTTTGAACACCCTAGGAAACTAATCCATAATTATCAATCTATGATTTTCTTTTATTCATTCGTTGAAATTCACAACACTAATAAAAACAATTAAATGTGATATAAGGCAGTAATAGCATGAGAAGGTATGATGAGAAGCTACCCTTCGTAGCAATCGAATAATTCTTAATTTTTTTTAAGATATTAAAAAAAAATTGGGATATATTAAGGTCATTATCTGAAAATGTGTAAATCGTATGTCCGGTCCATTTTCAACCACTAAAATGAGAGCTAGTTACTAGGAAAAAATAGGAACTGTTTCACTCCTTTTGTTGTTCTATGGAGGCTATGTTTTAGGTCCAAACTACATTTATAATTCGTTTAAAAAAATTACGATTCTCCTGTCTGGCTACTATTTAAAAAGTGAAGGTAATATGCCACTGAGTATGTATGATTTTTTTCAGCCCGAAATATAACATTTCAATAATGAAATTTTAGGAAGTTAAATCTACGCATCTTCAGAAATTCTCGCATGTTTCGCACAGCTTTATTAAAGTAACGCAACTTGTATTATAGATTCCATGTAGTAAATAAACCGAAACGGAGAGGCATAAGACATAATTTTTTAATAAGTTCAGATTGATTTAACAGCAAATGCCTAAAATTTGTTGAATATAACCAATAAAAATTTATGGGTATGTAATCAATGGAAATATTCATTGACTGATTAGTTCTTTTCCAGTTTTTTCCAGGTTTTAAGCTTAAATACTGGTCTGTGTTTTTATACTTTTCTCTGATTTTGGTAATTAACTGGGATCAATTTCAGCTCATATCAATAAACCTCCTATGGATTAAACAACTTTTTTATCTGTTTAATTTAATAAATATATTTTACTTGCATACAACCAATTTAATATAATTTTAAAGCAAACTATTCAATCGATGCCGCCCATCCTCATCATCCATAAAATCGTCACCCATCCATAAAATCATATTGTTAGTTTTGTGTTACTGTATAATTATAAGTAATTACTTTTTGAAATATTGTTAATATTTGTGTTTTTATTGTTGATTATTGACATGGTGAATTATAATTTTTCGTGAATAAAAATGATTTAAACCCTTGTTAGTGTTACAATATGGAATAAATAGTTTTTCTATTAATATAACTAGTGAGGGGCGGTTCGATTCTGATACTAACGAGGATCCCTTAAATTTGAGACTGATTACCTTCAGCAAACCCCATTTCGGTGTGATTGGATTAAATGTAACCTAGCACCGGTACCGTCCCATCTGTCTGTCTACATCCGAGCCATGGAGATATCTCTCAGCCCATAATACTTCCATTTAAATAATAAAATAAAAGTACATAATATTAAAATTCTTCTTCTAAATTTTAAATCAAATATTTTCAATCAATAATTTATCTTTATTGAAAATTACAAATGTATTGAAACTAAAAATACTGAAAAATGTGTACCTGTAACTGTGGACAGGTAACTACATACTCGTACATGACCAGGCTTCTTGGGAACCAACCCAATTTTCATTTCTTAACAGTACTAAATTAGAAGTTCCCAAAACTATCTTCTTTTCAGTCGCCAAGGAGATTAATGAGAAGTAGAGGAGGTAGCATGTAAGAAATAAGTTGCCTTAAATACATCTGAATCTCATTTTGATAAGCATATGCATATTTATTAACCCAGCCAGCTTGGCTGTTTATTTAAATCAAAGACTTTATTCGGATTTAATTTGTTACTGATGGAGACTATACGCGTCCAATCCATAAAATTTAATTAAGTAATATCTAACCAAAAAAAAAAAAAATTTATATTATTTTCAGTTATTTTTATTTTTATTTACTTGTATTTATTATATTGACCCATCACCTATCATTAGATAATATTAATTTATCGCTTGAGAAAAAAAAGCGTACCTATCGATTTTTTGTATATATGTATACGGATGTGAACATAATGACAGGATTAGTAGAACGTTGGAGGTATAGTTGCTTATTTTTTTTCTGGAGTGATAGACGGTGGAAGACGAAAAAACGCAGCCATCTTTAGTCTTTCTTAGGTCTAGAATACTAAACCTCAACGAAACAATAAAAACAAATAATGATGAATTTAACAGTTTATTGTTGGAATAATAAATAAATTAAATATAAACATAAAAAAATATTATGATAATTAAACCTTTAAAGCCTTAACACTAATTTTTATTAGAATGTATTATTTAAAACTATAATTGGTAAAATATAAAACTAGTTTTATTTCAATGTTCCCAATATTTCTTTGAAGTCAACTCTCAGGATTTTCATCAATTTCAGAAAACAATGGTCAAATTCAATGTTGGTTTCAAAACCAGAGGATATTTCATCTTTTATTCCCGCGTGCTCTTAAAACTTCTTTTGGGGTAGAAAAAAAATATTTTTAATAATTAACAGAATACGTAAAATAAGTTGAATAAATTTTCTTTTTAATATTTTTTCTTTTTTAATATTTTTTTTCCTTTACATTTAAGACACGAGAATTTTTTGAAGCAAGTTCTTAAGCTCTGTGCAGTTTTAAATTAATTTATGTTTGTGTAGAAAATTAAAAATAACATTAATTAGTTTTCTTTGTAGAACGTTCAATGCGTTGGCCAACGAAAATTATACATCCGTTGCAAAAACGATGTAGATTTATTTCAGATCCATTATATAAGTCAAATTATTATTAATAATATCAATCTACTAAACTTTCGTACAGATGCATTGTTATTAAACCTTAGTCGAAATATCGAACAAACATTTGCTTGTAATACTAAACCTTTGTCTAATTGACGATGTAAGATTTGTTTAGACTTGCCTAATTATAAACATATGAGCACATCGATATTTTCGTTTATGTGGTTCAAGTGATAATTAGTTAGGGGGAGCAGTGGTGGAGTTTGAGCCTTCAAACGGTATATACGTGATGGTTTTACCAACAACCGTTCCTTTCAAGTCGTCAAAATGATGAAGGTTTGGTATATTAGGGTTAAACGCAACCGACGATGTTATAACATACAATTAGTCATTAACAATTTTATAATTAGCCGGTAGTGCGCAGACCCATGGGGTTACGCGACCTGCTACTGCCATTATGTTAATATGAAAATATTATATTATTGTAATAATAAATCAAGACTTGTAATAATTATATTATTTCCATCCATGTTACCGACTAGTGAAAATTAATTTGCTATAGCCGGCGTAACTGCACTTGCTGTAATAAATATGAAATAGACACATTTAAGAAAGAAAATTGCTTTTAGCAAAATTTAAATATATCATTCGGAGAACTGTTCCCGCTACATAAAGAACTCAGCATCCCCTCTTTCATCATAAAGATCATTGCGGATTGGCCATGTTATGAGTATGAATAGCGAGAGAGTGACCAATATGGTGTACTTCGATTGGTATGCGCCCTCGAAGTATGCCGAAGAGCCGATGGAGGGATGTATTGGTCCAGGACCTAGGTAACGAAAGATCTCAGGTGCCGATGCAAGAGATAGAGAGAAACGTTTGGCAGGTGTGGAGAAGGGACAACGAGAACTTTTGCGACTGTTGTGTCAATAGAAGAAGAAGATAGAATAACACTTGTTTCATGACATATTAATGTAAAGGTTTTTTTTTTTTTTTTTTCCTGAAGCCCTGGAAATTTCTTTATTGGAAAACCCTACTATAACGTGTTTAGTTTAGCCAGTTGCTTAGAAACAAATTATTAGGTTATTTTTGTACAGGACTAAAGTCGTATTACTCATTTCGATTATAATGTATTATGGCGTAGCAGTAAGGAAATCTGATAGTCTAGTTCGGACACTATACTAGTAATAATTGTGAATAAGTGTGTAAGTCTGGCAAAATAGGATTCGCTAACAAATCTTGAGGCCAAAAAAAAAAAAAAAAAAAAAAAGTGTGTAAGTCAAATTTCTGGTAATATTAAGTCTGCTATGTTTTTTTCGTCGGTGTCGGGAGTGCTGTGCCATTGAGTGCTTAACTTCGGTTCGGACCGACGCACAGTGGGACGAATCGCCAATCTAGGTGGAAATAATTCTGGGAGCGATTTATTTCATTTTAATTTTGCTAAACAATTAAATTTAAGTATGAATTAATAAATAAAAGTCAGCACAATGTTTCAGACAAAGGATTTATAAAAATAATATAAAATGTATAATAAAAAATAGAAAAAAATAAAATATAATTATTTAAGTAAATTGTATTTAATGGAATAATTATTTTTAAATTGTTGTATTATTCTAAAATTGTAAATTAAAACAAAATATTAATTATAAAAAACACAAAATAAATATAAAAATTGAATATGTATAAAATTCTCAAAAACAAATTAATACACACGTCGATGAATATATAAAAGGTTGGGTTAGAAAAGGTTGGAGAACGAGTATTCAGCAAAGAAAAAAAAAAAAAACCTGTGGCATTTAATGTAAGCTGATAACCAAGTGTTCCTAGAACAGGATGAAGATAACTTTAACTTACATATTTACCAATATTGTCGAAAAATATGAACAAGGTGGCCTAACAGTAAAACTAAATACACTGAGAGGGGAGAAATCATCAACAGAATAAGCTGAGTAAAGTGGACCAATTCGGCTATTTGACTTTTTTATAATATAACATAGGCGTGGTGGCCCTAGGATTTTTTAAAGGGAGTAAAAAATCCTTAGCTATGCCGTCCCTCGGATAGGACGTAAAATGGTGGTCCCGATCCTGTACGATGTCAGGTACTCGTTAAAGATCCCGCCCTAACCTAATTACCATGTGTGCAAATATGAAACCGGAATTTGCCAATGATCGGAGGTAGCAGTCAATATAATCTTCTAACTAATTCGTCAGTGGTGTTAGCTGCTTTTGTTTACTTATAACTGGATAGGCAAAATTTAGGAATCCCACTGTAGCATCGTCCGATTAGCCTTAGTCGCATAAAAATGGACGTTAAACAAACAACACTTTTTAATTGCAAATTTTGATTTTATAAAGATGTTTAAAGTTAGAAATCGCTGTCTTAATAATTCCCTAAAATATAATTCTATAGGTACTTATTCATAATTGTTACCGATACGTTGTTACTCTATTACCATTGATTTAATCTTTAACCTAAATATATATATTGAATAATTGTTGATAATTAAAAATAACTGAAAACATTGATTAAAAATTAGGAAAAATTATAAAAATATTGAAAAAAAACCTTCATTCTAAACAGTAAACCTTTTAACCCTAATGCCAATCACATAATTTTTATTTACGCTTATTCATTAATCAGCTAAACCATTTTTGTTTTGAAATTCGTTCAGAGAATTGATAATAATTAATTTTATTAAAATCAGATTCTGTTGTGAATGTCTTTAGTGAAGCCTGAGAACGAAAACGAACCCCAGGCACTAGCCCTGTTGGGATAGAATCAACTTGGGTGAGGCTTAGAGCTACTTCTCAACCCTTTCCGGACTTAACAAAGTACCCTACCCGACCTTTTCCTAAGAAATACTGGAGCCCTATCACGACTGGTGATTAATTATTAGCAAAGATAAATTTTATGTAGCCCTAACTTTTGGTGAAGGATAATGTCTTTTTTTTTATTCACTATTTATCTATATAAATAAAGATGAAATTCTGTTTGTTTGTTTGTTTATTTGTTGTTTATAGAAATCCATACCGTTTGTCCTAAATTCTCCAAATTTCGCTGTGGTTCTTGGATACCAGGTGCGAACACCTGTTCATATTAAAATTGCATAACTTCAGCCGATCTTCACCTGATATTCTTTATTCTCAAAATTTCGCTCAGTGGTTCTTTTATCAGTTTATAGATTTAAAAAATGAAATTCTCCGGGTGAAACCGGGATATACAGCTAGTTTATAACAATCGACAGTTATAATACAAAACTCACTTTTCCCAGCTTTATTACAGTACCGCTATTTTTATTTTTGATTCGGTATGGTAAAAAAACAAAACATGGATGGAGCCTAAGTATGAATCTTGTAATAATTTTAGATTGACTTAACATCAAAAACGAAAATTTGGGATATATTATCGATATAACCAATATAAATTTATGTTATTTTAGGTTGTAATAGAAAAGATAAATTTTATGTATCTTGGTAACCGCATTGATTGAGAATGGCTGGGCGGATTTCTTTTCCTTTACAATGTTTTCAAGTGTCCGAGTATGGTTCAAGGTCTGGTCACACATAACCCCACCGCATCACCCCGTGTATCGGATCTGATTCAAATACGAAGGTTAGATAGTAACCAGTCGGTTGACACGGTGTCGGGCATGTGTGACCGATTACTGAATCAGATCCTATACACGCCCGTGACCAGACCTTCATACGGAATCGAACATTTTAAAAGTTGACCAGAAGTTTTTTAAATCGCATGATTCGCACGCAAGTCAAAAACTATCTATTTTATGTCAATTAGTTAAATGTAAAGTTGAAACAGTTTTCGATTCCCTAAAAAATTAAAAATAAATCATGAATATAGGATATGAATATGTTGCTATATCCCAGCGAATCAAGTAAATGATTTTATTATTTTTTCTTCAGTTACTTAGTAGTTATTTAGTTTCTTAAACTAATTATGACTCAAATTTGTGGTTTTCAAAATGCCCCAACCCTAATGGAGGTGTAGGGTTTTGCGGGCGCAAATTTAAAATAAATAATCTATTTAATTTTTTTTAATCTATTTACAATGACATTTTTTATATCTTAAATTTAATTTATGCCTATTTTTTTCTTCAAATTAGAAATTCAAGAGTATAAAAAGAATTTTAAATGAGATCCTGTGGGAGGAATCGTCAGTTCATCACAAAAGAAAATTCTAAAATCGGTGTAGGAGGAAAATGTGGCAGGAGAAAGGTCGATATGATATAAATAATTCTAACGATTTATTATTTATAGGCAACTTTCTAGGACCTACAGTCACATAGTCTACCCTACAGGCTCTAACAACATTTACTGGTGCTTTTTTTTTACATCGAAGCTAAGGTAGTTTTTGGTTCTTTTGAATTGGCTTGTAACCTAATTTCTTTTTATTTTGTCTTTTCAACACCTTCTTAAATGTGCCCAAGTATTTCCAACTCTCCTTTTACTTGAAAATTTATATTTATATTAGGTTTCCCTAAGCAAAGAATAAAAATTAGGTTGTTCAAAAACTTGACGCAACTGAAAAACCGAATAAAAACCTTAAGAAGGGTACGAGCAATGGAGGTTAGATTTTAATATCATAATCTTAAGCCGAACTAAAATTGATTACTGAAGAAATGATCGGGTAACTTTTCAGGTGTAGAAAACGTTTCATAAAATTAAGAGCCTAAAAAAAGAAAAACTAATTCAACCGGTAATTTACAAAGCCCTAATCATGTCCGCAAATTCAAATTTGCAGAATGGTATAAAAAAAAAAAAAAAAAAAAAAATTCTACTTTTTCTCTAAGAAATTCGCCGAACTTAAAGGGCATTAAGTGCATACTTATACCTTGTATAAAATTAAAATTAGATATAAAATATATATATATATGTAGGTAATATATATAGCCTAGCCGGCGAGGAAGGGGAGGAACAAAAAAAAGTATAATTTATTTATAATAATTGAAAATAAAGTTTTTTATTATTTTTTAAACCAATTTTTTTTTGTTTTTTTTTTGGCTTTAGCAATCATGGTGTCTAATTAGTTTTTATGTCGTGCTTTTATATCAACCAATCCCAATCCCAGTCCCGTTCTTTTTTTTTTTTTTTTTTTTTTTTTTTTTTTTGTACTTCCACTGAAAGAACCTAAAAATAAATTGTTAATTAACGGAACTTTACTGTTTTTGACATGTCGGATTTCTCAAACGACTGATTCAATTTGATCAAATTCTTTTTTTACGTATGGACCGGGAAAGTCGCTGAATATATTCTGAAAATGGAATGTTCATTAAATGAGATAGGAGTAGGCCTCGTGTTATTGAGGCCCAAGCTCAATCCGATTAGTCGTGGAATTCCCAGGCCTGCTGCATTGATAATGCAAACTGTTGTTTCCAACTTGGTCTTGTGCGGTTATAGTACCATTCTCATATCTCATAATGGAATGGGGGAATAATCTCATACTGTAGTATGTTAATATGGTATATCAGGCTGTATAATTTATTTGTTAGTTACTTATTCATTGTTCTATGTAACGAAAAGAGTGTTAATTATAAGAATTTTATTTCACCAGATTTCATGCTCTTTCTTTTTTTTGGTTGTGTTGTGAGGAGTGTGAAAATACAAGAAAAAAATCTTTATTCCTGACCATAGTACTTACCAAAGAGTTGAAATCCTGCGCAAAAAAAGATTTGACCCCATGGCAAGTCAAATAATAAAAGGAGAGACAGTTATCCTTAACTAGGCAGCATTATTTTTTTAAATAGTGATTTGTGCATATATTATATTAACAAAACAACAACAAATGCTGAAAGAAAAAGCATCCTTCCTGTAAATAAATTGAAGGACATCTTATCAGATTACTTTTCCTCCTTCCTCTGCTTTGTGGAGACTCATATCAGATCCTACAAGGAGCAGTAGATTTACTCTCGCTTAGGTTAACATGTTAGCAAGGTATTTACGAAATTGATGCAGACTGCCTTTTATTTAACTACTCATTATTAATTTAACTTTTATTTAGCTAGATTATATAAAATTTAACCCTTTGCACTCGTTTCGGACGTTACCTACCAGCAACTCGACGGAACTCATTCGCGAACATACACTTGAAAACGTAATATTATACGGTAAATTTTTAGAACCAAGTAAGGAATTGCAATGAAATTTGGGTTATACGTATTTGTGAACCTTCAAGAACATATAGTTACAAAAAAAAATAAAAATATATATATATATATTGTTAAATTCCCTTCGGAAAGTAGTGGACCTCCAAAATGAAACTTAAATTAAAATAAATAAACAATTGATTACAAAAAGAGTAACCGAAAATATAAACATTTATTCATCATCAAAATAAAACATTAATATAAAATGAAATCATTTTTACAAAAAAAAAGAAATAATTTCCCCAAAATAAAACAGTAAAACAAACAAATAAAATGAAACAAACAAAATTAAATTTTCTCTCTAATGAAATAAATGAAAATGAAATAAATAAAAAAGAAAAGAATGTCGATATTCACGTGGATCGCTGGGCGATGTCGCAGACTGATGAAGTCGAAGTAGGCTGATAAACTTTATCAGAAGAAGGAGTCGGTGCTTGGGCAGCATACAGTTCGCAGTGGGCGAAAACTCGTTCTCCAAAACTGCAGCGGGCAGATGAGAGCCGTAGACGCGTCTACGTAAGTGGACTGTTAGAATCTGGCTGTGTATACAACACTACTGGTATTAGCACAGCTGTTGTATTAAAACATCTGCACTAAGACGGCCTTATAAACATTTGTCTTCCAACAAACATCGCATCATTAATTTAATTGGTTCAATTAAACAAAATTATTAAAAGAGAGAAAAAATCTAAACAAAATAATTATACAAATTAAACCCTATTAACAAAAATTAAGAAATTAAACAATAAATGACTTCATTTTAAAAGAAACAAAAAAAACAACAACAACAAATTGATTTAAGTAATAAATTAAAGTTTATGAGCGTTAACATATATATTCTTTTAATTTTATATCTTTTTTTTTAATTTTATATTAATTTCAAAATTTATTTTCTACCCTGAAGGACCTAAGTGTTCCGGACTAATCTCATAATCGGGACTAATGATATATACCGGACTAATCTCAAACTTAGTAAAATAATTTACAACGCGTGCACAATATAAGGTAAAATATTATCATAAAAGTAATGGCGCTTCTCGGGCGCCATTCGAGTTGCAGTAATAAATAGGATGACGCCTGAGAGGCGCCGTTCGAGTGCAAAGGGTGCAAAGCAATTAAATAATAATATTTAATATTAGAAACATAATATACCTATAACAATAGAAACATAATCTTAATCATCAAATTATAATATACTTCTAATCCTACCTAAATTATGAGCAAGTGATGAAATGAGATATATTAGCGAGAATAAACTTGGGTACGCTATGGTTTTATGGAATGTAGTTCAGAGGTCACGAATATTTAGACCAGGAGCTGAGAATTAAAAAAATGTTGCGCGAAGAAGGTCTCAATTTTAAAGTACTCATTTTAAAGACCTCAAAATATTTGATCTTTTTTCAGTTTTTTACTTGCCTACAACAAGAAAATATTCATCGCAGATTTTTATTCTCTTTAAAATAAAAGTTCATGAAATTTCCCGTCGAACGAGTCACTAATAGTTAAATTTTTTTTAAGTTGCTTCGCTTTAATCTATTATCAATTTAGAAGCTAGACAGAAACTGAATAAACACACCTACTTACATCAACCCATTTTGACATAAGCATCACAGATTTTCGACTAAGCTAAAAATACGCACTTTTATGGGCAAATTTACAACTTTTTAATGTTGTAAAAAAAAAATATATGATTTAATGCAGTCATTACAGATTAAGTTCTTTTATCATTTTAATTTATCGTGCAATGTGTCTACACCACCACCACCCACCAAGAAAAAAATAGAAGTAAATCAGAAA
Source organism: Aelia acuminata (assembly GCA_911387785.2). NCBI lineage: Eukaryota > Metazoa > Arthropoda > Insecta > Hemiptera > Pentatomidae > Aelia > Aelia acuminata. Next base: position 74,879,139 of record OU426979.1, on the reverse strand, counting down.
AACGTTTCGCTGTCAGATCGGTTTTTGAGGTAATAATGTTGAAATTCTGTCTGATATGGCATCAATAAACCACAAAAGACCTTCAGGTTGACCTAATACCCCTTACTGCTAACCTTATCTTACTCAATTTTGTGGATCCTGAATCAATGAAGTAGGAGCTAATTAATTAAATGATGGCAAAAGTAGAGGTGAAAGTCTAACGGTAAATGGAACAATGGTGAATTGAAGAAATTAATTAATTAAAATTCTAATCCATTAAAAAAGGCACAAACTAAGCCCTGTTCGTTCCCTTGCCTGCAAACTGGAATAGAGCAAATCTGCATAGGGATAGAAACTCCTTGAGGACGGTCAGAGAGTGATAATGGAAAGGAGCAAGAAAAATGAAATAGACTTACACAAGAAAATTGAAAAAGTCGAAATTTCCTTCACATTATTTATTTTATATAATATACCTTATATATAAATTTACACGTACAGCGAAATTTCCACCTATTAATGCATCTTTTAGGCGTTAGTCAAAAATATTAACTTTGTTGTACTTAATTAGTTTTAGTTGCTACGTGTAGTACAAAATGAGTTTATATTTTCGATTTTTACATTTAAGATTCCTGAATATGCAAAAAGTTTGCTGTGGATGTGAATTGAGAAAAAATATATTTTTAACCCGAAACTAATGAGAACTAAATATTTTGACTGTAATCCCGAAGGTCTACATTTTTTATCTTACATATTGACGAAATTGGAATAAAAATTTCTGAAAGAATTACTTTTGGCGAATTACATAGTACCCTCTATTATTAACGTTAAATCGGGATTAAAAAAACCTCTAGCCCGAACATGAAGAAAAAAACTGGCAATATTTACCATTTTTGAGGAAAAGTGAATTTCACTCAAGTTCTAATACCTGAAAAAGACCAAAGTTTTCGGTTTTTAGGCCACAGAAAATTAGTTTTAGTCATCTTGCTTTCTTATTTCTTTATTTTGTTTTGCTTTTTGATATCTTGCTCTTTTTCATCTTGTAGTGTTGTGATTGGACAGGGGAGGAGAATGGAGGTTTGTAGGAGCGATCGGTGGTGTCGGCCTCGGGCCTTCGGGTTCGATAAGCCTTTATGCTATTGAAGTTTTTTTTTCTACTTGTTACTGATAGTCGAGTTTTAGTAAAATATCTTTTACCCAACTCTTTGTAAGCTAACAATTTTTTTATATACGTTTCCGCTGGAATTCTAACTAACTAAGATAAGTACTTAACGAAATTAATTTTGAATTTAAAGTAATGGAGGAAAGAGATGATATTTAGTAAAAAAATTAATATTAATAAATAAATAAAATAGTTCAGCCTAATTAATTTTTCTTCAAAAATGTTAAAAAATACGTATTTTCCATAATCTGTTTTGGCAAAACGACTAACATACTTAGTGAATTATTAACGCGAAATTTTATACTTTTATATCATAAAGTGATCACTCTTTATGAATGTTAGAGAATGTTCTACGCCCTTCTGGAATGTAAGGAACAATAGACTGTGATCATCCAAGCATATGGTTAGTTTTGTGTCACTCTTAGTTACTTTTTGTAACGTTTTGAATAAAATGAGCTTTTATTGTGTTTCTGACGTTGTGAATTATATTTTTTCGTAAAAAAAAAATATTTTAAACCCACATTAATGTTAAAATACATTTCGATTCCTAACAGAACTTTATTAAGCAGTTTTAGTAACACTGCTTTCATCGCACACCTCTTTATTCAGTCATGATATCATATAAGCATCATTTAATATACCCCGACTACAGACATGATATAAAAGACACTCTGAAGATTTGATAAGACAAAAAGCTTATTTGTATTACAGTAATCATATCTCCTACCTGTCATGTGGTTTCTAAAACTATAGGGTTTAAACAGCACCGGTGTTATATCTGCTTTCTCAATCTTTGAGAGGGTAATCAATAGTGAATAGAGACTGAGACTGACTAACGGAAGACCGATACGAAGGTTGGGACCCATGCGAACCTCTCAGCGGGACAGGAGGAAAGGACAGAGGAATCAGATACGTGCTTTCATTTGGGGAAACACGTGAAAACATCCGTGGGATGAATATCTCTTTAAATCTTGAGTCTCAAGGTTGGAATATTTTTAACTATTTATAATTTATTACAGTTTATTTTATGCATTTTTTCCTAACATTCCATGCCTACAAATATTAATATTATATTAGAACATAAAATTTGATAGAACAAAAAAATTAATATTGCTGATTGAAAATATACCATGTCAATCAATTTAGCTTATCGGTTAAACGGAAAACATACATTTGACTGAAGTTATCAATTTTAAAACTGCAGTTTCTAAGTCTAGTATTGTAGTATTGTAGTAAACGCCTATTGCCGGATGAATTAGAATTTCGTTTACAAATATATCTTAATAAAATATATTAAATGATTTAAATGTCTTTACATGCTAACGAGAAGGAAATTCCATCATTGGGAAATGAAAATGACACTTTATGTCAGATAAGTGTAGACTCTACTTATCATCTGATCGGAAATATGCTCATAAATCTCTTATTTATCAAAGTAAAATCCGGTGGATTTTTCTTCAAAAAAAGGATTTTACTTTCTGAAAAAGTCATCTGGAAAAAGTGGACTTGATGTCATAGCTAATAAAATACTCTCCTTAAAGAAAATTTTAGGAGCTCTCTGAAAATTCGTTCCATTAGAATTTAATATTATTCTATCGAAAGCCTAAGATGTGGTCTAAATTAATATTTATAGGAGAATTTCACATATGTTTGCTTATTTTGTTGTTATATCATAATAATAACAAAGGTTATCTTTTAAAAATTAACCACTATTAGAAGAACAACCAGTGAGAAAAAAATTATCATTATCCGTTGAAAAATTTTAACAACGATTTTTTAAATCCTTATTCCCCATAAAGTTCATGCTACAACCGCCGGACCCTAAAATCGAAATTTTTTTTGGTTTATTATTTTTAAATAGAAATCTATGTTTCACACATACCTATATTCTCTTTAAAATAAAAGGACATCATGTTTAAGCTTATTGATAATTGATTCAGTCGTTTAGCCGAAATAAATAACGCCCATGTTCAAAACATATCTAATTCAAATTAAAAAAAAATGTGTAAATTAAAAGTTGTAGAGTAAAATCTCACTATTTTGCTGTCGATATTATTAAGTAATTGGAAATTGAAGATTATTATTAATGTTGGATCTTATCGCGGGGCCGAATGCGGGTCGGATCAAAAACAAGTAATCGCTAAAGTTGGTCAAAAACTTTTTATCAAAAAGGGACAAAAACCTATTTTCGATCTGCAAAAACTTAAAAGACCCGTCGATTAGGAAACAATTTGAAATCTAGGTCAAGAATAAAAGTTTGAAGTTTTAGAACCATCTGACGAAGACATAAATAAGTTATACGGATAGGGACCAGGAATAATATAAAATACGTCAGTAATTTGTGTCAAGAAAAAGGGAAAATAATAAGCCGTGGTGAATTTGATTGTTTGGTGAAATGTTGATGAAGATTGTTTTAACATGTGAGAAAAAAGAAAAACTGCTAAATAAAAAGCGTCGAATGATTCGAAAGACACCAATCTTCCTTACTTCCGAACCCCAAAGAACAAACGACTAACTTGCTCAAATGTAAAAAACGAGAGTATCTCAAAATAAAAAAAAATAGACACTTGTGGTAAAAAATTTAGAAGTAACGCTAGAGGTTTGTACAAACCAATAATTGAAAAATTGCTGTAAATATTTTTTACAAATAGCGGCGATTTTTCCTATCGGGCTGTTGGCCTAACAGCTACGCTATTATTTCACTAGGTTTATTTTTTCTTTCCCGAAAACAACAAATAATTTATCAAGATACTTAGGATTTTTGAATTTTATTCTATATTTAATAACCGAAATGTTAAAAAAAAAAAAAAAAAAAGCAAAAATATATTCAAACTATGTTTGACCTATGACAGAAACACGCCCACTCATTTTTACATCCAGTCTTCAACCGCACTTCCTGGCTTCCACAGGATTAGCATGGGTAAAGCTCGGTTACTACACTTAGAATGCATAATATTTTTAAACTGTTTCTTTTGTAATGCATTATTATGACACACTATAAAACTAAAGTGGGTTTAAATGACTTTATCAACGTAAAATTATGATACGAAATTGGCAAACAAACAATTATAACTCGAATTAGTAACAACGTTACAAAAAGTAACTGCAAGTTACGGAAAGTTAACTGAAAAGTCACCGGATGTTCGAGGCAAGACTAAGCCCCTAGTCAATTGCTTGCTATATTAACTCCACATTGGAATAGTCCAGAAAGGTCTAGATCATTCCCGACACATCTAGAACATACTAATTCATAATTGTAACGGTTCCAAAGAAAGTCTAGAAATCTCAGTTGTAACTGAAATAATCATATGCTTTTTGTTTCATGTCACACAAGAAAAAAAAGAAAAAGAAAAATATAAAAAAGCAAACATTAACTTCAAACTACCAGTGACAGAAACACGCAGTCTCATTTTTTCATCCAATCTTCAACTGTTCTCCCCTGTCCTCTACAGCTGCTCTTGCCCCTCTCTAACTAAGGTAAACATCTGTCACTACACCCAGAATGCATGATACATTTAAACATTTTCTTTAGTAAAATATTATTATAACATATTGTAACGCGAAAAAAAATAATAATAACAAAAACGGGAATAATCTACTCTTGTCCAGAACTTTCCAGGCAGTTATAAATATAAGGAGCGCTGTACTGAATAGTTAGTTTTGCTCTGAAGATCGATCATATGTTACTTTTGTCCACAAATTGATAACCCTTGTAATCTTTTTGATTATTTGAGTTTATATTGCTTGTGTGTGGCATTGTAAATTATGTTTTTCGTTTCATAAAAATAATTTTAACCCACATAAGTGTTACAATATCATAGGTTTTTAATGGCTGTAAAACTACTTCTTATTTTTCTATTCATAGAGCTATAGCTAAGATCTGACTTAGACTTACCTATTGTGTAGACCGCTCCGTCGACCTTGAAGGTGGCCGCCCCCTTCTTCCTCTCCGACTTGGGGCTGCCCTTGGGAGACTCCAGCGACTCTTCCATCCTTCTCTTGATGTAGCTCGGCAGCTCCTTAAAGTAGCTCCAGTCCATCTGAGACCCTCCAGCCCTCCCCTAGCCATCACCGGGTATCAAATCTCAATGTATGCGAGAAATGTATTCATCAAAACATCCATGGGATAATAGTTAGTAAAAAAACGAAAGAAAACTTGCTAGGTAGAAAAAAAGAAAATCAAGCAATGCATTCCATTAAGAGAAAAAACACCACAAAGAGAAAATCAGCTCACGGAATGAGCCACCTCTATACCAAACCAAACGATTAAATGGAGTGGATGAAAATTGGTTTTATAAGATGTTTACAAAAACAATAGTTTTTCTTCTCTGTTATATGCCAATACCGCATAACCCACAAAGCCAAATAAAAATCAACAATAATTCTGATACATAATTTTAAGATATAGACACATCTCCCACCATCAGCTGAGAGGTATAATAATATGATCGGCATAATAATGCTGTGGCGGAAGAAATTAAAACAGATGTTTTCACGGATCTAGAAGGTTCGAGAACAGGAGCAAAAATGTTCGAGCGTGTTCGTTGGCCACCAGACGAGAATTAAACTGGACAGCGAAGAATACAGTTACTTTTGAATATCTATTCTTTCATTTGTAGTTACTGTTTTGTCACTTTATGTTTCTACTTACTGTTTCATATCAATTCGAGTTTTCGTTTTTTGCTGGGGATTTCTTATTGTAATTTTACGTCAATATAATTATTTTAACTTGCATAATGTGTTAAAGCACTTGTCATCTAAACGCGACTAATAAATCTAAAATGATTTGCTTTAAAATTAGAAAAAATGTCTAGAAAACATATATAAAAATTTAAGTCATTTACTCATTAAAAACGGAACTAAATTAATATCAATCTTTTCAACAAATCCTTTGAATAATTTACGTTACAAAGAGATTTCAGATTAAATAAAATTGAACTGAAAGCACTGGATGTATATATTTATAAAATAATTAAAAGCAGAGAGTTAATGTTAGTGATTACAATATGATGCATGGGTAAATAACCAGATGCATGGAAATTGACCATACAAATACAAATTCTGGAACTGTTTACATTCTCAACAATTCAATTGAACTGACAATTTGGTAAAAGTTAATGGATACTTGTGAGGTAATCTAAGGCCCAAATCCAACCAATCTTCGATTTTAATTAATATATATTTGGATTTTTGTGCTGAGCCTAATATACCTCAATCAATTAAGCAAATTTAATGCTTTTGCTGCGATTGTATTTGATAATCGACAAAACTCTTCTTTTTAAATTTTTAAAACAAAATCACGATTTTCTACCCCTAGAATATGCTTTTTTTTTTTTTTTTTTTCTTTTTTTTTTTTTTTTTTTTTTTTGTCCAAAAGGCCATTCCACAGTTGATAGAATGACTAATTCCAATTCCAACATTCTGCGGAACTTTCGCTTTGAAAAATTCGTACCTTTTATGCATATTTTAGTAAACTGTTATGTTTTAATATTTCTCTCATACTATTAGAAAATAAAAAGATAGAATTTTGTAAAGAGAAATATTATTAAAAGTGCTCTTATACGCTGTAGGTTTGAAGTAATATAACCCCTTATTTTGCTTAGCTTTCTTTATTTCATTTATTTTAGATCGAGCTCTGGCAGTATAACGGTTAAAATATTAAAATTGTTGAAACACATTGTACTCATAGAGACATCGATATATTAATCCACAAAACATTTACTAGCAAAAGCTCGCCGTGAAAAGTTTGGAATCCAGCCAACCTTCACCAAAGTTTGCAAAACTAGAAGCTTTTTTAACTCTGCTCTCAGGACAATTATATGTAATGCTGGGAATGTATGGGATACAATGGTTTCCTTTTTTATCAAGAAGATTTCTATCCCCATCATGCTCCATTTTTTTTGCTTTTAACAGAAACAAATCCTATTTTGGTATTCATTAAGCCTTCAGTATAATCATACAAGGATGGTCTTTGTGGTGCCTCAATACAGATCAATGAGAATCCTCAATGAGCAAATTATAAGTAAAAATACATTTTGGTTTCTAGGATACAAAATTTTTTGTAAAGTAATTCATTGCGAGCGTATGACATATCGTGCTAATCGAAGCAATTTTACTTTTTGTGAGTTTTTTGAAAACATAAAAGAGAACTTTCAAAGTAATTTAACATTAAGAGCAAGATATTCTAATTTTTGTTAACTTTATAAAGAATTAAACTTTAATTTAGGTGAACATAATATTTCAGACAATAACGATTTTATATTTATGAAATGTATTTTTAAATTTAGATGTTAATCGTTATATTGAATTGTAAAACATCTAGATGTTAGGAGAGGCATTTATTTTCAATATGCAACATTTAATTGGAGAGGATGGTTATCACAATGTTGACGTCTGTCCAGTACTCTTACGTTTGTGTATCAGATAAGGTTACAATGAAATTTTTATCATACAGTTGTGTATGACCTTATCAAAAATAAGGTTAATAGAACTTCCTACTTTCCAGGGATTCGTTTGAATTTTTTATATATATGTATATATATATATATATATATATATATATATATATATATATATGTATATACATATATATTTATATATATATATATATATATATATATATATATATATATATGTATATATATATATATATATATATATATATTTTTTTTTAGTAGATTATAGAATTATATTAATCGAGTTTTAGACTGAACCATCATGTTTTTCGACGGTATATCATAAATAAGAATCGGTAGAATGGGTTCATAATAACCACCGATATTCAATTTGATTATTAAATTCTTTCATATTTTATTTATATTTAGCCATTTCTTGTAACTAGGGAGAAAAAGGACGTATATTTACTTGAAATAAACAAGATTGGAGCTGTTTTAAAGGAAGATACTTCCTTAGCCATTTAAGCCCTATCAGACCTATTCGATTTCGGTAAAACCTACTTGATTAGCACTGAAATTGAAAACTTAATCAAAATCGATAAGGCCTTTTTTCAGAAATCGTAAATAGAAAAATAGACGTTCAGATAAAGTGCTCCTTACGTTTACGCGATTTAGACAAAATCATTGCTGTCACATCGCGGGCTTATACATACCTCAAATACCTACCTAATTTCATTTTCGTACGATTAGTTTCTGAGCTAGCCTGTTGACACACAAACACACACACACACACACACACACACACACACACACACACACACACACCTTGGTTATTTGGACTTAAGGGACCCTCAAACGTGTATTTCCGTTAAAAACCGGAAGTCAAAATGTTTCACGATCGGAATATATTGCCTTACGTACACATTAGGTATGTGTAGATAAGCACATATATGCCTTAATTACTTACACATAGGTAAGTGAAAGTCAAAACAAGATTCGTAAAAAATCTGTTAGAAGGTATGAAGTTTGTGCTTTATACCACAGAGTGCAATTGCTTTAACAAAATCACATAATGAAATGTAACTAATTAATGCAATTTACCCCAAATGGCACCTGCCTAACATCACATTAATATGTTTTGTTAATATATATTAATAATAATCACTACTTCACCGTTTTAATATTATTATTCCCCAATTTTATTTGGTATTAAGCATGATAAAATCAGAATAATGACTTGGTGATTGATAAACGAGTGTCTTTAAAAAAATACAGATCTTTCAATCCATTAAGATTCTGTTAATTGAAGAGGGTAGAGACATGTTAAAATGATAATTTCTTCTGCTATTTTTAATAAATATCGAAAAATTGGGTTAATAAGATTTTAACTGCTATAATCTTAACTTTAATTTTAAGTTTTTTTTTAACAACTATATTATAGTTTTGGAGTACTAACAATGTTTTTTTTTCATGAATGCAATTTGTCAGCTTAATACAGACCTTACTTAGTATGTATAATATATGAAATTCGTTTAAGATATATGAAAAAAAAAATGTGAAATAGATTGAAATACAGCTAAATACTACCTAAGATTACATATTCTGCCCTTTTAAAGAAAGCCTGAACCACTAAATTTCTCAATGTCGCAAAAAATTTTATTCAAAACCTTGTTAAGCCATGTCATAGACATATCGAAACCTTTGACCGTCTTGTATAGATTTACCTAAAATTAATAATTCATCATTCAAAAACTAAGTTTAAGTTATATTACTGCTGCATTAGCGCATTGAAGACTATTTTATTCCCAAGATAAGTTCCATCCATAGGACATTGTTCTTTCAGAATTGATGATAAGGAAAAAGTTCTCACAAGAATTAATCAAGTTTTAATCATGGGGCGCGGAAGCGATGGTAAGAGACCTTAATTAATTTCTTAATCAATCATTCCTTGTTATTAAACCGGTCTCAGGTCTCCCAAGGAACTCGGCTAATTGTGAGGAAAAGAGAAAAATAAGTAAAAAATAAGTATCGTTCCTCTCGTTTAGTCAACATAACATTAGTCCGCAATTATAACGATATCGTCGAAATACCTGTTATTACAATTTGTACATCAATACAATAGTTAAATCGTATTTTTTTAATAATTTTAATATTCCTATACCACTGAAAATAATTCAAAGTATGCGAGATTCATAATCATTAGCTATTCTCAGCCCTATGTTAAATTGGATCCTTTGTTGGATGTTTTCTCCTTCATTTAAAAAAATCCTTTGAGGGTGTGCTTGTAATAAAAATTTCACTTACCACCCTAAGGTGGTAGGTATTAAAAGTAATGTGTTGCTATAGTGCTAGAGCGCCTTCATTGGTGGACGAAACACTACTGCACGACATTACAGTCTTACTGAAATGTATTCTATTAAATTTTCTGAATAACCTGACTTACTGTAACTTAGTTTTGTTACATTAATTTTCATGCATATACTATTTATTATAAAATTGCATTGTTTTTTATATCATTTTCCACTATCGTCAACGTGTAACTTTTCCTATTGGCTGCTATACATGGTGAAATTCATTTATATTCTCTACCATTTCAAAATTTATTAGTAAAATAAATGTTCAAAGAAAAAGAAAAAAAAAAATCATAACTTAATTAAATGGTCAAAATGAAGCAATTAAAAATGAAATGGATGGCTAGTCATCTTTCTTGAAATAATGGACTGTTTATCTCCATGGTGAAGTAAATGTGTCCTTCTGGGAAGTTACAACTATTTTAGTTTCCTATCCTAATAAAAAAAAAAAAAAAATTAAGCCATAAACCATTACACTATAGAACACTGATTCAAGTGTTTTTGTAAACGTTGCTTTGATAATACGACGCACAGAGCTTCAGCTTATGCTAACCATAAATAACCATAGCGTGCTCACAAAACCACAGGGTCCTTAGAGTTGATTCATCGCTTGAAATTGACAACGCAACCAACTTGTTCATTAGCTGGCTCCCGCCTTGCCTGAATCCGAATCGTAAACTAGGAGCTGGGATTGCCTGGATATTGATAGCGTGAGTTCTATTACGTTCTGTACAAACTTCAATTCCGCTATCTATCGTTCCTCCTGCTAATTCCTCCTGTATTCCCTAACCCTTCTCTTGATCCTATTCCATTACAGCTATAATAGCTGTAATCTATTATCTGTGCTTAAATATAGATAGATAGATATGTCTCATCTTCCTAGAATTTATCCATCATCAGCATCCAATGATGCGAAAAGATTTGTTTTTCCTCCACAAACGGAAAAATTAATATACCCATAGAAAACAGGAAAATATTGGAAAAACACAACTTTTTTATATGTGTGACGATTATAAATAAATAAATCTGTGAACATTTAGACTGGTCACATGAAATAAAAAAATAAATAAAAAACTGCCTGAGCTACAATACATACATCATCATGAAACCTCTTATAATGTTACCTCTTTATTAAATAAATAAATCCGGGGTCCCCTGTGGTTTAGTGGCATAGCAGCCCACAACACCAAACTTTACGGGTTCGCATCCCGAAGTGGCCCTAGGATTTTTTAATGGGAGAAAAAATACTTTGCTATGCCGTCTGGATGTAAAATGGAGGTCCAGGACCTATAGAGTACTCGTCAAAGATTCCTATCCTAATTATACCTGGATTGACGAAATTTTTAAGTCCAACTGTAGTTTCGTCCGATAGCCTTAGTGGCATAAAGTGACGTTAATTAACCAAACAAACAATAGTCAAATTTAAAGAAAGTGTTAAAAATTACTAGAGAAACGTTATCCGTGATGATTACTAAAAATAATATCCAGATTGACAAAAAGAAAAGTATAACAGGACAACCTATTAAAAAAGAAAAGAATAATAAAGATATAATCTGGTTTTCTTCAATTTCAAAAGACTATAAACTTCTTTTGATTGCAATAATCATAAAACTTTTATGATGATGAATTAACAAAATAATTTCAAATTTAACATAATAGAATTTTTAGATAACACAATTAACAATTGAAATGTACACATAAGTCCATATGTACTTACAAAATCGGTTTTTACCATCTTGTATACAATATTCACGCATATTAAATAATAACCCTCTAAATTTAACAATATTAGTCGGGGTCACCTTTGGTGTAGCGATTAGGATGGGACCAACAATACTAAAGGTCGCGAGTTCGCGCCCCGTGGTGGCCCTAGGATTTTCTAAAGGGAGTAAAAAATCCTTAGCTATGCCGTCCCTCGGATAGGACGTAAAATGGAGGTCCCTAGCTGACTATGTCAGGTACTCGTTAAAGATCTTTATCCTAATTATACCTGGATAAGCAAATTTTAGGACTCCCACTGCAGCATCGTCTAAATAATAAGAACATATGTTTTTTTAAATGCCAAAAAGCCTTTTAACATTATTACAGCCTTTAAACATCATTAGATAGGTTTCTTAAGGAATAACCGACATTTCTTCCCGGTAAAGTTCTTCATTTGTGTTTTCTCGACAGAATGTTCTTCCCGAGTACATTCTTAATCAGAAAATTAAATTTCCAATCTGTTTATAGTTTTGAAATTCTGTAGTAGCAGCGTCAGTTTTAAATATTGTTTGGGAACTGAATAATAGGGAGTGGGTGATGATGTCGGCATTGAACCTTCGGGTTCCTTAAGCTTTTTTTGGGAAATGAATGGATAGGAACGGATTGAATATTGATTGGAAGGTCATGAGGGTATTGGAGCAACGGATGAGAGGGGAAATAGAATTTCATAAGGATGATGATCGGATACTGAGAGAAAGAATTTATGGTTAATTTTATGCACAGTACATCAAATGGATCTTTCCTGCAAAATTGTGTTGTTAATTTTATTTTAAAAATGCAAGGGCCGTATGTTTGTACAAATAACCTTAAAACTCGAATATTATGGGATGGATAAATCTGAAAATTTTACAGACCGTTTCTGCTTACCCAAATTACAACCATATCTACTTTTTATGAAAATAGACCCAAGGAAAAAAGTTTAAATGATAGACGAATATTTGTTCCGTGTTTTGTCCATTATTTATTTATTTATTTATTTATAACAAAATGGGCTTTTCAACCACTTGGTTCATTTTAGCCCCCATACAACATTTGCAAAAGAAAAGAAAAGTTTACAAATATAAATACAATAGTAACATAAAAATTATGGGTGACAATAAGGAATGAAAACATTAAAGAAGGTAGTAACGCTTAAAGAATTTAAGTGTTGTTTGGGAAGAGAATAAAGGATAATATTATAAATGAATAAGTTGGGAAGAGAAAAAGGATAATATTATACATGGATTATAGTGAAAAACAAAAGGACAATGAAAGATAATAAAGAAAAAAAAATACATTAAAGTTTGACATAAAGATTAATTTTTCGTAAAAACGTGAACAATTTTTCGTCCATCTTCAAGGTGTTACTTAGTATCTCGCCTAAGTCGGTTCCAAGTCCCACTTCTCTCCGCTCTATTTCGTAGGCATAACACTCTGTGAGGATATGCGACACCGTCAGAGGCACACCGCAGGTGATGCATTGAGACGGGGACTTCCTTGCCATGAGGTACTCGTGAGTGAACATTGTGTGCCCTATCCGTAGGCGGCTGAGAAATACTTCCTCTCTTCTGTTTAGGTGCAGTTCTTTTCGATTTGGAACTACGCTTGGTTCTACCACTCTTAATTTGTTGTATCTCAGTCCGAACCAATCGCCTTGCCATTTCTCACGCGCCGTTTGCTTTACTAAGGCAATCACTTCTGTGGCGAGTGCATTTGTCCATTATTAAATGCAATATATAATTTTCTTTCTTCAATCGTTATATCCGTTAATATCCACAATAGAAAAAATGAATTCCAATGGAATACACAACGTTTCTTCCTGGTCGGTAGGGGAGTGTTACTATCATTTTATATAAAATTTAGTAAACTTCAGCGAAGATTTATAATAACTTCTTATTCCACAGTACTTTAAAGTAGGCTACTATGTGTAATAACTAAAATGTGCACATCTTCCATTCGGGTCATTAACTTAAGATGCGTAGATTTCACTTGCTAAAATTTCATTATTTAAAAGTTATAAATTCGGGCCGAAAAAATTCATACGTACTCAATGGTATATTACCTTCACTTTTTAAATAGAGCCAGACAGGAGAACTTTTCATTGTTCTTTTAAAAACTTATGAAATCAATTTCAAAGTGAGGGATTGAACGGTAGTGAAAAATGTGTTAAGGTAGTAGTAAACTTTGGAAAGTGAAAGCAAAAACGCGTATATTTTAAAGAAATACAATATTAAAAAACAATAGAAAAACAATTTCAAATTAAAAAATATAAAATTCCAAACGCGTATAGCCAAAAGTAAGCTTAATATTAGAGTTAGGTTAGGTTACAGTTACATACTTGGTCATAGTTTAGGAATCGTCACCTTTACATTCAAAAGCATTCTCAAAATCTTTTGAGAATTCAAAGAATGGAGGCATTCGCTTCCTCATTTAAGAAATTTTTGGAAAAAGTGAGGGAGTGAAGTTTTCAAAGTCTTTATTATTTTTTAATCACTGTAAGAAGGTTAAAGTTGAAAAATATTGCAGAATCGAAAACTATGACCATTTTCCATCGAAAACAATAGTTGAGTGAAAAAATTACTTGGAAATTCACCAGTTATTTTGAAGTGAGGGAGTGAAGTAACTATTGACCACAGCGTAGATTTCCCTTAATTACCTAAATCTCACAGCGGAGGCAAGCGATCGCAGCCCCTGGTCGGCAGTCAAAACGATCCTAGGGTCTTCCCTGAACCGATTCTTTCCACCCCAGGCTTTGAGCTGGGTTTCTCTCAACGCTCAGACCATCTAACACTTGATGTGAGGTAGTGAAGTAAAAACGGCTGGACATACCTTTTTTATTTTATTTATTGTTATTGGTAACAATAAATGATACCGCTTATTTTTTCATGGAATCTTGAAGTAATTACTGAGTTAACCGATTAATCAAACACCCAATTGTTGAAAGAATACGAATTTTTAAAGTAGCTTGCCTGGGAGTCGGACAAGGTGAGGGAGTGAAAAAACTTTTAATTATTTTTAACCAATTATTAATTTAGTTTGGAGCTAAAACATAGCCTCCATTGAACAACAAAAGAAGTGAAACAGTTTCTATTTTTTTCTAGTAACTAGCTCCCATTTGAATGGTTGAAAATGGACCGGGCGTACGATTTACACATTTTCAGATAATGACCCATTCAGGTCTTTATTCATTAATTTTTCGGCTCTTAATATTTTTAATATTAAATCACTTCTTAAAATTTCCGTAAGGTAAATTTAACCAGAATACATTTAATTATATCCCTAAAAGTCAATATTCCAATAGGCCACGGCAAAGCTTAACCGGGCTAAGCTAGTTATTCATAATCATGATCCATTATAATGGAACGAGAATCCGATGACCGTAAAATGTATTGCGTTTATTTATGTTGCATAGTTTATTTATTATTTATTTATTTGTAACAATATGGGCTCTTCAACCACTTGGGTCATTCTAGCACCTATAGAACATTTGCAAAAGTATAATGAGAAATGTTAAAGAGAAAAAAATATAATGAATGAATGAATGAAAATATAACTTTATTCTGGGACATAACAAAAAGGAAACATATTGTAGTACATTGTTTGACTAAAATTAGATCAGTGGGATGAAATTATACATTTTATATAGGATAATAAAAATATAAATAGTGTTTACTCATAGTTCTAAATATTGACCATTTTTACCGATGATTGATTGTATCGGAGATGGGTGAATAAATGGTATTTAAATGATGCCAGGGAGGATGCGCTGCGTATGGAGTTAGGCAGGGAATGTACAGGATCCCTCAAAGGAGGCTGTTCTACGGGTAGGAACATGGAATCTTGTAGGATAGGATAGGGACGGGTAGGTCGGTGGGATGGGATCTTGTGTTTAATAGGTGGATGGACGAACGAGGTGTAAGGAGGTCGAGGATATAGGTGGGTTTTTTTTGTTCTGAAGGATTGGAATAGAAAGGAACGAAGTAGATATTGTCGTCTGGATTCAGGAAGAAGAAAACCTTGCTCAGTATACAATAGGGAGACGTGAGAGTGTCTGGGAAGATCGAGAATGAATCTGATAAGGCAGTTCATTAATCTTTTTAATCTCATCCCTAGTTCCCCTAGTAGTATCCTCCGTATACCAGGCATCCATAATCAAAGTGAGGAAGGATGACAGAGGAAACTAGGAGATGGCGGGTGCTTCTGGGGAAACATCTGGGGAATCTAAGGAGCTGTTTCAGGACTGCAAAGGATTTTCGGGTAATTTGGGATACTTGACGGTTCCAGGAGATAATGCAGTAGTAACATAAAAATTATGGGTGACAGAAATCAATAAAGAAGGTATTATCGCTGTTAAGAATTTAAATGTTATGTAGGTAGAGAAAATACTGTAAAGGATAATATTATAAATGAATCAAAGTGAAAAACAAAAGAACAATGAAATATGCAAATACATTAAAGTTTGGCATAAGGATTAATTTTTTGTAGAAACAAGAACAATTTTTCGGCCATCTTCAAGGTGTTACTGAGTATCTCGAGTAGTTTATTACATAGCGTTTGTTCTTCAATATTATAAAATATCAACGTATTGAAATGCATTTAATCAGTAGAAAGTTAGTAAGACAGTTCTTTTTTTTTTTTTTTTTAATTTGATTAAATGGTTATATTCGACAAAATTATTCAAGTCTGAATAAAACTATGAAGAGAAAAAATTATTTAATAAAAGTTTATGTTTTGTTGTATATTCTTTTATATATTCCCCCCCCCCCCCCGTAATTTTGATGTTTTGTTAAACAAACTAACAGCGTTAGATCTGTTACCCATCTTACAACGTAAGTCGGACAAAGTTTAGTTGATTCTAAATATAGATCCAATCAATTATCCAGAATGAATCCCGACACGCACGCTCCTTGAAAAGGTTGCTTTGACACTATGATACGAGATCTATGTAGTTTTCTGTCAGGAGTTTAATTGAGAGGCAGTAGATATACTTTGATTTCATCAATATTACATTTTTACAGTGTAAATTAATGTTTAAACATATATTTATGTATAGGAAGACAACTCTTATAATTACAATAGAAAAAAGATGGAACGTAGATGAGCTAAAAAATTCTGCTAATCTACTAACTAACTTATCTACCTATGAATTTTAATGTTCAATGTAATCATTTTAACTTGAAGCGTAGCTGAAATATTTAAAAATCATTGAACATAAAAAAAAAATTAACGTTTGACCACTTTAGCTTTTTAAAAAATGATTAAGACATAATTTTTACTTCTAATAACTTAAATTTTAAGAAGTAATTTTTACTAAACTGCACACCTCCCATTCAAGTCTTTATTCAGTAATTTTTATTATTTGGTTCCTAATATTTTTAAAATAGGAAAAGTTACTTCTTAAAATTACCTCCCTACTTCCCCTTCACGCGATATTCAATAATAAACCATCAACAACTTGTAACTTGATTTAGTTTGATAATTGCCTTAAATTTATTGAAAACAATTAAGATATTTTTCTATAATATATATTTGTATAAGAGTTTGAGTCGGTTCTGGTTATTCGTTTAAACAATCGTATACGTCAACATTATCTTTATTTAAGTGATAGACAAAAGCCATCCGAATGCCTCATAAGCTCAAAATATATTAATGTCTATTTTTATATTTTTTTATATATTTAAGAGATCTTTATTATTTCTATTAAGTGTAGAACTAAAAACATAAACAATGATTAATGCATTTAGCACCAGATTAGGATATCCCTAAATCTGGATATTAATTTAGAAGCTCTTAAACAAATCGAGTCATATGGCAGTGGGAATTGGGTATTAGTAACAGACTCAATGAGTGCTCTGTTAGCAATAGAGAATACAAGACCTAAAAACGGATTAATAATAGCGATTAGAAACAGTTTGTGGGAATTAAAAGAGAAAGGGAGTGATATAGTTTTCTTATGGACCCCCTCACACTGTGGAATCACGGGGAACGAACAAGCAGATACAGACGCCCGCTCAGCAAGAATTCCCGGAACCAAAGAGGTAACAATATTAAATGCTATTCCTCTTTAGGACTTTGTAAAAAAAATAAAACTTGAAATCAGGGAACACTGGCAGACCAGATGGAATAATCAAGACGCCAAACTAAAAATGATAAAGAGGAATCCAATTAAGTGGAGAACCTCAAGCAGAATATCAAGGAGGGAAGAAACCGTCCTTTGCCGAATTAGAATTGGACACTGTGAATTTTCACATGCATATTTGCTAAAAGGGCTCGCACCTCCAACATGCAGAATATGCAGTGAGGAAATTACCATAAGCCATATCTTAATAGACTGCAAAGCTTTTAGGAATCAAAGAACAAATACAGCATTAAACGGAACACTGAACGAAATTCTAGGAGATGATGAAAAAACTGTAAAAAAAACTTTAGAATATTTAAAAGCAATCAATTACTACTCGAAAATCTAAACTTCTACATGTTGCCAATGACCCTGCAGGGTAGAGGCAACAAAAAAAATAAAATAAATAAATAAATAATTTAGATAAAAAAATGTATCTAAATAAATATCCTATATCTGGTGATAAATACATTAAACATCGTTTATGTTTTATTTAGATAAATAAAACAATACATATGTAAGTAATAGAATAAGTACAACAGACCATTTGTTCCAAGCATATTGCGCAGCAGAAGAAATAATAAAAGGAAAACCGATATCGAAATTTACTTGAAGGGACACGAAAAATATCAGGTCTCACTTTGTCGGACATGGCTCTTCCTTAAAATTGATTAGATCTAGTTGTGACATAATTACATTTTACTGATAAACGGACCGGAACGTACGAACCGGAAGTATGAATAATAAAAGTTAATGTTGAGAATTACCTTATGGATAGAAATACTCATGAAACCATTCGACCCGGAACACGTCATTCCGGATATTTGATAACATATTAAGCTTCTTTTTTTTTCACAGTGGAAATTGGGCCAGCATGGAAATGAAAATTTAATGGAAAATAAAAAAAATATTGAGTATACTGCATAATTAATTATAGTATAAATAACTTAACATCCCAAAAGGGATTGTTCGTCGTAATTTAAACCTTGTTCTCTTTTTTAAAGATTCTAACTAAATGTGATTACATGACTCCTAAACATGTTCCTATTGGGCCATAATAAATAACCAGCTCTGATATTAATTATCATTTAAGAATCTCTATTTATTTCGAACTACTGTCCATGTTTTGACTATTTTCAAATAATTAATATATCATTTTTATGATGATCATTATTATTGATATAACATTAAATAATATTATTTTTTTTATGTTGAAACGGTTAAGGGATTTTATTTTCCTTAAAGCTATTACTGTCTAGCATCCTTGCATAATAATATATATTTATCAATGTTATTGAATAAAAACATGAATAGATCATTTATTCAATCACTAATTTAGTTATGGTGAAGCTATTTTTTTTTCATTAAAACAACCTTTACATAGTTTAATAACCCCCCCTGTTTACTCAATTTATTTAGAAAACTTAGCTGACATGACACAGGCATATATCTACCTCAAATACGTTATTTCAGTTTCGTTCGTATAATTTAACGTTTTTGAGCTCGCACACGCAGACATGGTTATTAGGACCTCCGAGACGTGCATTCCAGTTAAAATCCGGCAGTCGAAATTTTCACAATCGCAATACTTTCCCTTACTATATATTTCACATAAAGGTAAGTGAAAGTAAGAATCGAAAGATACAACTTTTTTTTGAAGGTACAAAAAGAAAAAAACAAAGACAAATAAAACAACAGCTGATTATTGGTTTTGTTTATTTATTTGGCTAGAGAAAATGTTCCTGAACATTTTGGACTTGTTCCTCAAAACAATTCTATTGAACGCGTTGTCGAACAGCTAAATTTAATGATCTCATCAATGATGTATTATTTATTGAACATCTTGATTTTATTGTCAAAAAGATCTCAAAACTTTTCTTGACGATAAAATCAACCTATTAACAACGAGACATTGCTTGTATTGATACGCTGATAATACAGCAATTATCACGAAACATCAGGATGCAAAACACCCTTCGTTGACATTACATCACTTACATATTATCAAAACTGAAACTGAAACAAAAACTAAATACGTACACTTACTTACTCAAACCCATGTTGACATACCCCTCACAGATTTTCGGCATACCTAAAAAGACTCACCTACAAAAGCTTCAAACGTTGCAATCGAAATTGTTACGATCTATCACAAAATCACCCTGGTACGTGACTAACAAAACTTTACATACAGACCTCCATATACTAACAGTCGACCAGAACACAACGACGCTATACAAACGATTTTTTACTAATTTAAATGGACATACAAATACTTTGATCAGTAATATGGCTGACATACGCATTGGTACGAGAAGACTAAAAGGCGTTGGATGAGAGATCTGCTCTCTTAGATAACCGAGGTAATTGACTCAAGCCAGGAAGGGGGCGCTGCTGGGTGCTTTCCCCCCCATGCCTGACATGTCATTATTTCCAACTTTAACAATCTCATTGTTACCAGCACCTAGTTGATTGGTGGGAATCAATAAATAAACAAACAAAAAAAAAACTTTTTTTAAAACACTACATTTAAATAAGAAAATCTATGCAAAATACATCAAGTACATGTTTGTACACTCATAAAATAGACATGATGAATCCGAGATGGAAAGAAGGGACCCATTTGTAGCTCTCTGATGATAAATAATGTTACATGGTCACGAGTGTATTTCTTTTTGGATCTCACGGCGGATCGACGAGGATATTAATGAAGGAATGGACGCTGCGTTCGCTTCATCGGAAGAAAATATATAATTATGGGTCTTTCGTTTAAAGTAGATATTTGTATCTATATTTATAGATATTTGTATCGTTATTGATTAAACCATTATCGAAAAAAACAAGTAGCATCAATGATATACATTACAGATGAATAAGCGATGGAACAAATTTGCAATAACCTTTTATACGTGGTTAATTATATGTTACTATTTTTTCTGAATATTTTTTTATTTATTGAAAATTGGGAGAGCTTTATCTATAAGCATTGAGATGATTAGAATTTACTATAATCCATATGCAACTTATGAAATGAACATATCAACAATAAAAAAGTCAAATAGAGTATGTTATTGTATGAATGTAATTCATTTATAGTCATCTGTACTTTTTTTCTGTTGACCTTGTGGATCTTTAGCCGCCTTATCAAGCCTTCTCCACCTCTGCCTATATTGTTGTCCTGTTTGTTACATGTAGATCTGCCACTGCAGAGGGATAGATAAATAGGTTCAAGTAAGACACTTCTTAGTTGAACCTATTTATCCACCTGCTTTCTGGCCTCACCACGAGGTCTCTTGCCTATTATTGAGGCTTTCATTTATTAGTATATAGGCTCCCAATGGTTTTCATACAATATATTAACTGTACTGCTACAAGTCCTAGGCTAGGTACATGTCTTTCTTCACAACTTCACCTCCATTTCGTGTATCTGATTACAATGCTTTACATGACTGACATGTTTCCGTCAGCAATACTTTGATCAAGATCATTCTCCATTCATTAGTATTATCACTCCAGATCGCTCTGGTATATCGTTTAGAGGACTTTTCTCTCTAATCTTTAAATACTTTTTTCTTTGGAAGATGTTTTGTCCACGTCGCTCAGCAATATAACAGAACTTGTTTCATCATTGCACTGTAAACTATTAGTTTAAGATTTCTAGAATTTTTATGGAGATCCTAGTACCTTAAATATGTATAAATGTATATTCATATAACTGATAAATTACTGAACAACAGATATTAAACTAAAAGAAATCTCTTATTATATATATAATAAGATATAATAATAATATATATATATATATATATATATTCAAATGTTATATTTTAATATATATATTCATACTAGAATATATTACATTCCTAACAAGCGAATTCGCAACAGTAACGTAACACGAAAGAGAACAAGATATTCTCGAGATATGCCGTTGATTGTTTGCTGCAATCAATCCTTGCATAATTAATTGTTGATTACAATGGGCCATTGAGATGGTAATTATTGTAATACTAAACCGACCGAATTGTACAATAGCTAATAAGTCTATTATGTAGAACCATATTCAACTAATATATATATATATGTGAGTATTGAGTCCTACTCATCTATCCAATAGTTATAATCTACTTTATTTGCATCTTTTACTGTCTAATAATTTGTATAATGTATTATTATCGCATAAGGCTTAAAAAAAAAAGAAAAATTAAATAAGCTAAAATATATCTTTCTGAAAAAATATAAAAATAAATTAATACCTCGAACCCGATTTGACTGGCAAACAAATTAATTATTTTTTACCGATAATGACATATTTTTTATTCATTATGGATTAAGATAAGCGAATAGGCAGATAGTTTGAAATTAAATTAATCAGAAAAAACATACATGATACGGACATTTTTCTTTTTTCATAGCCCCTTATATTTCTTTTGTGTCTTGAAGTTCCTGATTTTTTTGCTCACAATAATTTTCCTTTGTACTGCTAAAGCGCATTTTAGGTGCCTTGATGTTTTCGATTTTTTTTATTTTTAATTATTTTCCGTGATCATACTCACCTCTGAATTAAGTAGTAGACCTTAAACTAATAAATTCCATTTTTTTTAAATATTAAATATAAATCTAATGAGCATAACAAGATTTGTTTTAGCTGCGTAATACTTTGCGGGCTTGTATATTCTCTACATATTTATAAGAAGAGTAAAGATGTAAATAATAATCCCATTAATGGCTCTTCAAACGTTTGAGCATGTTTGCTTTGAAAGGGGAGGCAATCGTCGCCAAGCTTTTAATGAAACAAAATGTCTCATATCGCTCAGATACAGCGCGTGCATTGGAGTGTGCTTTATACAAATAGGTCTTAAACAAATGTCTTAAAATCATCATTTTAGAACAATTTCTAAAATGATTCGATTCGAAATCCAATTCAACAATGCGACAATACACTATCAAGTCTCCCTTCCCAGCACTCTTCTGAAATTTAAATTGAGAAAGGGGGAAATATTTTATTCATAAACCAACTCCTTCACATAGTATTTTCATTTCATGAACTCGGTTGCTCCAACTTTAACTAGCCTCAATAAATAATAATATTAAACTTTTTTGAATAAATAAAACTCTCTCGTTTATGCTCGAAATATTGATAAAGTTTTCTATTGAGTTTCATAGACAGTTATTTTTTTAATTTGTTTTATATTTTTTATCATGAAAATCAATTAAAATATTTTAATTTGAATCTTTTTCCCGTATTTTCATTTCAGATTAACTGGATAAAGCTTTTAAGTAAACAATTAATTGATATGAAAAAAATATTTCCATTTCTTTTTTCGATCTATACAAAATAATTGCATTTTTCTTTTTCCATACAATTTTTCCAATATCCTGTATTGAGATGTCAATTTAATGGAATGTATTTCAACTAGTAAAAAAAAAAAAAAAAAGAACAAATGAAAAACTTTGAAAAACCATCGTTGACCTTTGTCATGAACAGGATTATTCTTTTACGCAATACTATTGTTATTGAAATTTGTAGCATGAAACGAAACCAATCATGAATTTTTAAAAACCTCTTTATGAATTTTTAATTACCAACTTTATTGGTAACTCTGTTTAAACTTATAAGATTAGTTACTCATTTTTCTATAACAGACTGGTTTTTCTTTGTTTTATTTTATTTTACCAAATTGTAATTCTAAAATAAGAATTTATTTACACGAATTAATCAATGCTGAAAAGGAGTGCAAAGTCTTTATCTTATACAATTAGAGTATTATGATTTTAAGTACTCATAGAAATATTTTAAAAAAAAATTAATGGTACTCTAAATTGGAAAAAAATCAGCTTAATTACCTCAATGTTATTAATTTTAAATTAATTAATTTTACAAAAGCATGTATTAGTTTTTTACTAAACTTGTATTTATGGCTTAAAAGTATTGTGCAAAATTTAAATGGTTCGATATTTAAATAAACCATTAGCTGGTTATAAACAATTTAAGTTTAGGCTTCACTCGATAGATCCTTTATTTAAAAATGGATATTCAATAAGACAAAATTTATATAATAAATTTTTAAAAAAATATTTGATGCTTTGTGTCTTTTATAAAAACAAGCGTTTCGCATTTATTATTTAACTTGTGATTAAATGACGGATAATGGAATTATTTAGTTTTTAAGGTCTCAATACTGTATTGCTTCTTTGTCAGTACCTCTTCTTAATAAATTATTATAATTCACTATTAGAAAATTAATTTACTGTAAAAAAACATGCTAAAGTTATTTTAATTCCTTCTTTCTTGACAAACCAATCTGGCCGACAGATTAAAGTTCGTTATAAATCCAAAATCTGATAACGATGCGGTTGATTAGATGACTGGAGACGACTGTAAAACGTTCACCAAAAAATATAATCTTCAATCAATTTTATCTCAAATTGAATACATCTGTTAATTATTTTTTTTTCTTTAATACGTGTTATTATATAGATCTTGAAATTGTTTATAATATTATTGAAATAAAAAGATTTAAAAATTATTTGAAAAAAATTATATTCCTTAAGAAAAGCACATAAAAATACATTTATTATAGATTTTATATTTTGTAATGATCGTTTATAAATGTTGTGAAAATTTGAATTTCTACAGATAAGTTTACTTAATGTGATTTTCGATCACTTTGCTACTAACAGATGCTAAAAATATAAAAATAATAAATACATAAAATGCTAGTTGTTCTATTCAAAACCGAAGTAAACAAACTTCAAGCTTTTTTTATCTATTTCTTTCTTTTGATTAAATTAAAACATTTTTCTTCTTAAATCATTGCTTTGATTGCGACTTCAAGATTTTCTCTTTGTGGTATCTTATTTATTATTAAAAAAAATAAGAAGCTAAAATATAAGATTTAAAAAAAAAATTCAAGTTCCTACTAAAAAAAAAAATTAAAAAAATAGATATATGTATAACTAATAGGGTCTATATAATGTGACTCTATACAAGACGATTGAGGTGACAGCGACTACGGGTTGCTGACTGACCTATTCTCGGCAAGATCCTATAGACAGCACGCTGGTCGAAGAGCGACTGAGGCACGTGGGGTCCGGGCGGGCGTGCGCGATGCGGTGAGGGTTGTCAGGGCCGGTGGCGCAGGCTAGGTATCCTGAAATGTCTGTGTTTGACACAGCCGAAATAGAAACCCCCCCCCACAAAAAAAAAAAGAATAAAACATAAGAAAATGATTGGATTTAACCTTCTGTCCGCACGGTACGCCAAAATTGGTAAGGACAACAATGTTTTGAAGTTTTGTTTATCTTTTCTTTGATTAAGTTGGTTTGTTTCGTTTACAGCTAAAGCAGCAGGTCTCTAGGGCACTGTCTTTTTAATCTACGTTCAGGACGACCTGTTTACACGGAAGGAAATTGCCGCCTTCCTGGCTTGATTCAATTACCATGGTTGTTTAAGAGAGGAGATCTCTCATTCAGCGCCTTTTTAGTCTCCTCATCGTATCCTCGAGTGTGTCAGCTTTACCTCTAATTAAACTGGTCGCATGTTTGTTCAAATCATAAAGAAATTTTATGATAACATTTTTTTTGTTAAAATATTAAAGTTAGAAATAGTAATCGTTTCGATATAAAACTCAATTATTTTTCCTTAAATTTATAATTAGATTCGTACTAATAACCATACATACATGATTTATAATTTAAAGATGCGGAACATTTCATCATTGAGTAGATGAAAAATTAAAAAGGATTTTACTTTATTTATAAGAAGATGCCTCAGTACCGGGTGTGATTCCAGAATGAATTTATTTGAATTTAAATGGACGCCATTCATCAATCAATTAGTTTAGTAGAAAAATCTACTAATAGTTAACAATAACAGAATTCCTCAGTATTTTTCTTTGACTTTGTTTTTCAGGATTACCATATATAGTATTTTCGTCTACACTCGTTCTAGATTCATTTTAGCAATATTACCTCCCAAACGCAGCTTGCCTGCTTTTAAATAATGAACCATTTCTAAGTTATTCAGTACGATTTCTGTATTGTTCTTAACCCTGCATTATTTCAGCACCGTATTTCCTTCTGACAGTTCGTCTTTCAAAAACTCTCAGTTTTTGACACATCTACTTTGAGTCACCTGTCCTAACCATCGGCAACAAAAGCTTGGATAGTTGTAGCCAGATAATTTTTTGAGATTGATATATTCCCGATTATTGCCCTAGGATTTTTTAATGGGAGCAAAAAATCCTTAGCTATGCCGTCCCTTGGATAGAATGTAAAATGGAGGTCCCGAGACTGTACGATGTCAGGTACTCGTTAAAGATCCCTATCCTTATTATGCCTGGGTAGGCAAAATTTAGGACTCTACAAACAAACAAACAGACAATGTTTCCGAATAATATTCTAGTTTGTATTTCATCTATAATCTTCTATTTGTTATATTGATTGAGGAGCATAAGGGAGTGAAGCTCGATCTCTTTCAAAGGTATAATTAATCTGGTAATGTACTTAGGAAATAACATAACACTTATGTGGATTTAATTATTTTTTATTAGGCGAAAATAATAATTCACAACATACAATATACAATAAAAACTCAAATAATTAACAATGTTACAAAAATTATTCACTTGTAACGACACAGTAACACCAAAGTAACCATATGATTCGATCTTCAGAGCAAGACTAAGACTCCAGACCATCATTTCTTATATTCAGTGTGAATCAAACCACTCTAGAAAGTTCTCGAAAAAAATAGAAGATTCTCGAACAATCACGAACATGTACTAGAGCAGTTAGTAATTGTTCCTACAAAAAGTATACAACTGTTTTAAATCATACGGTTTTTGTTTTAAGCAATAATATATTACCTAAAATAAATATACTACCAACCCTCTCACAGAGTAATATATATAAAAACAGATGATACTGTTTTTTCGCTTGTTTGTTCTTTATGGAAATCCATACCGTTTGTCCTAAATTCTCCAAATTTCGCTCATACCACATGACCGAAATCAGACCTGTCCATATTAAAATTGCATAACGTCAGCCGACCTCTGAGTATATTCATTATTGTTATAAAAATTGTTATGATCTCGCTTTACATTGGTTTTTTACGAAATCGACCGTTTCATTAGAAAAATTAAATCCCCAGGGTGAAACCGGGATATACAGCTAGTTCATAATACTTTTAATCATTATTGATTAATTGCATGAGTAGTCCCAAAATTATTTTGAGGGTGGGTAGAATAATATATGCAAACATGACCAAACCAGTAGACACTCATATGTCTACAAAAATTATACGAACCTTATTAAATTCATGTATGTACACACTTATATTCTAGAAAACCTGTTCAAATTAAATGCATAATTTTATTCCAACTACTTATTTTTTTATAGTGATTATTTGGAAGGAATAACCTAATTATAACTTCAACCCAAGATATCCGCATTCACAGATTTTAATGAAAAATAACAGAAATTTCATACAACATAAAAGAAGTGAAATATTTCTAAAGAAAGAAAAGAACGACTGCACCACCCTTCGCAATGACCCAGAAGGAACTCTTGATTGTTCGCAAGGGGGAAGTTTTTGAAGAAATGAAGACATGGAACCTGACTTGGCATAGATGGATGGGCTACGCCTCCATCACTATATGTAATGTCTCAGAGAGAGAAAACAAACAAAGAGAAAAAGTATATAAACACGACTATATAAAAAGTAGAAGCATTATCAATAAAAATATTTACTTAATTTTTAGGTCGCTTCTTTATTATTTAGGGTGCGAATATTTTTATACATAATAATAAAAATCTTATTGTAAAAACTATCTCTCCCATGTCACATGTTTATGACCGTCTTTATCACGTCCTGAAATACTCTTAGTATTAATACACTTATTTATCTTTTTTCACAGTTGTAAATTTGATGATATAATAAAATGCCTACATGGCCGATATATTCTGTCTACTAAGCACTGATATTATTTATTTATTTACTTGAAGACATTAAACGTGACCGTTATTTATATAAACATTTCTATTTGAAACCGAAACCATATCAGGTGTTACTAAATAATTAATTAAGATTTTTAATTATAACAATAAATGAGAACATATCAGAATCTCTGCGAGGAGCTGAAACAACTCTACCACCCAAAAGTGATGGAATTCATCATATCCAGAAGTGGAATAGTTCCCAGAAAAAACGATTAGCAGTTGCAAAGCACTGGGACTTTCTGATAATATCTTGGAAGAAGGGGAGAAGGCTGTGCTACTTGGGACAGCCAGCATCGTGAGGAAGTTTTTAAATATTTCATAAATAGAGCCTAACTGTTTACTCATAGAGTCCGGGAGGGTGAAAACTCCCAGCAATGACTGGGCAAATGATAATAATAATAATGATAATAATAATAATAATAATAATAATTTATAATGATTTTTCTAATCCAGGATCTAAGAGTATTTCAATCTTAGTAATAATTTTCTGTTTATTGGACTTTTGAAATAATTGTTTTAAAGCGCTATCATTCATTCTTTTAATTAAAAAAAATAATTTTAGAAAAATATAGTTTAATATTTTAAATATTATTAAATGTGGCTATTCAGATCTCACTTTTTATAATTTTCGGAAATCATGAGATGGGCCCAAATAACGTTTTGGGTTCGTTGGATAAGTAGTAGTTAGTGATTCAATAATTTTTAAATTAATTTTTCAAACTACATATAATAAAATAATAAACATGAAAAAAATCACTAATAAAACAAAATATTAGCATATTTAAAATTGATTAAAATAAAACAAAATCATTAATTGCATTTATGTCTTTCTTCCTTTTTGTAGTCAACAGCTTCTTTTTGTAAGGAGGCCGAATAATATTCTATTCCAGGATTTGAAGTCTACTGATCCACTAAATGTTTATAGCATGGAGCTTGAGAGTTTATGTTATGAATCGCAGGAATAGATTTCTCATTAGCACTAAGGATTCAGTAGATTTTTTATTTGAAAACTACTTTTAAATCCTATTTTAAGCGGTTTGACACAAAACATTAGGCAAAAAGATAAAACATCGTTTGAACGGATGAAATCGCTGAATGGTGTCATTTATTTATTATTTTTCGATTCAACAGGATTTGATTCTTAAGACCTCATTTATTTAATTATAGATTCTTAAAAATATACATTTAAGATTACAAGGTGTTCTTTTCTGTAAGTTTATAACGTGAAATTATCGTACGGAGTATTTTTGATTATTAACAATTCTCAATATCCGTATCGTCCTTAGTATTTTTCAGAAAGAAATTTCGCATCACACATATACTCCGCATTGCGAAAACATTAATTACAAAGGTTACCGAAACTGTTGATCAACTTGGGTATTAATAACTAGAAAACTTGGGTAGCATTTATTTTATAGTTTTTATTTGTAATTACTCTTTACAACTGATGTATCTTTTGGTCATAAAAAGATATCATATACACCAACAATAAATAATGTTATGTTATATTAATTATTCTACACATTAAATGAAATTTAATGTAAATTAATATAAATATCAGTGCTATCGGCCGTGACTTTCATATATCGAAAGTATAACAGAAATCTTCAATTCTCTGTGGATTTTGTGCCTCACACATTATATAAAGTGCGATTTACTTGCACGGAATTAAAAATATTATTTGAGACATTTGCAATCATTAGCCACTGCTCTCTGTCAAAAAAAAAGTAAATATTTTCAACACACCTAACTTAATTTTGATTTATTTTTTCTTATTCGACATTAAAATTGCCCTTAAAGAATTTTTAGTTAGGACGATTACGGTTTTATTACATTTTAGAAAATATATCAACTTTAAAAAATATATTGATTGTTACTAAACTGTAAACTTGTTTAAGCTATTTGGACCAGTTGGGCTCCAAGATATTAAAGTTGCTGGGGATAAAACAGGGTAGGGTCAAATTAATCTCTTGAAAATTTGGAAAACCACCAAGTTTCCCTCTAGTGGCTTTCATTGTTGCGAACATGTGTAAAACTGGAGCAGGCAAATTGATATGATGCTAAATGGTCCCAGCCCTGGAACTTATTCCAACTATTTTAACTTATTGCCGTGTGTTGGCAATATTAACAAATGGCTTTATTAATACTCAAATATTATTTATTATCAAACTTAAATAACTATTCAGTTCATAAAATTTGAAAAAATATTTCCGAATTAAATGAAAAGTGTCCGGAACAACCAACGAAAACGGACAACATACTACATTGTTTTTTTTTTCTTTTTTGTAATTATAATTCGGTGGTAACATAAAATAAATAAGAGTATTATTATTGGCAATTTATAACTCTCACTCTCCCTAGATACCGCCGGCCGATCATAGTGCATATCTATAAAATAAAATAAAATTTATGTATGTCATAAAAGGTGTTAATCGCTGTTGAAAATGAATTATATTTTGTATCATACGCTAAACAGAAATTTGATGAGTTACTGTAACTCATTTAATTTACAATAAATAATATTACAATATTTACATAGATACATAGATATACATTTGATCATACTAATTTTTAAACATCAGTCTAATTGATTATTTGTTATTAATTCTTATTTTTAGGAAGGAGAGGTTCCGAATTAATGGAACAGGGCCATTTTATGATATATTTTTAAAAAAGTACAAGAAGAAGAAGAAGAATATTGTACGCAGTGATCATTCATCAATCGTGTATTTTAAGGTTCATAAATCTGTTTTTTTCAGACAATCTATTATTGCTATCACATTATTGCTTTCAGACAATCTATTATTAAAATCTAATTTTGGTTCCATTAATGTACGAAAGTTGTATTGATAAGTATGCTGTGTGTTATAGCAACCCAATGTATTTGGGCAGCATGGTTTTTTTTATTTTTATTAACAACTTTTACAACTTATGTCATATGTTGTCCCCAAGAATAATAGTTCGCCACCTTCCTCTGTCTTCCCAGTCTCCCTCACGCAGTCCCCTGTTCATCATTGCTTCTTCGATGTTCTCCATCCAGTGTCTCCTTGGGCGACCCCTCTTCCTTCTCCTTTCTGGTCTCCATTTCAACATTCTTTTGGCCAACGATTCATTTCCATCCTCATAACATGGCCATACCATTTTAGCCTCATTGTTTCTATTGTATAGAGGATGTTTTCCATTTGATTGACTCGCTGTCTAATCTCTAAATTTGGTACTTTTTGAAGACGGGAGACCCCACATGATCGCCTCCAGAAGTCCATTTCCAGTGCTAAGAGTCTCTTTGATTGACTCTCCTTAATCGTCCATGATTCGGCTGCATAAAGAGTGACACTTTCAAGGAACGATTTATTGATTATTTTTTTGGTTCTCAAGGACACTGTCTTGCTCCATAACACCGAGTTCAAGAGTCTAATTACGATCTTTCCATCGCTTATACTTCGTTCGATTTCCGTATCAGCTGTTCCTACAGCGTTCACCCAGCTCCCTAGATATTTAAATTGCGCTTCGGGATTCAGGATCCATGAATCTATATCAAGCCATTTGCCTTGACCATTACAGGCCATATACACTGTTTTTTCCTTGCTAACTTCCAGGCCCCATCGTGAGTACTCCTGAAGGATTTTTTTCATCATATACTTTGCATCCTCCGCCTCTGATGCAATGAGAACCTGGTCGTCAGCAAATTGAAGATTATATAAGCAATGGTTTCCAATCTTCATTCCCATGCCTTGACATTTTTCCTTCCACTCTTTTATGGCCCGTTCCACATAAATATTAAAAAGAAGCGGGGATAGTGAACATCCTTGTTTCAAACCCTTCGTTATGGAGAAACTGTTACTAATAGAGGCTCCGATTTTAACTTGCGCTCTTGCATCAACATAAAGGCTTTTTATGGCAGTTATAAGGTAGGGACTTATATTAAAAAACTCTAGTGCCTCCCAGAGATTCTTTAGTGGCACTGTGTCATATGCCTTTTGTAAATCCACAAAAATTAGGTGTACTTCTTCATTGTGTGCAATTGCCTTTTCAAGAAGTTGCCTAATTACAAAGATGTGATCGCTGCAGGACCGTCCTGTTCTGAAACCGGCTTGTTCTTCAGGAATTATATGTGCACATTCTTCTTCTAGTCTCTGTTTAATTATTCTGCCATACAACCTACTCATGCTGCTGGTCACAGTTATTCCACGATAATTTGAGCATATCTTACTGCTACCTTTCTTAAAGATCGGAGTAATGTGGCCAATTTTCCATTCTTCTGGTACTGTACCTTTACTCATGAAGTGGGTCATGTACTCTGCAAAGGATTGCATAAGTTCCTTTGGTCCATTTTTTATTAGTTCAATTGGTATATCACCAGGACCAGCAGATTTATGGTTTTTCATCCCTTTGAGAGCGAACATTATTTCATCAACTGATACATGTATGAAGTCATCCTGTTCCCTGTTACCTATTATCGCGTTTATTGGCTCGGTAATGTAAGCCGTTCTCTCTTCCTTTAATAGCTTTGAAAAATACTGTGCCCAAGTATCTATGTTTATAACATCAGGTCCTATACTCTTCATTTTTGGGTTTTTAATTGCCTTTAAACTCTTCCATGCTAGACTGCTTTTTTGACCCATCATGCATCTATCTATAAGTTCGCAGTTCCTTTCCCAATATCTACTGATTGCCTGTTTTCTTATCCTTTTGACTTCTCTTTTCGCATTTCCATATTCTTTTAGGGTTTCCTCATTTTTATTGGACAGCCATTTTGTATATAGTTCTTTTTTCTTTTTTACAGCATTTCCGCATTCCGTATCCCACCAATATTTATCTTGCCTTTTTTCTTCTGGTTTCCTGCCAAGGGCTTCTGACGCTGCCAGATGAATACATCTTTTAATACCCCCATATTCATTACCCTCATCATCAATCAGTTTTTGTCTCAGCCTATTTCGATATAGATTTTTCACAGATTCTTGCAGAAGACTGTCTAGGTTATACTTTACTTGATTTAATGTGGTTTCCCCAGCACGTGTTGATTTGCCTTTCGTTGTTTGGAAAAACTTAAATGTTATACTGCCCCTAACCAGGTAGTGGTCTGTGCCACATTCTGGGCCTCTCGTGGCTCTAACATCGTTCACCGTGATTGCTGAACTTTTTCTCACGATAATGTAGTCTATGATACTTTTAAGGTTCCGCGTCGGTTGATGCCATGTATACTTATGAATATTTTTGTGCTCAAAATATCCGTTCATGATTCTCATGTCGACATAAGTTCGACATAAGTTCTTAAGTCGGATTCCATTTTCATTCACAGCATCTTCTCCATGTTATCCCACTATGTCACTTGACTTTTCCCTTCCTACTCTAGCATTTAAATCTCCTATGCAGAATAGTACTTTGTGGCTAGGGATATTTTCTATAATTTCTTCCAATTTTTCATAGAATTTATCCTTTTCAGTTTTGCAGGCATCATCCGTTGGAGCATACAGCCCTAGTATAATTACCTCTTTTCCATACAGCTGCATATTGACTTTAATAATTCTTTCATTGATACCTTCAAAGTCCTTAATTTTGCTCTTTAAACTTCTCTTTATGAGGACTGAGACACCAGCTTTTGCCCTCATATGTTTCTCTACTCCACTGACACAATGTATATATCCTCCATATCTCTCACTATATTTATCTTTAATCTTTGTCTCGGTCAGTATGACAATATCCAAATTCTGTTTTTTAACTTCCTCCTCTACCTCTTTCTTCTTTGTGTTTAAACCTTGTATGTTCCATGTTCCAATGCGTAATGTCCGTTTCCTAAGATTTAGTCGTACCCTTTTTGATCTATCCGGCTTATTTATTTTTGGTCTGAAAGCAATTTGGTTTGTTTTCTGGATGATGAGGTGCTGACCCATCGTCCCAACCCCCAACCTGGAGGACCGGGAGGTTTGATTTTGGGGTCCTCAACCCCTAGACGTTTTATTTTATTTATTTATTTATTATATTTATTTTATTTATTAGATGGTTTTATTTTATTTAAAAAAATAAAGCATTTCTCTCTACAAGGATGACAGCATGATCTATCCTTATTCAAGGAAACAACCAACGAAATTGACTTAAATATTACCGCAACAATATGTTGCTAGAAAGATAGTACATATAAATCTTAGGTAGTTGGATTTTAATATTTTTTTTTTTTAATAAATTATAAATTGAAATATATATGAGTATTGATCATTGAAATATTATTTTTTCCAGATAATGTAATATTGTCGAAATTGTCAACTAACTTGGAATTTCGTCGTATCATTGATTTTGTACATTATTTTAGGAGAACCATTTATAGAGAAGCAGATAAAATGTAATCTAATGCCGAAATTTTATTTAACATTATGGGACTTCTTCTACAATGTATTAGGCATAAAAAAATAAAACTTAGTCAATATAGTCATAAGGAAAAAATCAATCATTAAATAGAAATGAACGTTTAGAAGAGAATTAAAGATATATTTTCGTGAAAGGACGCTCCATAATTAAACAATGTAGTTGTCATTATTATTGTAATTTATTTTTTTTATTGCTTATTTATTCTTCCAGAAATGGGAACCAAAATATGATAAAAGGCACATTGAATAAATAATATACATCCTGCAGTGGTGAAGTAGCCGCATAAGGGCAGGGGGTAAAAAGGGGATAACGCGATGGGGAACTGCCGTTTTTTTCTTTAGGGCAAAGGACCAAAGACCATGATCCCCTTCTCCCTTCTTGTTTTTCTTAGTGGCCCTTTGCTTTGTATCATTTTTATGCCCCATTGTGTTAATATTTATTCACTATCCTACGTCAAGGAATTTCTTTTCATGAGTTTTCTTGCTGCTGAAGAAATGGGAATGACGAATGATTCATTTATCATTTAAGGAATTTACTTTCTTTGAACATACGAGGGCAATTATCATTCGGTCCATCCTTGTTCTAAATCTTTTTGAAAAAATAAAACATGATTCGAATTGTGCTATGACTAGGCAATACAGTTGTATCAGGAATTGATACAGTATACTGTGTATGTAGCAACCCCATGCAGTAGGACAGCATTGCTTTGCTATTCAATAAAATATTTCTCTCTCTTTTAAAATTTCCCATCTACCCAAGTGGGTATTCAGCGGCATAAGCAGTAATTAAATCATGACATGGTAGGGTAAACCATACAGTTATTGACATCCCAACTTTAACTTAAAGAAATAAGTAAGCAAGTCCTAATTTTATTTCAAGATATACATGAATCTAATGTTTGAAGGTTTTTTTTAAGTCATCTATGAAGTAAGACTTTAACAAACTAACCATAGGGAATATTTCACAATTAAATCCACAGGGTGTCAATAACTAGTTTTTGCACTTTTAACAATAAATATTTCCATATGGTAAAACTATTGAACTTTTGACCCAAAAAAAAGGTCTTGAGTCTTTACAGGGAGAGATAAAGAGGGGCTATAGGAAGTTTCAATTTGATCCCTTCATAAAAAGTATTTTTTTTAATTTCACCACAGAAATGTAGTCTTATGGGTGTCAATAACTGTACGGTTTACCCTATGTTGTGTTATTTTTGGGTAATTTATGTATAAACTTAGGTGTATTTTATGTTTTATTCTTCGACATCTGAAAGTACTTCGTTCATCTTTGTGTGTTGCGTTTAAACTTATTCACAAAATGGAGGTTCCAGGCCTCGCGTTAGGCAGCCGTTGTTGATAGCTATGTGTCCGATGTGGATCTTTTTAAGATAACTATTTCTGACCATGATCTTTTTTTTATTCTTATTTATTATTTATTTATTTTTTTTTTTTGAGAGTTGCCAAGGTAGAATTTTATTTAATTTATAGAATTTTAGTATATATGCAGATTTATTCCATCTTCATTGCCATTGTTCGTCTCAGGGTTTTTAGACCAATGTTTCTAATCAGTAGCGGTGGTTAGATCGAATATTGTGGTGTATTCATATTTTTTATCTCAACATTTCTATTATTAAATGATAAAAAATCAGTTTATATAAAAATATATGTAACATCTTTTATGTTGAAACATTTAGCATTTCTGCATATGTATAACTCCAGGAGTTATCAATAAAATGATCATAAATTAGATTCTCATAGGATTATTTTAAAAGGTTTTAGGAAATGTGGCTGTCAATTGTGATTTTTTCTAATCTTGCATGTTTGTTGATCTTGTGAACAACTTAGTACTTACAGTTTTCATTCTTCAATTAGCAATGCGGCAGACATTTCTGGACTTACCTGTAACAAAAAAAATAAAAAACCCACTGCTAAATTTAATTATATAATAATAATTACGACACAATATATCGTTTTTGTGTTGTTCTATTAATAAGGTTTGCTTTGTTAAATTCATGTATTTTGTAGAATATATTTTATATTTTATATAAAATATAGAATATATTTTAATCCTGGAACATTGTATTTTAGCATAGTAATAGCCCCTCATGTAAAATATAAAAGTAAAAATTAAACTACACTAATATTTAAACAGACTATTCCTACTGAAATTCAAAATAGATAACTATTCCAAAAACATAATAGCAGACCCTCATATCAAAGAAATCAGAAAATTTTAGGTTTTTCGATATCTAAGTGCTCTACCGCCCTAAAATTCAAAGTGGATATCTTTTCGAAAACACCATCCTCGACCACAGAATATAAGATCCTCATGTCGAAGAAATAAAAGGTTAACTTTTTCAATATGAGAGACCCGGTATCTTTTTCTGTTGACTACATTACAGTTTTAAAGTTATAAAGCATACTTATAGATAATATTTTAAGACTAGGATCATGCGACTGATGGCCAGTTGTTGGTTAATAAGCCACTCCTAGTATTTCACGAAATATCAAGGAAACCATGTCTAATTAAACTTGATATATCAGTTCGAGCGCTGTAGTCACTGTGGCCTGTAAACTAATATATCAGTTCGAGCGCTGCAGTTCCTGTGACCAGTAGACTGATATATCAGTTCGAGCGCTGCAGTTCCTGTGGCCAGTAGACTGATATATCAGTTCGAGCGCTGTAGTCACTGTGGCCTGTAAACTAATATATCAGTTCGAGCGCTGCAGTTCCTGTGGCCAGTAGACTGATATATCAGTTCGAGCGCTGCAGTTCCTGTGGCCAGTAGACTGATATATCAGTTCGAGCGCTGTAGTCACTGTGGCCTGTAAACTAATATATCAGTTCGAGCGCTGCAGTTCCTGTGGCCAGTAGACTGATATATCAGTTCGAGCGCTGCAGTTCCTGTGGCCAGTAGACTGATATATCAGTTCGAGCGCTGTAGTCACTGTGGCCTGTAAACTAATATATCAGTTCGAGCGCTGCAGTCCCTGTGGCCTGTAGACTGATATATCAGTTCGAGCGCTGCAGTCCCTGTGGCCTGTAGACTGATATATCAGTTCGAGCGCTGCAGTCCCTGTGGCCTGTAAACTGATATATCAGTTCGAGCGCTGCAGTTCCTGTGGCCAGTAGACTGATATATCAGTTCGAGCTCCGCAGTCCCTGTGGCCTTTAGGCTGATATATCAGTTCGAGATCTGCAGTCCCTGTGGCCTGTAGGTTGATATATCAGTTCGAGCGCTGCAGTCCCTGTGGCCTGTCGGTTGAGATATCAGTTCGAGCGCTGCAGTCCCTGTGGCCTGTAGACTGATATATCAGTTCTAGCGCTGCAGTCCCTGTGGCCTGTAAACTGATATATCAGTTCGAGCGCTGCAGTCCCTGTGGCCTGTAGACTGATATATCAGTTCGAGCGCTGCAGTTCCTGTGGCCAGTAGACTGATATATCAGTTCGAGCGCTGCAGTTCCTGTGGCCAGTAGACTGATATATCAGTTCGAGCGCTGTAGTCACTGTGGCCTGTAAACTAATATATCAGTTCGAGCGCTGCAGTTCCTGTGGCCAGTAGACTGATATATCAGTTCGAGCGCTGCAGTTCCTGTGGCCAGTAGACTGATATATCAGTTCGAGCGCTGTAGTCACTGTGGCCTGTAAACTAATATATCAGTTCGAGCGCTGCAGTCCCTGTGGCCTGTAGACTGATATATCAGTTCGAGCGCTGCAGTCCCTGTGGCCTGTAGACTGATATATCAGTTCGAGCGCTGCAGTCCCTGTGGCCTGTAAACTGATATATCAGTTCGAGCGCTGCAGTTCCTGTGGCCAGTAGACTGATATATCAGTTCGAGCTCCGCAGTCCCTGTGGCCTTTAGGCTGATATATCAGTTCGAGATCTGCAGTCCCTGTGGCCTGTAGGTTGATATATCAGTTCGAGCGCTGCAGTCCCTGTGGCCTGTAGGTTGAGATATCAGTTCGAGCGCTGCAGTCCCTGTGGCCTGTAGACTGATATATCAGTTCGAGCGCTGCAGTCCCTGTGGCCTGTAAACTGATATATCAGTTCGAGCGCTGCAGTCCCTGTGGCCTGTAGACTGATATATCAGTTCGAGCGCTGCAGTCCCTGTGGCCTGTAAACTGATATATCAGTTCGAGCGCTGCAGTCCCTGTGGCCTGTAGACTGATATATCAGTTCGAGCGCTGCAGTCCCTGTGGCCTGTAAACTGATATATCAGTTCGAGCGCTGCAGTCCCTGTGGCCTGTAGACTGATATATTAGATCGAGCGCTGCAGTCCATGTGGCCTGTAGACTGATATATCAGTTCGAGCGCTATAAGGGTTATTAAAAGTAAAAAAATCACAAACAGTAATATTTTAATGAAGTATGATCTAGTTCACGCATTGTTAAATGAGCACGAAAATGACCATTTTCAAAAATTCGTAGCTACCGATGTACTCAAATATACAAGTTGAAATTTCTTACACTTGATTTATTTTGCATGAAGCATAACATGTAAAAGAATGAGAGTTTTATCAACTAGCCCGCCATAGATATTGGAGCCTAAATTTAACAAATAATTAAAAAATGTGAAGTTTAAAAATTAAAATTAAAAAAAAAATTCATAAAAAAATATGGTAATGAATATACGGGTTAAGAGTACTTTTAATGAAAGCTGCTTTGTTAGGTTTATTATCATGCCAAATATCAGCTTTGGCATACATGCCCTTATACCCAAAACTTACCCTCAAAAACGGTGTTTTCAGAATTTAAAGCAGTTGTTTTCAATAGCACTTTTCAAGTATTGGACTGCAAAATATTCAAATAATAAAGAGAACACGAAATATAGAACAGACATTAAGGAAAACAATTGTGTTTGAATTATTAGTCTATGACTTTCCAGTCTTGAGAAAATGAGCTTTCTGTGAGAGCTTAAAAAATCAAAAATCGGCCTGAAAGGTGAAACAAAAATAGCTGCCATTTTGAAACGGTTGATCCTAAAATTTTTTAAAAAATTGATTTGAACTACTGATTCCAAACGTGATTGGTGGTAAAATTATAATTTTTTTCTAAAATGATCGAGCAACCACTTTGGACCACTTGATATGGAATGACCCATATGTAAATGTGCCTACTTAGGTACGGTGAGGATAGTGAGCAGACAAAATAGTCATCATTTTCTTATTCATATTTAGGACGAGTGCAGGATACATGAAAATTATTTTTATCTAATTGGCATTCGCGTTTCTCCATCCCTGTTTACAGCCCGTCCGGTGTTTCCCAGTGACGAGGTTTGTGGTTTCTCAAAAATTTCCAAGGGTTGTAAACTAATTGATATGGGGTTTCCAAATTAATTTTACCTGCACCTTATTCCTTAGTCAAATAGGGCGAAATTTTAGTCTGTTTTCTGGCTTTAAAAAGTATTGAGGTCACTGGGCACGGCAGCCGGTCTAAGGTCTCAGGCCAAAAGGGCACGCAATACACTCGCACTGCTCAGACGCTAAAGGGTTAATACTGGAATAACAACACTTTGATTCCGTCAATAGATGGGGTTAGTTATGGGGTAACTCCTCTAATTCACTTCAGAAATTCACACAGCTACTTTTACTCATTACACTTCAAAATTTCAGAATCATACACAGTTATGATTGCAAACTAACGCAATTATCAATAGAGCATGGTAAGCATATTATTTGACAAAAAATGTTTTCAATCAATCAAAAGAATAATAAAATTATAAAAATTTGTAACATAACTTGTTACTCAAATTTAATAGAGACTTTTAAAATTTATTATAGCTATTGACTTAAGTAGGGTTACTACTTAAGGAAAAGAATAAAAAAAAACCATTTAAAACAACGCTACAAATAAATGCGTCTACCGATTTTAATAGGTGACATCAGACTGTGACGTAAGCTATGGTAACACTATTAACTATGTCCTGATAATATTTGTCACAACTTATAATTTTTATTTCCTCTAAAATATAAAAAATCAGATATTATTTTACAAGTTATAAAAAATTTATAATAAATGATTTTTTCCAATCAAAATTATTTTATGTTGTAAAAATAACAATTAAAAGGGTCTGGTGGCCCGATGATAAATAAAATTATAATAATAAATAAAACATTCTTTTTTTTCTCCTAGTTTAAAATAAACATTACCTTGTACCAATGATGAAGAACAATACATATATATATATCCAAATTTATTATTTTTGAATAGATTTGGATGTATTTATTTACTGTAATTCATTATTGCTGCTCATTTTAAGCTATGAAGAAAAAAAGTTATTTTTTATTTATTATTATTATATTATTTTTATCTATATCCCTGGGCCACCAGACCCCTGTAACTGTTATTGTATTTAAAAAAAAAAAAAATAATTTTTTATATATTGAGATCATCAGGATTATAAATTAATTTCGAATAATCCTGTTACACAGTTTTGAAGCCTTTAGGTAACTGAGAAAACGATCCTTTATAATTATTATTTTTTTCACAACTCATTTTGTCCTAAACAAGGTCTATTACATCCCCCGGAATACTTTCCTGGAAATTCATTAAATTTTGTATCTACTAGGGGGGGGGGGGCTTAGAGGGTTATGTCAAAGTTCCTCCACAACTCCCCCCCCCCCCCACTTCCTCTCACAGGAAATTCCATTTTTATTAAAAAGAATCTGGCCGGCAGAGGAACCCCAGTCAGCAAATATTTTTCCGGTCTGGAATAATAGGAAGGGCTTCACGGTCATCGCTATTAAATGTTCCGCCATTCAGCTGTTCTTTTTGAGATGAAAGTCATACGTTACCTTTGTGAATGGCATGACATGGTTTGCAGTTCTTTTATTTTTATTTTTTATTTTTTGTTTCAAACTCACGATTATAGAATGACATATTTTAAAAATACTTTCAAATGTGTTAAAAACATGCTTATTTTTCTCAAACTTTCAACTATTACTCTTGAAATAAAATTTCAAAAATTAAATTAATACGGGTTTTGGCGTGTTTGTGAAATAATTACTCATTTATGCTTATCCATAAATCACGTATTAGTGACCTAATTTTTTTTTTTAAATGAGGATATATTTTGAATTAGAAAGACATAAGCGTACGAAAGCAGGATCCTTTTCAGACAGCGTCCCAGGTCCAATATTGTTTAATATATGTGGTAAACCTGCCCAAAAACTCCTATTTACTTACCACGATGCATTTAGTTATGAAAAAAAAAGTAATGGGAAAGGATGAAAAATTTACTGTTTGTAAAGGTTACACTTTTACAATAAATTCAAAACAGAGTTTGCCATATATTCTTTCAATCATTAATTTTATTTTTTTAAACCAATGCAATAAGTTTCTCCGAAAACATTGTTCTGAAATAATTCAGATTTTTTTTTAATTCCAACAAGTCATCATAAAATTTCCTGGCCCTAAAATGTCTTGAATATAATAAATAAATAAACCTACTAAATACTTTCATCTCTATGATTGATAAATAAAATAATGTCTCTAAACTTCGGTTTGCAGTTTGAAGGCTGTCATTGGAGATATGTTATAGATAAATACCACGTCCTGTATTCAAGGTGATGTTTCCGCTATTGGTTGTCAATTTCATCGATATGCTTGACACAGGGTATTGCCATATTCTTGTCTTTGTCGTATATATTTCGAACGCACACAGGAGCATGCATTACATAAATCTCATTAAAAGTAACATATATCCTCATTAAATATGATCAATCACCAAAATTTCTTTTATTGGGCTGAAAGGAATTTTTTTTGAACAAAACAAAATTACTCATATATTATTTTAAAGATTTTGATCATAATACTTTAATTGTAGTACAATGTATTTATTTTTTAATAATTCTATAGCATATCATACTAATATTTATATAAATATTTTTTTCTAGGAGTTCTGGCTATAAATGGTGCAGTAAACTCACGATTACCCCTGGATTTGGGCAGGACGACGGCCGGGGATAATCCTCTAAATAACGAAAAACTTAAATAGTTTTTTTTTTTTTTTTTTTTTTTTACATATGATGTTATTCAAAGTAAATTTAAAACAAAAATCCAAATTTAAAAAATCATATTCAAATTTTAGTTAATACAATGTAAAACATATTTGCCATCCTTTATCAATAATGAAGTCTAAAAAACAAAAAAATGCTAATTTTTTTTTTATCCACAGCCTCGTTTGAGGGACTTGAGAAAAAATAGTTGATTTAAATTTTAAAAAACGCTCAAGAATAACTTTTTAGATAGCACATAACGTAATCATTGCTTCTGCTTAGTGCGTTATTTATCTCTTATCTGTTAGTTAATTATCATTTTGCGTAGGTTCATTATTTAAGAAATAATGAACTACAATTCTTCCAGAAATCTTGAGAAGGAAGGCATAACTTAAGTCTTTTTTTCTCGGAAATTTTGCCTTCAGCTAGCGAAACTATCACTGCAGACCTGTATTGAAAGTTTTTAAAATTAGCAAAATATTACCCGAATATCGGATAATCCACCCGCGGGGAATCGAGTATTTACTGTACTTTAGTCTATGTTACAGTATTGTAATTATTGTCGAGTTTAGTATAAGTTTATTAAGGCTTTACGCAAACAGAAATTAGTTAATAAATAATAACTGGATTTCTTTTCAAAAATTATGTTTATTAAATAAATAATATAAATGAATAGTGGAACCATACCTCTTTCCACGATATTCGCTTACTTCTATTACTTGTTTCATCAGAAACGGAATGGGAAACGAAAATGAATTCCTGACCCAAAATGCAGGAGGAGCTCACCTGTTCCTTGCCACCCCCCCCCCCCCCCCCCCACCAAAAGCAAGTAAAATAGGAGGGACTTAAATAGATTTTCCCGAACACTGGAGGATCACCAGATGAGTTTTCCGATAGTGCCTATATAGGATAGCTATTAGAGTGGAAAGCTATTAATCAACAAGTCAATTTTTACGACGGGTTGTAAGAGAGCATCAACTGTTAGGTGACAATGTGCCTCATCAATCAATGTCCCTTCTCCCCCCCTTCCCCCCCGCCAATTTAGACTTTGTTTGATACTTTTAACAATAAGGGCGCCTTCCCAAAGGAGGAGATATACATTAGAAAGAAAACACAATGCCAGTATTATAAACAAGTTATAAATTTGTTAATAAAATTATAGAAATATATATTGACATGAATTTATTTATAAATACCTAAAACTGTATATGCATAAGATATTTGAGGTACATGCCTCGCTCGTCATAATCACATTGTTTGCTACGCCGATATGGATTCAATACTATTTGCATACTTTTCAATGCTATACATATTTGTAATTAGTAAATTCCACAAATTAAATTTGTTTGCTAAAGTTGCAAATGAACCTTGAAAAGTAATTTTTGTCCTTGCAATTAATAGAGTCCAAAAACTCAAATTTCGACTGTTCAATCTTTGTATTTCTTAACTTCGTTCAAAATTGCGAATTTGGTTTTGAAAAAAAGTTCTTTAGAACTAACCTATACAATGTTGATCATAATAAGGAATGGCATGGAATGCGCCGTGAAACGATACTAATCTTGTAGTCTTAGACAAATTTGGAAAACGTCTACTGCTACTTTTAATCGTTAATAGTTTTTTTTCCCATTTCTTGTCCTATTTTTGAGGATTTAACAGGTCTATATTTTAAAAACGGGTAAACATATCTCTGCATTATTTCTCTGGATTTTTTCTAGTTGAAATTTTAAGAAAATCTGAGAGGGTAAGGTTCAAATCGATATGTTTTTGTGTTGATTTGGGGTGAAATGGCTCACTATTTAATTATTTGAAATTATTGCTGGAAAAAAGTCAGCTGTTACAACATAATAGATGCTTAAAAAAAAAAAAAAACTAAATTACTTAGACTGTAATAATAATAATCAGACTGCATGATTGTTCCACAGTCCTGGAGTAATTGTTAGGAACCCCACTCTTTCGGTTTTAATTACGAACCAATCGAACGGTAAAACCTACCAATCAAACTTGATATTAAAGAAGTGAGAGGCATGACAGTTAGTCAATAATTGGTTTTAAGGACAAACCTGTTTTAGTTCTGTTATCCTAAATTGTTCCCAACAGGCATATCGGAAGACTATAACTGTTTACTTAAACCAAAACTGATTTTATCAGTGTACTCTTGACCAATTCAGTG
Source organism: Aelia acuminata (assembly GCA_911387785.2). NCBI lineage: Eukaryota > Metazoa > Arthropoda > Insecta > Hemiptera > Pentatomidae > Aelia > Aelia acuminata. The sequence continues at coordinate 74,834,871 of OU426979.1, read as the reverse complement.
CGGGTGTTACAACACCTTGGATACATTTGCAAATATTTGTTGCATGTTGAGTTAAGAACTCAGAATTTCAGAAAAAAAGTTCTACTTGATCGATTTAAAAACGAAATATGCCGTTTTAAAGCTGGAAGGGTATTTATTACAAGTAACATAATAAAAGTCATTGACAGAAGTTGAAAAAGTTAATTCCCAACCTACAACCCGGTGAAACCTGAAAAAAATAATGTGGTGCGTGCGCGCAACACACAACTTTCACTTACCAACTTCCTTAGATTAGAAATTAATGCGGTTTGTTAATTGCCACTTCTCAAAGTCACACATTCATATTTTCGTTTTCATTTAATCTATAAAAAACACTAACTTCTTTTTAGGTGTAACGAGAGACAGTTAATTTCTCCATATCAACAAAAACAAAGGTACTTTATAGGAAACAAAAAAACAAAAAAGGCCCATACCCCATTTAAGCCCCCTCAGAACATTTTAATAATGATAAAGCTTACCTGATATAAAAAACACCTAATTTTCATTAAACATGACGAGTTTGATGAAAATCGTTGAAGCCGTTTTTGAGATAATCGAAAAAAAAGTGCCCCTCCGTTTGACTAATTTTGATCAAATGTTGGCTATCACATCTTTGGCATATACATACTCGTACATCAAATACCCAGTTTGATCAAAATCGTTAAAGCCGTTTTTGAGTAAATTTATTTCATATATAGGTAAGTGAAAGTAAAAACTGGCAACGCGACCTCTTCAAAGGTCCATCGTAATAGGGAAAGAAAGCAAGGTCCCTTCACATGGCCAACCTGCTTCAAGTATCCTTTGATGTCGAGAAACTGAGATTTCTAGACATTTTTTCCAAAATTATAATTTCAATAGATTGTAAAAAGAAAAGAATAAAGCTGCATTTGTCATTATTATAGGTTGGTCTATCAAATTTATAGACATAGTATATTAATTTGCTTCCTCCGAAAATGATATTCAATGAACGCAATTTCTGTCGGAGAGGCAGATTGTTCTCCAAAATAATTTTTATTTTAATTCCAAAAATTCTACTAGCTATCAAGGTTTCTATTATAAACAGGAATCAGATCTTGAATCATTGGTTCATTCCGCATTTTTTCATTTTATTATGACATGTTATTATCACCCTTTCTGGACTTATTGATCATTACACTATTAGCACGAGGAAAGGAAGCAATGCCTTTCTGATAAATATATGGTTTAATCTTCTCAGATGTTCTATGCCTTTGATATATTCCTTTTTACATATTTTCCAGATTTTGATAAACTAGATCATGATTTCTAAACTAGATGAGCCTAGCTTTTAGGATTTCTCTATAAAAATTTAAACAACTCTGAACGGTAGTATTTCATCCAATGAACCATTCTGTTTTTTAAGGCTGTCAATGTCTGTTTTTACAATCTCTCTCGGAAACTTCTTTCTTAAACCTGACAATATTCTCTTTGTGCTTTTCCATTGATGTGGATGCTTACGGAAATGCCCAGATTAGTTTCAAGAACTGTAGCATCTTTTATTTAGTTGCCAAATTTTATTCGCATCGATGTTTCATTATTTAATTCGTCTTTATTATTGTCCCTCTATTCCCTGACACCAATAAAGGTTCCCATGAGTATCCAGCTTGTAAGTTGTATTTTTATGGAACTCACTTATGCCAGGCGTATTATTTTGTTTTCCAACAAGGTCGACAGTTTTAAGCTGACAGTATTTTTTTTCTTACTAAGAATATTTAGGCTAGGGAAAATTCAAAACGCGCTGTGCTATGCAATTTAACGGTAATGCACTCTGACAGAGTATATAGTGACCAAAACAAGGCCACGTGGATGATCCACACAATCTATTCGAACAAATTAGATTTTCCTGTTGCTAAGGGGACCGTAATGGGGATTCTGTGTTGTGGCGCGAATTGAGCTCAATCAGCTAATTAATCCCATCATTCCGTTGATGGATTCTCGTTTTAGAATGATCTGTGTAACCTTTTCTCAACCGATGGTTAAAGTCCATGGCGTGAATGTTAAGCTGATCGCTTTTGGTGCTCCCTAATAGTAAATTGCTCCCATATTCTCTTCTTCCACACTCTCCGCTTATATTATTTTATCCTCATGTGATGTTAGCTAAATAATACCTTTAGTAACTAAACTAGCCTATGTATCAGCCTAAGCATGGGAGCTAACAGAGGGCTAAAATGATGAGGTGGCGGGATGGCCGAGTGGGCAAACGCGTTAAAAAAATACGCGTTGCCCATGGCAACGTATGATTGAGAACCGAAAGATAGCAAGTTCGAAACCCGGAGCCAGGGGAAAATTTAATAATACTCGGATCAATCCCCCACCCTCTCCCCTGGCCCGGGAAACCCCGTATAGCCTACAAAGGCGAGGAAGGGGAGGACCAATAAAAAAAAAAAAAAAAAAAAAAAAAAAAAAAAAAAAAAAAAAAAAAAAAAAAAACGTAAAATGATGAGTATTATATGAGGTATATATGAGTGCAGAGTAAAACGATAATTTTATATACATTAAAGAAAAGATAACAAATGATTGATTAGTAGGTTAATACAGATATCAGATATTAGGATTGCTAAAAATAATAGAATGAAGGTATAGTATTATAGATACATGACATGAATATTATGAAAGATTCCATTTCAAAAAGCTTAAAGTCTCAGCACATTACCCCTAGTGCTTCCTGCTCTTAAGTTATCTCTACAACGACACACTCACTCACTCACTATTGGGCGCTACAGTCCTTGTAGGACCTGGGCCTCTGCCACCATTCTTCCCCATTCATTCTCCAATTTCTAATCCCCAGTTTCTTCAAGTCTTCCTCTAGGTCGTCTATCCACCTACGCCTGGGTCTGCCCCTTTTCCTTTTCCCTCCTGGTACACCATTTAGCATAATTTTTGCAGTCAGCAGGGCTCCATTCTTTCAACATGTCCCAGCAATCTTATTCTACCTTTCTTGACAGCTCATAGGATATCAGGCTCCCATATAATTCCATTCGTTCGGCGTTGCTTCTGATTCTCCACCTGTGCTTTTCTTTGACGGCTCCAAAGATCTTCCTCAGGACTCTTCTTTCCAAAACCAGGAGAGCTGTTCTGTTTTCCTTGGCCAGAGTTCACGTCTCACTGCCATATATTACTACTGATCTAATTACCGTTTTGAATAATATTAGCTTTGCCTACCTAGAGAGGCTTTTGTATCGGAGAGCTTTTTGTAGGGCATATAGACATCTGGTTCCTGGTACAAATCTGCCTTTAAATTCAACTTCTAAGTTGTTACTCTCCGTCACTACTCCTCCCAGGTACTTGAATGTACTGCAGCTGTGAAACACGTTTTCTCCCAATTCAATGATCTCTCCTCTCTTCTCGGTTTGTCTAGAGGTTTTCATACATTTTGTCTTTTCGTAATTTATTCGTAGCCCTAAATCTTGTGCTGCTCTTTTAAATTCTTCTACAGCACCGGCCAATGCTGCTTGTGTGCCTGTGATGACTACATCATCAGCATACGCCATGTGTTGTGTGAGCCTATTGTAAATGGTGCCACCCGGATTCGTCCTTATGCTTCGAATGGCAACTTCGAGGGCGAGATTAAATAGTACAGGTAATAATGGGTCCCCCTGTCATAAGCCACTGTTGACCTGAAAGCAATTTGAAATGCCAACTCTAGTTTTAACCTTGTAGCTTGTCCATTCCAGGGTCATCTTCGTCAATCTTATTAGTTTGCTAGGTATTTCTAGTGACTGCAATGCCTGTAACACTTTTCCTCTGTCCACACTATCATATGCTTGTCGGAAGTCGATAAAGAGATGGTGTAAATGAATATTGTACTCATAAGTCTTCTCCATCATTTGTCTTATTGAGAACAGGAGATCTATAGTTGACTGTCCCGGACGGAAACCGCTCTAGTACTCGCCCAATAGTCGCTCACTCCTCACCACTAGTCTCTTACATATACCACGACACACCAAGCAGGTTTTATTCTATTATTTCAATCAGTCCCATATTTATGTATTCATATTTGATTATTCCTCCTGGACTCAACATACTTATCTAATCATCCCCGTGTAGGTCCTGTTTTGTTATTTTATACTATTACTTTTAAAATACTTTATCACAAGTTAAAATCCTTTATACCTTAGAATTCATAATATGGTAAAGTTAAACTAAAACCATATGATTGAAAAAAGTTCGAGAATTTTCGTTGGAACAGTTACCAACTGTTCAAGTTCTCGTTCGAGATTGTAACCTATAGAATGTTCTAATTCAGACTAAATATCAGGAGCAATCGACTGGAGTTTTAGTCTTGTTCTGAAGATCGAATCATATTATTACTTTTATTTTACTGTGTCGTCATAAGATGATAATTTTTGTAAAATTGTGAATTATTAGTTTCGTCTAATAAAAATTATTTAATCCTATATTATTGTTACAACTGGTGTAAGGTGTTGGGCTGAAAGATCTAATAATGTCAAACGGATCGGAGAACTGGTTGGTAAACCTATCATTTATTTCAACACACAAATTCGACAATTTATCTCTGCCGACAGAGTTTAATTATAATTATAGTAATTATAATTATTTAAAGAAGCCTTTAAAGAGCTATCCTTAAACTCTACGGTTTCAGGATCTACGCCTTGATTCAAGTAATACTCGCGTAAGCGGGCCAACAAGATCGCTTTCGTACCAGTTTCTAAATCCAGCTCTTCTAATTCCCTCTTACTAAGGCCGAGCGCACATTGAGACACTCGCGACGCAGAGCAGAGCAGAGCAGGGCAGCGCAGTTTTCTGACATTTAGGTATTTTTTTCTAAATATTACAAAAAGATAAGTACTATACTTAATTATAAATTATTAAAAAAATATTTTTCACAATTATTTTTAGTCAAAAGATTTTAAAAAAAGTTTCCTTTCATAGTATTCCACTTATCCCTGTTGGACCCGTACGGTGATCCTGGCACTATAACAGCCAGGAAGTGACATGTAAAACGTATTACCGCCGACAGAAGAATTAAAAAAAAATGTTCGTTAGCTGCTATTCCTTCAATGTTTTCTATATAAAGGAATAAATGGCTAAATGAATTTTCACTTTGTTGCAAAAAAAAAAAAAAAAAAAAAAAAAAAAAAAAAAAAAAAGAAATGGTGACCATTACAAAGCCCTAGTAAGCTACGGAATCCTACGGAGTTGTGTATAAAACTTTGCTTTTACTCTTCGATTCTCATATTTTTTTTTTCTTTTTTTTTTTTATGTTTTGTCTGAATTACACACCGTGCCAAATGAAAACTTTGCTGTTCAATAAAATTCCCGTCATTTTCCTAAGCATACAAAGAATATAATGGATTTTGATGATGGTTTATTTTTTGTCGGAATGCTATCACTGCATAGCTTTTTCTCGAGCGATATTAAACAGTCGCTATATTCTTGTAACAAACGACGTATGAAGGTGCAATTTCTCATCCAGTTGAAGGGAGGCTGATTGCTTGCTCACTGTTTCAGAAAATAAAACTGTCATTGGATACAATGTGTTCCTGAACGGGTTGACTAAGGAGGCTTATCTCGAAGCAGCAAGGACCTCCTCCCTCCCCGCCTCCATCCCTCCTCCTCACTCCTCACTAAATCATTTTATTTCCTTAATATGCCCCACCACCGCCCAACTTATCTTACAGGGTCAGCAAAGAGGATCCCCTCTTAAGGCTTAAAGTTGAGTAATTTAGCCGGCAACAGATTAAAATGTAAATTAAACTTATTAAAGTTTTATGATTCCATTTATTTTGTCGTTTTTCTTTCTTCTTTTCATTTTTCCTGGTTTACTGTAATTTTAATTAAATACCGCATGAAAATAACAACGTTTAATTGGCTAATATAAAAACAACAAGTATATTACCTTAGCCACTTTTTATTTGTAAAAGTGGTTTGTATTAAATATCGAATACGTGTAGTTATTCGTTTATTACATTAATTTTTAAAATTATATTTCAAACAATAAAGTCTTTTGAAAAGGTTGAGTAAATTGCGTTCTTTCTCAAATGTTTTACCGAAAAATTCAAAATTTGTAGATTATTGTTTTTATTAGGGTTTGCCTTTTTTCTAACAAATCATCCTTGTTCCTAAGATATTTTTTACAGATGTCAAAGAAAAATAAGCTTCATTGGGGTATTGATAGGCACATTGGTTGTGATGTTATTTTATTATAGTGAGTAAGTCTTCCATATAGGTTCATCTTCGTTAGCTTAACGTATGTGAAGTTCTTATATGAAGTTATTTACTTACCACGGAGCTTTGGTTTTGGTCCTAATGTTTTCGATTGAAAAGTTTGTGTTTGTACTGATAAGAGTTTTGAAGTATCAATTATGAAATTTATGTTGTCTGCATATTGTTCTACACCTTTAGTGTTTATATTCCTACCTTAGATCAAGCACTCATTGGCATTTAGGAATAGCATAATTATTTCTACAGCCTACTCTATCCATTTATTCAAAAGATACTTTCATTATATTGGTAAACATTTTATACTGGAAAGTTTGTATTTTTTAAATATTATTCTATATTTATTGAGGTATATGAAGTAAGTTTTGGTTTTCAAAGGCATTGAAGTGAACAACAATTATATTTAATAATTAAACTTAAGAAATCTAAATCAATTTTATTAGTATTGAATTTAAGCCATCACTTTTATTTTGATAAAGAATATTGTTTGTTAAATATTTCCCTGGGTTGAAATAAAAAGAAGTAGGAAGTTATGATTGAATTTGATATTACTTTTACTGTTTTGTACTTACTAAAAAAGTAGAGAACAAATAACAAATAGTGCTGGTTTTAATAACTTAGGTATATTACTAAAATTGTTATCGTCATAAACGCCAAATGAACCTCATAAGTCTCTGAAGATAATTTCAGGTCGGTAAATTCTTTATTTTTTTTTTATTTTTTATTTTATATATTATAATATATATAAATAGTTTATATAAGGGTAGAATGTAGAGGATGTAAGAAGTTTCTCATACCATCTTCTAATCCTATGTTTCTGAGAATTGAGGGAGTCTATTTGGAAGGTAAGATATCCAACCATGATCACAACACATGCTCCTGTTATGTAATTTCAGTTTTTTTTATATTGTGGCAATATTCTTCCTAACATGCGAAATATCTAACTTAATAAATATATAATATTTGCGACTACCTTGGTTTGTTTAAACATTACACTTAAAATATGACTTTTCATCCCACATGTTTCCAGCAACAATTGTAGAGCATATCTCTCTTCTCCAACTTGCAAAATATGCAATGTAAAAAGAACAATACGAAACATACTACTAAGCTGCAAAGTCTTCAACTAGATTATGATTTGGGAAGTACATCAGAGGAAATTCTTAAGAGAATTAAGAGAAAACTGTTTTTTTTAATATGATGATAAATTTGAGTTTTAAGTTTAACACTGTAGAGCATAAAAAGCTTTACTGAATGAGCCAGAAATATTTTTTGGAGAACTAACCTAATTTGAAACTTCCAAGGCCTCCCAAGTAGAGAGTAATTTAAAAGGGTCCACACCGTTGTATGAAGGTAACGCTAATAAATCAAAAGTTTTAATACTGAACACTTTTTAGTTTCGCTTGTTTTCGTAGGTAAAAACCATTTTTTTTTCGGATACCTCGGTATTAATACTGAAATAAAAACCTTATTGTTTGTGAAAGTAGTTGCTTTGTAATGTTCATAGCATTTGAATTAATAAAATTTATTTTCTTTGGTATTATTTAAAAGGAAAATCATAATGGATTATTAATAATTGGTGACCAACTACATAGGTAGTTATAGTATGGATTCGGCATCAATGAACTGCTTACGATTCCTGTTGGCGAAGTAAGGAACTAAAATCAACTGCTCTGTAGTCCGCTGCTACTACCTAGCGGTCATCTCTAGAACTAATGGAAATTTAACAATTTTTTTTTCAAGTAGCCAAAATTATGAAACTATATTTACGTTTGATGGAGTCGGCATAGAAGAATAATTCGATTTCCATTTTATATCATTTATGAACTTACTATACTATAATTTACAGTATAAACATAAAAATACAACTATATGTTACTTACTACTTTATCTACTATAATAGTATATTTATAATCACGAAAATGTAATCTTTCGTTACGTAACTAGATATATCCAAGATTAAGCACACTGAAAAATAAAAATTCATATTTTTAAAATTTAGGTACTTTCTTAAATTTGATGAACACTTATTACGATTATCATTTTGTAATAATTTTCGAATTACATAGAAAACAAAAATTGAGATGATATTGAACGTTAAAAAGTCTATAAATATAAATAGGCGGATAATAGTTTATGGTTTTATTATTTTTTTTAAACCTGCTACATTGTTATATACATATACCAACAAAAAATAATAATATGGTTTAACATTTTACCACGCTCATTTCATGGTTAAAATTTATCAAAATTAAAACAAGTGTTACAGAATCGATAAGATTTGTTTTGAATAACAATTTTTTTTTATTTTTACTATTTCTCATATTCATACATTCTAAATTAATAAAAAATGGTCCAGTTTATTTATTTAAAAATACATAGTTTTCTCGATAAAGGAGGTTTGGACAAGCTATTGCGTAATTATTTTATTTTATTTTTTTTTTTAAGAAAACAACTGCAAAAATATTTTGTATAAATTTAGTAAATGAAAGATAACTAATTTTAGAAACACCAAGGTAGAGAAAGAGAATGTTGAGTTTATAGTGAGCACGGCGCGGAATAGACGAATGTGGTAGAGCGCGAAAAAATTTTGAATTTTTTTTTAAACCAACGTACGGTCTTCTCCAACTAAAAGATATGAAATGAGAAACATTTTATAAAAAAAAAAAAATAAAATAAACCGATTTTAAACTTTAACTTGGAACCAGTAAAAATAAATGAACTGGAATGTATAAAATAATTACCTACCTTCTGATTTTTATGAATTCTCAGCAAAATTGAAAATGGTATAAAAAGCGGAAAAATGCAATAAAACAGATAATTTTAATTTAATTTGTTAGAATACTCTCTATCTGTTAATAAAAAATAATTAAATTAACATATTAAATACCATGTTCAACACAACGCAATCTTTTCGGAGGCGGCGCAAAATAAAAAAATTCCAAATAACATGTTCCTAATTACGATTTTATTAAAAACGATAGACATTGGAATCAATAGATGGGAAGAGAAGATACATTTAGAAGTTTTTTATTATTTATAGTTTTGAAAATTTTTGCGTAACCTCTGAAAAGATACTGTTGTATTAAACATGGTATTTAATATTTTAATTTAATAATTTTTATTAACATTTAGTGAGTATTCGTACAAATCAAATTAAAATCATTCGTTTTATTGATTTTTTCCGCTTTTTATACCATTTTGAATTTTGTTGTGAATTCATAAAAATCAGGTAATTATTTCATTTTTTTTAGTGCATTTATTACTAAAATCTAATTTGAATCAATAATGGCCTAATTTGAATCAATAATAAATTTAAAAGATCCATCAGGAACTTGAAGAAGTCTTAAAAATCTGCTTTTAAAGGGGGTTATCAATGCTCTTGGAATTCCAGGAATTTTGGGGTATTACGATTATGGTTGCAATCCGTCATTTAGACCTACATTTAGGATTTTTTAATGTTTCGGGTGTTTAATAGTAGGTTTAGTCTCCTTAAATCCATAAAAATAATCTTTTAAATAACCCAAAAAAATATTCTTGAGTTATATTACTTGGCAAAGTTTTCCACTAGAATAACTTTGCCGGAACCATAAAAAAGTGTTTCATTTATCAGAAAACAACAGATATATTACATTCTATATCTTTATTTAAATCTATTGTTGAAAATTTATTTACGGTAAAGTTTAAAATTTGTACCAACAAGCACTTGAAACACCTCAATAACTAACAGACTGCTCAAGTTTTCTCCCACTCTTTTAATTCTGAATTTGATTGGTTGGTTTTGCCAACCGATTCATCTAGCATTAAAATAGTATCGAGCATTGCTTGAAATCTACCAATCAAATTTAGAATAAAAAAAAATGGAGAGTACAGTGTTGTGAAAAAGTCTTTGAACAATGTCACATTTGAAATAATCTAAGTTGGGAGAGAAGAAAAAAACAAAAATAATTTTGAAACAAATATTTTATTCAGTTAAAAATATCATCAATATAATATTGTGAGCGGAAAATGGTAATAACTATATAACATAAGCCAAAAATTAGTATCTAGTATGTCCGCCTTTGTTTCTCTTGGCGCCCATCAATCTATCTTTAACGCTAGAAATTAAAGAGGCTACATAATCTGGGGAAATTTTTTCCCATTCTTCTTTCAGGATTCTCCACAGGTCTTCTAAACTACTTGGTTGCCTTTCAATCCTTTTCCTATCGAGTAATTCCCACAAATGCTCTATAAGATTAAAATCAGGACTCTGGGGTGGCCATTCCATACATTTTAACTGTCCCTGCTCTTCTTTTCTTGCCAAATACTCTTTTATACTTCTAGCTTTATGCTTTGGATCATTGTCATTTTGCAAAACGATTCCCGGCCCTATAAGTCTCAACCCAGATGGAATTGCATGAGATGAGAAGATACGGTGATATTTTTTGGTGTCCATTTTCCCTTCTATTTTTATAAGATCTCCTACTCCATAACCTAAGAAGCAGCCCCAAACCACTATAGATCCTCCTCCATGCTTCATAATTGGATTTAAGCAATCTTCCAAGTATTCCTCTCCTGGCCTCCGCCTCACATACTGTCTTCTCCTACAGCCAAACATTTCGAATTTTGATTCATCAGTCCATAAAACTTTCTTCCAGTCCTCTTCGGTCCAATTTTCATGCTCTTTCACAAATTTCTGGCGCTTTTGTTTATTTCCACGACGAAAAAATGTTTTTTTCTTCGCAACGCATCCCCTAAGTCCGAAACTAATCAGATTCCTTCTAACTAAAGAAGAAGAAACATGTGTGCCTGTGGCTTCGGCAATTTCTTGAGCTAGCTGTGTGCTATTCTTTTTGCGGTAGCGTAAAGATAGCAACTTCAAATGTTTTTCTGCAGCAGAATTTAACTTTCGGGGCCTCCCAGAACGTTTCAAGCCCCCAACACATTTACTCTTTTTGAATTTTTGAATAATATAATGTATTCCAGAAATAGAACCCTTCACTTGCCTTTGAATTTCACGAATAGTAAGGCCCTGCTGATACAAAATAATCACTTTCTGTCGATCAAGAAGATTAATTTTTGCCATTTCCTGAAAAAAGGGATAGCTTAAAGTATAGAAAAAAATAAGTTTATTAAGAAAAATTATTTTTTACTGTTAACTTTACTTACGGTTTAAAAAAACACAGTATTCTATGAATAAAAAACGTTTTTTCAATAACACAACTATGTTCTCACTTTCAAATGAACTTTTATACTGATTTCAAGAGATAGAGACAGTATGATATAAACATTAAGACGTTGTCTATAGAAAGGATTATGAAGATACTTTTGACCATAATAATGACAAGCAGTTATAAATAATTTTTATCCTCCACTACGCAGTTTAACATTACAAAGTTCAATGCACAAGTATTTTAATACTCTTAGCAAAATAATAAGTAAAAAATTAAGTGCTAAAATAAAATTATTTAAATTATTTTCACAAATACAGTTTTGTTCAAAGACTTTTTCACAGCACTGTACATGAGCAATTTGTTTGGTATAAACGTTTTTAATATTTGTTGGAGCATACCTTATGTTAAATATGCCATGTGTTTTTTCCAAGAAGTAAATATTTTGAACGATAATTAAATAATTATTTGTGTTTTTCCCCGATAATTTCTTAAATAAATTAAGATCCAAAAAAAGATTTTAATTGGACCGCTTTGGGAAAATACTCTACAAGATGCAAAAGGTTTCGTTCCAATTGGTCCATCCATCTAGGAGTAATCGGTGAACATACACAGAAAAAAAAAGGCCGGGATATCCATGTGTGTTTGACCCGCTGTAGCATACTAGAGCCAAACCTTGGTGCTTCGAATCCGCCCTAGGATGTTAAAATATCTTTCGTGGAGGGCCCACGGAATAAATATCGACCTACCCATCTTGGTTGGTTACACCGCTAGAGTAACCCCCCCCCCCCCCCCCCCCCAATGCCACAGATGGCCCGGTAGGGGTACCGAACAAGAAAAAAAAAAAAAGTAATTGAGTAACCTCCTCTTTAGAAGTCGGTTAAAAATAAAATATAAATATATTTTGTTTTTAAGTAAAACGATTACAGCGCTTCGTAATATAAGCAAATACATTCATAGTTAACTTTTAAAAGTTATGTTTATTTTTTAGAAAGATGCTCCTAAAAAAATAAAAAATGTTTTTATTCGTTGTTGTTTTTTTGTAATAAAATTAAGTGTTGGTGATTAATTATTCAAAATTTAATGAGACCCTTACAGGCATAGCACTGATCTAAGAAATGAATATTCGTCATTTGGAAAAGTGCGCATACATATTCATCCGTTCTGATCGTGAATATGGATGAGAGGCGTAGCTGACTGGGCCATAGCAGCCTCTAGTACTTCCCGACTGCTCTAGTACTTCTCAGCTACTGTCCCCTTTAAGGGCACTTCATTTTTACTGAGGTTCATTGCCACATAAAGGAGGTATAACTCCTTTTAAACCTTTACCCCTGGAATGGGATATAAACCCCCAGCTCGTATAGTATTAAGATATATATACCGTTAAATCTATTAATTACAAGTAAGGTAAACAATTAAAAAAACACTTGAGTATTATAGCTAAACTTATCGGAATAGCATTATTCCAGGGCTTTATACCTGCAATATAACTATTCCGATACACATAATACTGTATATAAACAAAATAATAATGCTAAGGATCCAACTTAATACTATATTGATCCTTTCGAACGTAGTATCGGGAATAGAGTCAGCAATACTGAAAATCTCTTGAGCAATTACTTTCGTAGACATTAATTTAATTAAAAGTAATCTTTTAAATGCCAGGAAGATGCACCACTGGATGCCATCTCCCTTATGCCTACCTATGCCATATGTAACTTATTTTAGCACATTTGCTTATTGTAATTTTGCAGGCACAAATAAAATTGTTCAGTTAAAAAAATAAAAATTAAAAAAAGTCAAACTCCTGGTTCGATTTTTTCACCGAACTCAAACATGTTTAAATTGAATTAATTACTGAATCATCGATTAACTAGATATTAAATGATTTTTGGCAATATTCATTCGATATCGTTACATTCTAATATATTACCGTTATTATGGATAATCAAATGCGACATGTTGAAGTTTATATTGTAAACTGATATGGATTGATCCAATGCCAAAAAAAAAAGAAGAAGTTTATGTAAGATTGCTACAAGCGATAAGAGGAAGGAGTTATGCATTATTTCCAGTATTATTAAGGTATTAATTTTTAATAAAATAACTCAATATATTCATTTTATTTAAATAATTGTTAATAGTAATTTAATGTTGTAAAAAAAAATTAAAAAACAAAAATGATTTAGATCTTTTTTCATAGCACCTTATTATTCTATATTGTATTGAATTGAATAATTTCCGCTTTGAATGAAAAAACCTCTTACTGCATATACATGCATTTATTGGTGCAATGACAATGTAAAATTTTTGTGGACTGATAATCTTGCTTGAGTAAACTTTAAATTCTAATGGTTAAATCTACATTTAAAGTTGAAGCTTGTTGCCGTCGTTTTGCGTCCTTTCCTGTGTTTAGGCTGTTGAGAAGGAGGTTGGCCAAGTGTCGAGATAATAATGAATTGTGCCTCATGGTTAGGAATTCGCCGATTTTTGTTTTTTTCTCAGTTTGTTGCCACTCAGCAGTCCTTAACCCTTGTATACGTATATAAAGTAAAATCTCTTTTACTATTTTACTTGCGATTCCATTTTCAAAATATTGTAGCCTTTTCCCGGTTGACTTCATAAAATTTTGGAACAGTGTTGCAACGTACGGGCGAATTAAGGTGTACATATAAAGTGTTTCAAACGTAAAGATAAATTGACTGTTCTAAGTAACTCCTGAATTTTATAGGTTTTATAAGATGTCAGATTAGTCAATAGTTTCATCCGTTTATTATTCATACACAATTCCTTTGGAATTTTCTTCTTCTCTTTGTGGTAACTTTTTTCGCACCTAACCCCGTATTTTCTTTGTATTTTCAATTTGATCGAAACCAGTGATTTAACGTATTTTTGACTAATATGTGATGATATTGAAATGTCATTTACAAGACTTTATATTGCGAAATATAATTGCATTTTATAATGCTAAAATGCTAATTTGTTTGTGAATGAAAAAAAACAAATGTTGCCAACATAACCGGAAATAAAAATTAAAACTTGAAACCTTGAAATCCTATATTTAGGGGTGCATAGGGAAAAGTACGGTGGGGGCGGCAGGGACCTTGGGGAAATTACAGCCCTAATAATGTTCTCTGCAGCTAAACAATGTACAGCATGTCACTAATTATTTCTGACGTTCGACCTACTTTTCCATTATTTATTGCATTCGCTGTTCACTTCCTTCTACTACACCATGAATTGAAATATGGTAACCACTTTAGAGGATTAAATGAACTTGGCAACTTACATAGTTTTACTACTTTGTTTTAAACCTCTTTTATTTACTCGAGGAATTTAATATGGGATTTGGTAGTATCATAATTCATCTGTGGTAAATATATGACCTGAAATTTCTTCGTGAAACTTGATGATATTTATTTTAGGGTACTGTGAGATTTGCACTTAAAATAATTTTAATGGTGCTTGCATATTAGAAAAGTTTACTTTTTTAAATCTCTATAAATTTACGATCTACAGCGTTGATTCCAGACATATATTTTCATACGTAAGTGAAGAATCGACAAAGGTAGCCTTGTTAGGCAAGTTCAAGAGGAAGCTATGAGCGAGGCGGAAGCAGCCGCTAATATGGACGAAGTCCCTTGCGCTCCAGAGGGACTATGGAATGCACTAACCAGTGTCGTGGATAACCCGAGGTGCATGGGAGGTAGTCACTGGCCGAAAGAGGAATAAAGCAGCTGACAGGGATCCCCGAAAACAGAAACAGAAACCGAGGTAGCTATTAGCAATAGTTATCAAGTTTTATCTAATATTAATAACCAGCCACAAACATCATCTACAAATGCACCATCATCAACTGATGGACCCAACAATACACCACCTCCAATCTACATTAATGATGTATTAAACAACGCAGCTTTTGTTTCCTATTTGAAAGAACATTTAGGACCAAACTCCTTTGTTTTAAAGAACATATTAAAGGGAGACACCAAACGATTATAGAAAGCTGCTAAGCTGTCTGCGAAACTGTGGAGCAGAATTTCATACATACCAGCTCCATGAGGACAGAAATCCTCGAATAGTAATCAAAAACCTTCACCATAATACTCCACTAGAAGAAATCAAATATGATCTTCAAAAATATGGTTACGAGGCCGTTAATATCACAAATGCTATATCATGATACAAACGTCCCTTGCCAATGTTTTTCGCAGATATAACAAAAACTACCTACAATGAAAAAATTTTTGACATTAATTCCATATTTTACACAAAATTTGTAATTGAAGAGCCGAGAAAAAACAAGAATAATGCCGCAATGCTTACGATGCCAAAATTACGGTCACATCCGAGCCTACTGTAACCAAGCACCACGTTGCGGACAAGGCCACGATAGCACAACCTGTATTAAACTAAAATGGTCATCAACCAGGATTCGGGATTCAACCTCCTTCAATTAACCCGCAGGATTTTCCACCCCTACAACGAGCTCAAAAGAAACCGAACTTAGAACAGCAGCAGCAGCCATCCGAAGAGGGATCAGCAGTACAACAGCAGAGATCTTCTGATTCAGAGACAACATATGCAGCCGCAACCATCAGTTCAGCAGCAAACGGGAACTCATCTTCATTCGCAGCCCCCCGGACTAGAACCTCAAAATAATCACTGTTTGCCAAGTATGAGGAGGATACTATTCCGCAACCCCATTCAGCCGATAATTATTTGCCAACTCAATTACTTCAGGTATTAAATGGTCTAAACACACTCATCCAGCCTCTTTTTAGTCTCCTTCAACAGCTCACGCAACTAACTCAAGGCATGTGTCATCCTAACGGCCCCTAATCAGCTAATAGTAGGCTCTTTGTCCATCCTTCTGTAAAACGCAAACGGACTAATGCAACACAGGACAGAATTAGACTTGTACCTACCCTGGCATCGCACTGATAACAGAAACGCATCTTAAACCACATTCGAAATTTCATATATCAAATTACTCGACATACAGAACTGATCACCCTGACAAAACAGCTCACGGTGGTACAGCTATTCTGATAAGATTATCTGTCTCACATAACCCTCTACACGTACCAATTACACCTTAAATTCAAACCACAGGCATAACACTTCACACGATGCATCACACAATCACCACAGCTTCTGTATATTGTCCCCCGAGATATGTACTGACATCTCCAATGTTTTTTGAGACTAATAACGAACGCTCCCTGGTACGTAAATAATAAAACTCTACATAAAGACTTACAACAACCTACTATCGAACAACACATGCGAACTCTTTATTCACGATTTTTTGTTAAATTACGCGGACATAACAATACACTAAGTAACAACATGGCCACGGCTGATATACCTGTAGCTAGGTGGCTAAAAGGAAGCTGGATGAGGGACCTGCTCACCTAAGGTATCAAGCCCTGAAAGAGGTGCTGCTGGGCACCTCTCCTTTCCTTTCATCATGCCCAAAATACCCTTTAATTTATTGTAAACAACACATTCGCTGATTGTCACGCTGGGTGATAGGTGTGAATTGAAATTTGAAGCAAACGAAAGAAAAAATAATAATAAAAATAAAAATAATTTTATTGCACCTATTTATTCTTTATTAAATTACCTACTTCGAGTGCTAATAATTATAATAATATATAATTAGTTTTTTATTGCAATTGATTGAATACATACACTCTTCATTAAATCATTTGAGCACGGATTATTTTCTTTCCTACCTATAAAAAGAGCAACTGTTTAAAAAATAGCTTAACCTTTAACTATTAGTACAGAAAAAATAATATATAATTAAAACGAGGCCTTATAATCGCGGTTTTGATAAGAGATAGACGTTAAGCATTATTTGCGTTTAAGTTCATGTATTTAAATTAATTTATTTATGTATTAACATTGTGAAAAGTTACGTTCATGACACACATGTACGGAAAAAGTCTTTCCAATTCTTGGTCTGATTTTAAAGTAAAATAGATCTCGTACCAAAAATTCTTGGTCTTATTTTGGAGTAAAATTGATCTCGTACCGAAAACACCCACTTCCGTAATAGTGTCGAAAATAATTATTGAAAAGGTGACAAAGGACTAAAAATTCTATACATTTGTTTTCCAAATTCGCCATTTGCGTATGCAAAAGTTATACAGATTTATGGCAAAGAATAAAAGACGTATTATGTACGATTTAGAAAGGCACACTTGCCCTTTACTCACGTTTGAATTAATTAACGGATAAAAATCAATTAAATTAAAAACTTTAATTCCCACTTTCTTACTTTATTAATCGTTTTTGTTGGTATATTTTTAATTTGAATTATATTTTGTAAATACAATGCCTCTAAATGGGGCTCAGTACTTTTTTGGAATCCCTTCAATCAAGTGCCACATTCAACAAATTCTGTTACATTATGGAAAACGAAAATTTTCAGCCTCCGAAATAACTATTATAAATAAGCGTTTGATGCATGAAGTTAAAGAAGGGCCTAACCTTAAAATGCTAATATGCTCTGCTAATAGCAAGGTGATGTGAATTTGAAAGAAAAACAATTTTGTCATGTTTTTGAACTTTGAAGCGGTAATCCGCAAAAATATTTCTTTCAGCTCTATAAGGAACAAGTGCAAATAATGTACGGTGTTTCAGAGAGGTTTTCGATGTACATCCACATATTTTTAAACACGTGAAGCAAACCATTGCTGAAATGGTACCGAACTTCATCCTCCCCATTGTCATGATCTTACGCCTTCAGACTTTTTCATTCATCAATGGTTAGCTTTCCTTAAGGAAAAATATTTCAAACATTTTTTTCAAATAGATAATATTACTAACTTAATCATTATTTAAGAACTTGCCTTACAACGAATTGAATATCCGGTGAATTGTTTGCTTTTGCAGATATGCCATCTTTGAATCTAACGCTAAATTAGAGGATGAATCGGACCCCTTGGCTTTTGGATTTAATTAAGCCTGCTCGTTTCCAGGGGTCCAAACTAACTTGTGGACCTAACTGTGTCATCTCCTGGAGAAATTCATTTATTAGTAGAACCTCTGCGGTACTGCCTTACAGTTTTAGTTACGTTTCAGAGACGAAACGTTTTTGACTTATAATAAAAGGTTTGAATTCACGATTTGATCTGAAAAATTGCCTTTTAACTTATGAACCATCCACCAGTAACTTTTTTACTTTCACTTACCTATATATGAAATATATAGTAAGTGGAAGTATTGCGATCGTGAAAAATTTCGACTTCCGGTTTTCAACGGAAATACACGTTTTGGGGTCCCCTGAGTCCAATTAACCAAGTCCCGCGAAATGGTCTGTGTGTGTGTGTGAACAGACTAGCTCAAAAACTATAAACCGTGCGAACCTGAAATTGGGTATTTAGTGTATTTATATGCCCGCGATGTGAAAGCAAAAATTTCATCAAAATTGCTCAAAGGGAGGGGGTACTTTATTTAATAACTTTTTAAGTTTTTTTTTCGATTTTCTCAAAAACGGCTCTAACTATTTTGATTAAACTGAGTATTTGATCTATTTATATGCCCGAGATATGACTGTAAAAATTTCATCAAAATTGATCAACCGGAGGGGGGACTTTACTTAATAAATTTTGTATCATTTTCACGTGTTTTTTTTTTATTTACTCAAAAACGATTTTGATCAAACTGGGTATTTGATGTATGTATATGCCAAAGATGCGATAGTCAACATTACATCGAAATCGATCAACCAAAGGGGGGACTTTACTTAATAAATTTTGTATCATTTTCACGTGTTTTTTTATTTACTCAAAAACGGCTTTCACAGTTTTGATCAAACTGGGTATTTGATGTATGTATATGCCAAAGGTGTGATAGCCAACATTTCATCAAAATTGGTGAAACCGAGCGAGCACTTTATTTCATATTTTTTTTCAATTTTTATCTTTTTTTCGAGGATATCAAAAACGACTTTAACGATTTTTGTCAAAATTGTCATGTTTAATGAAAATTAGGCGTTCTTTAATATCAGGTAAGCTTTATCATTATTAACATGTTCTGAGGGGGCTTTTTTTGGGGGGGGTTGGGGCCTTTTTCTTTGTTTGTTTTTTATTAAGTACCTTTGTTTTTGTTTATATGGTGAAATTAACTGTCTCTCGTTACGTCTAAAAATAAGAGATGGCTAAATATTAGATATGATAAAAATAAAGAAAACATAAAGAGGAGAAAATTTTTTCTAATCTAAGTAAGTTGGTAAGTGAAAGTTGTGTGTTGCGCGCACGCACCAGATTTTTTTAATCTGTTAATGGTTTCACTTGTGGGAAGTAGAATGAACGTTCACCTCGAAACTCGAAAAGCACACAAATGGACAAATCTGAATCTTTTATAGAGCTTGGTTGTTTAGCAAAATACCATCCGTATTTATTTTTCATATTAATATATTAGTAGATCTCACGCTCATCAGCTATTCAATTGTAGTTTAAATATTCAATTCATTACAACTCGATTTTCTGTGTAATACCTAATCATCTTGTTTATAAATAAAATTCATATGAATGTAAAATATACTCTTTTATGGACAACCAGTTGTTTTTCTTATGCTCAACAATCTTATATCTCTTTATTTAAGTGAAATTTTTTTAAAAGATTAAAGAACAAATGATTGTTAGGGTATATTGTAGCATTGAAATAACAAAGCATTGTTACATCTACAAGTTCAAAACTTTGGTAACAAATTTTTGTCATCTTCGAATTTACTTTAACAGCGATCGAATTACTTAATAAATGGTACCAAAAAGCGGAATATCCAATTTCATGAAAACAGTTTATATTTTATTTAATGTTAGTGAATAAAGCCGCAACACGGAGATTAAACTGCGGTCACAAGTTGGCCTCCATTTTCAAACCGCAGTGCTTTGCAGTGCTATATTTGTACTACACCTCACTCATTTAACATGAACTCCTACGATCTAAAGATATATTGTGGTATTATAGTATATATTGTTTGAGTAGACGAAAAATATAAATAAAAATAATGTTTTCACTCCTCATATTTTACTACACCTCTCCAATTTTTCCCAGAATTTCGCTTTTTTTTATTATTTTTTCTTTTTTTTATTATTTTTTTTTAATATGTGATCAGTTTGAGTGATTAACTCAGCTGTAACCGGCATTCATCGAAAACAACAGAAAATGTGTGCTAGTGATTTTTAAATTAGGATTAAATTGAATTATAATCTACAGAAGTTGTCATTTTGTTTTTTATTCATTTGGTTGTTGACGTTTGAAATACATTTCGACGTCATTTATGTGTGACGAAATATGTAAAATTTGTCTAATTATTCAACCATCATAGAATATTAACCTAATGGAACAGAAAGAGATGGCAAAATAATAAATTAATTAATCAAGAAAAAATGTAGGTCATTAATGTTTTTACTTTTTTTTTGTTTAATAACTACATAATTTAAGAGAAGTAGTTAAAAAAATAAAGTAGGTAGGTTATATGCTCCACAGTGGTCCGAAATAGCTGGTTTGGCGAAAAAATTATATAGCACACGATATACTAATTTTAATGTTTGAAGAGTAAGGTATAATTTCTTAAAAACAAATGTCATTCCTCACAAACTTTATTCAATTAATAATAAAAGTGTTTTACTTCCGTATGAAAATCCAATCTACCTTTAGTTGTAGGCCTCTAGCGAAATTTAGTAATGTAGGGGATCTGACGACTTCTTCGTAGTGTGCAGAACGCGCGTGAAATGATCCTAATAGACCTAACTAATGTGGATTGATTTCCAACTTATCCTCGTTATTTCCTGTGGTCATGGAATAACATTACCATATGAATGATGATACTGTGGAAACTTGGCTGATTTTTTTAACAACTTCAACCATTCAAATACCGATCCAATTAATGATATTAAATATTGAAACAACTTTACGACCATTTTATTTCAGACTTAAACTGAGGGGGTTCAGATTTAAACTCAAATTTAATGGAAGTGGCTTACAATGAGCTTACAATTAATGAGCTTACAAGGGGAGGGCACAGCTATGGGGTGCCCTCCCCTAGCTGAAATAGATAGGGCCCATTTTTTTTTCTGGTGATTCTATATCGAAAAATAGTCGACATGTGTCCGAGCGTTCCGTCCAATGGGCCTTAGGAGCTGAGAAATAAAATAAAATACCTTGAAAATCCTTTATTTTTTATCTTGAGTTTAGAAAATGATATCGACATGATTCTTTCACTAATTCATTTATTTTAAAGACTAGATTAAAGGAAAAATACAATCGTTAAAGAATTGTTCATATTTTTTCAATTTAATTTAAAAAAAGCTTCAAGTTTTCAAGTAAACTAGCTTTATAATTTTTTTCACATAAAAAAGAATAGGAGAATTGAGTTCAGCATCTCAAGAAACCCTGATGTCTTAAATATCATCCAAAACAAAAAATAATTTTTTTTTTCCTGTCAGGAACAGCTTAAAAATGTTTCATCAAAATCAAAATCAAAATTTTATCAAAATAAAAATTAAATTCAAACTTTTCTTTATAAAGTAGATTCGTTTTGAGGACAATCAAAAAAACCTACAAGTAAATTTTGGGAAGATTAAAAAAAAAAAAATTAAAAATTGCATTAAAAGTTTCGCTAAGAAAATTCTACCGATTCTTATCAAATTTATAGGGTAAATAAAGGCTCTAGAGTTACACATTTTTACATAATCGAGATATTTTTACGTGTTCAGGAATCAACATAATATAAAGAAAAGTTTGAATTTAATTTTTATTTTGAGAACCATTTTTTACAAGAGCTTCCCGAGATAATACAATAGTTATTTATATGGTTAGAAAAAGGAAGCTTTCTTCTATGCAACGCGCTCAAGAACGTAAAAATCGGATCAGCTCAACACGAGAGGCAGAATTTGAAACTACACATACAATTTTGCTGAAACATTTTTAAGCTGTTCCTGGCAGGAAAAAAATTTTATTTTTCTGTTTTGGATGATATTTAAGACATCAGGGTTTCTTGAGGTGCTGAACTCAATTCTCCTATTGTTTTTTATGTGAAAAAATTTATAAAGCTAGTTTACATGAAAACTTGAAGCTTTTTTTAAATTAAATTGAAGAAATATGAACAATTCTTTAACGATTGTATTTTTCCATTAATCTAATCTTTAAAATAAATGAACTAGTGAAAGAATCATGTCGATATCATTTTCCAAACTCAAGATAAAAAATAAAGGATTTTCAAGGTATTTTATTTTATTTCTCAGCTCCCAAGGCCCATTGGATGGAACGCTCGGACACGTGTCGACTATTTTTCGATATAGAATCACCAAAAAAAAATGGGCCCGATCGACGACCCCATAGCTGTGCCCTCCCCTTGTTAGATTTATCATTACATGTTATTGAAATATATACGAATATTCAATATCTGAACAAAAAAACCAACATTATCTGCTCTCATGTCGATACACTCATATTTTCAGCAAAAGCGATTTCCTATCAAATAGGATATTTATGGGACCGCCCTAATTAACATTTTTAAACCTTATTAATTAATGAGACTAATTGAATAGCATGGTGTTGTGTAAGGGGAGGGGCTTAGTAACGAGAACGGATGGTCTTGGTTATCTAACACTCTTCATTGGCCATCCATTACTTTCTTGTTGGATGGGGGAGGAGACTCGCTTTAGCCTGCAATGCCGCTCTCTTCAAAGTGGTGACATTACCGACGCCTGCATCCCCTATCTCTGAAGTATAAATTGCTTTATCTTCGTGAAATAAGTGCTCCAAGAACCTTGGTGATCCATCCCGGATATTATTTAAACCATACTTATGTTATTTTTTAAGTTCCCTTCCGAATTAGACATCTTATTTATACAAATAAAATACCTCAAAATTATTTTTTATTATTATTTTTTCAATTTTTTTTTCTTCATAGGACTCCCATAAGTTGCTACATTTACGTTTTTGTACCGTTTCTATATGAAAGAGATATGATGCTACCACTCCCTCCGTTGTGTTTTCAAAATATTTTAGTGTTATTTAATCCCTTAGGAAAAAATCTGGTTCGCATCACATTTCTCGCACCATCTTATTTACTTTATCCTGAAATGAATTTATAAAACTTATTTTCCACAATGACTATTTCTCCATATTTATTTTCAACTGATAACAGTTCTTCATAAAGTTGTGTACTAGAGGGTGCAGTAGGCTCCACTTACTTGCGGGGCTCTAAAGCTGCCCCGGGCTTCAAAGGGAAATCGGTTAGATACAGATACATTATTTTTTCTTTAGGGAGTTATAAGAATAAATCTGGTAGGGCCCCTAATGATCTATGGTTGCTCCTAAATAGTCGAGTTTTAGTCCGATGCGATAGCGTTGGTTTCACAAAATTTTATTTTCTTTACTAAGCAATTCCATCAGTTTTGATTTTTTATTGACTACAAAATATATGGAGCACGAAAAAATTACATTTTGTTTTCCGAATAGGAAAAATATATTAAAAGCAAATTAAAGTAAAAATGAAATGAAGGGTGGGAAAATATACAATTTAATCACCTTCACCTGGTCAAAAAACAAAACCATAGAATCGAACGCCAAAGGAATCTACCATAATAAAAAAGCTGCGAATGGGATACAATAAGCGTTAGTTACCATCTCTAACTGCTTCTCGGACATCACCGTCGAACATCTCTTCCAATATAAAAAATACTTGAAGAAACGCCGCGGCCTCAACATTACATCTTCGTGTCCCTATAAATTGAACAGTGATATCAAAAAACCCAATTAACACCCGAAAAGGTGGAAGTTAATGAACCACATTTAAGAAGAGCATTCGTCGATAATTTACTTGGCAGTTGAAGCGATGTAAAATAACATCAAATAA
Source organism: Aelia acuminata (assembly GCA_911387785.2). Taxonomy (NCBI): domain Eukaryota; kingdom Metazoa; phylum Arthropoda; class Insecta; order Hemiptera; family Pentatomidae; genus Aelia; species Aelia acuminata. The sequence continues at coordinate 74,810,616 of OU426979.1, read as the reverse complement.
AAAATAATAATTTTGATTTAGTTTCATGACAGATACGATCAGAAACATGGACACCAATAGTTTCCAATTAATTACACAATAGTAGAGATTATTATTTTGTCGTCAGTAGCTTATTTGTTCTTCTACCACTTTAAAATCTAAATTTCAATTTCCGTGAAATTCTCAGCTATCCAACAATACGTTATACATTTTTGGCTATTATATACCATGTATACATGTGTGACAGGTCTATACTAGAACATTTAAAATTTCATCCTGGAGAAACGTTCTTTTTTTTCCTTTATTTCATTATGTTTTTTTTTTTACTTTATGCATAGCTATTTCGTATCACTATGGATAATGATAAAAAAAAAAATATTGTAAGTTTTTTTTTCCTTTTGCCACTTAAGCAATGTCAAACCATTTTTATGACGAATAGTAAAGATTGTTGAATTTTTAATTCATATAACGATCTGGAAGACATAAAAGTATATAAAAAAAAAAAAAAACTTCACTTTTTATTAAATTTACAGCTAGCCTAACAATAACATTTGAATTATACACATATCGAATAAACCATTAAAATATTGACTTCATCAATTCAACATTTAAAGTTATACTAGGAGTTAGAAAGACATTATAAAGACGATTGAAGGAAACGAGAAGACAGTATCTTCGAGACAACGGTGCTCACCGTGTAGATACTGTCATGTTGTCACCAATATACCCGGCGTTATTCCAATAAATGTCTCCTCGGTTGATTCCATCTCTCAAGATAGTTGAAAGCTCTGAGGACGGAACCTGGTAAAATCAGATTTGAAGACGATGGAGGAAGCCTCAGTTAGTCAACTTCTGACATCTTCCTACACACATCGCTGTATAACTTTCAAGGAAACTGGGTAAAACTAAATCAATCGAAAAAAAAATCTAAATATAATAAATAATAAGAATAGATAAAAACTATAATAGCTAATGCCACATATAAATAAATAAAGCATTTGTCACGTAAGTTACTTAACAACATAGCACCTCATACTGGCCTCGGTGTTGTCTCTCAATTCTTAAAAAGAGGTCTCACTTCCGGCTTCTTTTTAGTCGCCTCCTAATGAGATTTGTATTAATTACGGTTCATAAACTATTGTTTTATGAAAGCAAATTTTGTAGGACATACATGTCACTCATATTTTGATTTCGTTTCAGAGGCTTAAGATATCAGGAAGATTTTACTCAGCAATAGCACATTGCACCTGTTTTGATATAGTCTTTTAGTTCTTGAAACGTTTCCCTTTCAGATCCTGTCCAGAATTCTCCTAATAGGCATTTAACTAACATAGGCACATTAACTAAGCTTTTGTGTAAATTGAAAATTTATAATGCATATTTTTTTTTGTTAAATGTAGGCACTTACAAAGGATATTTTCGCACCAAAAATGTTCAAGTTCTTTTTTCAAAATGTTTTTGGTCAATATTATTGTACTTTCATAATATTGAATAAAAAATAACTGACAAAAAGGTTGAAATGTAAGTAAATTTCAACCGATTTTTTTTTTTTTTTTAAGCCCAAAAAGTATGGCCACACAAAATTAAGTAGGAGATGGGTAATTTTATGTTAAATGTTGAAGAAGTATTTTTAAAGTGGTCCTTATAACTTCAGCTCCCGTCCGAGCCACTGTGATATTTTTTTGGATAAAAATTATAAAATAATTAAAAAGAAAACTTGATAACTGGAATTTCATCAATATTAATTTTTATGTTTTTTAAATTAAACATGTGAAACTGGCATCTATCACCTACTTCACAGTTAGGAAATGGATCAAGTAATAGTAATTTTATATCATGGGTGGGAAAGTATGTATGCCCAGTAGTACCTCTGCTTTGAATTGATTCAGTTGCTGTTGGTTAACCTGGTTAAGTTGGGAGGTCTCTCACCCAGTGTATTTTTATTCATAGTGTTACGGGCTTCGGGTTCGATAAAATGAACAACTAACACTAGGACAATAATTTATTAATCAAATACTCACAATGGTAATTATGCCTTATTATTAGATACAAACCAGGCTGTATATGTAGACTCTAATTACTTATAACTAACCGCACGGGTTAAAACAAGAGTCTTTTCTACGACATACACTATCACCACAATAACTTATCACAATAAGGCTTACCACTTATCACACTAACCTATCCCTGTTCACTACGAAGTGTACTCCACGGGTGTTGCCAAACAACTCCGCTGACGCTTGTTAAAGCTGGTATTTATAAGCCTTAGGAAGATTCAAGAAGGTTCGGGGTTCATGTAGAACAAAGTCTTTGATCTTTGCCGGCAGTCCGTGCCGCACCGAACAATGGACGTATTGTTCACCATAGGCGCTTTGTCTGACCCCGCTGGCCGCAACATTACCCCCTCCTTAAGGCTGATCTGTCCCAGATCAGGTCGTGAATGGGGTGGAGTAGACTCAGGTGTTTTCTCTTCTTCAGCTACCAGCAGGACTTTTCCTGTTTCCTGACCGAGTGTTAGAGGCACAGCTACTTTCTTGACACTACCAGGCGGAGCCACCTACAACGAAAGGACCCTGGCCGGTGAAACAGAGTAGAGCTCCACAATGCCAAACGTATTTGACATTACACAAACACCAGAAGATGGGTCTGGGACCTGGCTTGGATCAATCCTTACAAAACTTGAATTGGCAACCAGCACCTGTTGGGTGTGAGGGCCTAGACCAATGCTCTGCTCAACTAAGCTTCCGTTAATCGCACCACGAGCAGCTGATGATTTGCTCTCATCACCATTCGATTTGAGTCCTACTTCCGCTGCTGGACTTTCTGTAGTCCCATGGGTAATATTGGGCTTAGGAGGAGGCCGTCCAGGTCCTCGAATGATGCCACTCACTGTCACTTCACTGTCAGTTTCTCTTTCCAATTTCAATTTCTCTGCTAAGGGGTCATCATCCTCATCAGAATCAGTAACAGGCATTCTCCTGTTTAACATTTCAAGTTCAGCATCGTCAGGCTTCATAGACCCACACCAAGCCTTTCCTTGATTCAAGGTTCCTTGCTTGCTGTACCTGACTGACCGATCACTGATTGAAAAGTTTCCAGAGTTTGTCACTTGATCGTTTCCAGCCCTCCCCGATATGACAGTCCTGTGTCCATTCAAAGGCCGCTTGGCCAAACTCTTCTCAAATGCTCCAAACAGACGCCGACAAGCCTCCAAGCTTCCAGCCGGCTCCCAGCCACTATGTTCAGAAGGGCATCCCTCCCATCCAAGGGTGTATTCGGCCCTCCTCGATACGGCTGACCTCTGTCTATTCGAATGCCGCCTGGCCAAAGTCTCCTCAAATGCTCCAAGCAGATGTCGACAAGCCTCCAAGCTTCCAGCCGGCCCCCAGCCACTCTGTTCAGAAGGGCATCCCTCCCATCCAAGCAAATATCCATATTGCTTCTTTTCTGGATGGAACCTTTGGGAAACAACAAACTCTTCTTCCCTATCTTGGGAGCTATCACCATCCTCGAGATGATCTCTCATGTTCTCAATATCCTCCGCTCCTTTTTCAACACCAGTGGCTGACTCAACTTCCATGACTTTTCTTATCGAATCCACCTGAACAAGTCTTCCCACTTCAACAGGCTTTTCCTCAGCGCCTTCATCGCAATCTTCCTTGTCAGGTTTAGCATACCCAAAAGTACTAGAATCCATGACAGTCTGTACAGCAGCTAACCCTGCATTTCCAATTCTTTCAGGCTTGGGTTTCATGAACTCCTCCTCGAAATGAACACCACAAGAGGATACACACACAAGAGCATCCACCTCTCTCAATCCGTCAAGCGACACCTTCACATCTTCAACACTCACTTGAGGATCAAGGTCGAAGGGCTCTTCTTTTTCTTCTTTATCATTAGTTTCTCCTACACATTTCGATTTGTTGAAATGAAACACTTTATCAACTTGCGTAGCACTAAGAACCTTCTTAACCGAAATCTTAGGAATATCAATAACAACTAACTTATTTTCTAAAGCAGTAAAACATTCTGACAACGTATTTTTTAAAGTAGAAAATAACTCATTTTCATTTTCTAACAACTCATTTTTAAATTTTAACAACTCATTTTTCAATTTACTAAATTCTGTTTCAAAAAGAACGTGATCTGGATCCTCTCCACTACTAATTAAAGCTTCCCTGAGCCTTTGTTGCAATATAGACTTGTTCCCAGAAATATCCAAATCGCGTTCTTCTAATTCCCTTTTTAAATCTGCTACTTTCAAATCATACAATCTTAAGCCACCGGTTGACATTTTAAATATTATATGTAATTATCAAAATCTAAATTAACAAATCAAAACTTAAAGACGAACAAAAATAAGTTGATTATAAACTAACAACGAAAAAAATAAATCTAATCCTATACACAGTTACTAAGATTTAAATTACAAATGAAATTCTTAACACTATAAACAATAAACTTAATTATTAAAAAAAAACAAAAAAAGATTAAATAAAACTCAAATATTTAATAAAATAAACAATATTCAAAATAGACAAACAAATTTTCAATAACCTAAATTACAATAATTAACTACAGTAATAAACAGAAAAATTATTTACAACAAACTAAATAAATACGCTAATGCTAAAAATATACCCGCTTCTGACACCAGTTGTTACGGGCTTCGGGTTCGATAAAATGAACAACTAACACTAGGACAATAATTTATTAATCAAATACTCACAATGGTAATTATGCCTTATTATTAGATACAAACCAGGCTGTATATGTAGACTCTAATTACTTATAACTAACCGCACGGGTTAAAACAAGAGTCTTTTCTACGACATACACTATCACCACAATAACTTATCACAATAAGGCTTACCACTTATCACACTAACCTATCCCTGTTCACTACGAAGTGTACTCCACGGGTGTTGCCAAACAACTCCGCTGACGCTTGTTAAAGCTGGTATTTATAAGCCTTAGGAAGATTCTAGAAGATTCGGGGTTCATGTAGAACAAAGTCTTTGATCTTTGCCGGCAGTCCGTGCCGCACCGAACAATGGACGTATTGTTCACCATAGGCGCTTTGTCTGACCCCGCTGGCCGCAACAATAGTATTACTGCTGACCTCATGAGGTAAACTTATTATTTGTTAGTAGGTAGAGCAATATGGAAATCTTTTTAAAGATTCTTTATATTTTAGTAAACTGTTAGCAGGCTGAAGTCGGTATTTAATATGCTTTCATATTGTGCATACTAAGCCATATTATATTATCGTAATAATAGATGAAATTAGGGCTATAAGGTCAATGGCCAATTGCTATCCGGATTATTCGCACGGGCCACCTTGGGTTTTATTTTTTAATAAACATACATATATATTTTAATTTAATTATTGTATCTATTTATTTATTTATTTATTTGTGTAGTGCTGATATTTAATTAAATTTATAAATGCTAGGAATATAAAAGTCAATCGGGTTGAACTGGGAGGAAGGAAGGAATGTGTTGGATAGGCAATGCTCCACGACTTTAATGTATTGCGGGTTCGCGTTGGAATTTATAGATTGCGTCTTCCAGGGGATGACGCCACACATCACGGCTGGAGATTTTCATTGGTCTTTATTATTATTATTGTATGTTTAATAAAAAGGTCTTTATGTATTTAATAAATGATTATCATATGTATTGAAAAAACAGTAAAAGTACGAATACAATTTTTACGTTAATCCTAACTAGTCGAATCACAGAATACGCCGAGGAAATTATCGGAGAATATCAATGTTGTTTCAGGCAAAACCGATCAACTATCCAAGATATATAGACCAAATATTCTCTCTCCATCAAATATTAGGGAAAAAATTAGAATATAATGGAATAGTACATCAGCTTTTTATCAATTTCAAAAAGGCATTTGATCAATTAACCGCCAAAAGTTCTACAACATTCTTGTTGAACAGGGAATTCCAAAAAAGTTAGTAAACTTAGTGAAACTGTGTATGTTCAATAAAGTTAGAATTGGTAATTATTTTTCTGAGAATTTCTTGGTTCGCTTAGGTTTGAAACAAGGAGATTCTCTCTCACCTGTTTTATTTAATTTAGCACAGGAATATGCCATTATGGAGGTGACACTTACCGGAAAGGGTTTGAATTTTGGAGGCAATTCCCCTGCTAAGATATGCCAATGATTTGGTATTGCTTGGGGAGGACGTGGAAACCATAGAAATAAACACATAAACGTTGATGAAAGCCGGACAAGAACTTGGGCTGAAAATGAATACGGATTAGACAAAACATATGGTTGGTCGTAGAAGTAGTGAAGATTTTGCTGATATCAATGTAAAAGTGAATTTAGATATTTAGTGTTGATACTAACTAGAAAAAATAAAATCGATGAGGAAATTAAGGCTAGATTAAAAGCCGGTAATGCTTGCTACTTTTCAGTCGCGAAATTGCTTAGCTCGCGCCTTCTGTCCCGAAACTTAAAAATTAGGATTTACAAAACTATTATTCTTCCAACGGTCCTTTGCGGATGCGAAACGTGGCCGCTGACATTGAGGGATGAGCAACGGCTTAGAGTTTTTGAAAATAAAGTACTGCGCAGAATATTAAGATCGAAGAGGGATAAACTAACCGGAGAATTTAGACGCTTACACAACGCCGAACTGAGTGAACTGCACTCGGTAAATATAATTGACGTGATAGCAGCAAGACGAATAAAATGGGCGTGTAAAATTGCGAAACTCAATAGTGAACGAATTCCGAAAAGATTAATAAATGCGGTGCCGAATGGGAAACGTCCGAGGGTAGGCCGATAAGGAGATGGGAGGGTTGCGTTAAGGCGGATCTATCGAAGTTGGGTCTGGAAGGCGGTCGATGGATGGAGGTGTACAGGGAGCGAGTTGTGGAGTCGGCATCGAACCTTCGGGTTCGTTGAGCCTTCATTATTACTATTATTATTATCATTAATAACATCTTCCTAAATTAAATTATTTTACGAAATTGTTTTGTCGACCGCCAAATGTCGACTGCCAGTAGTTGTAAGACAACTTGTAAACTGTTGTTTGTCTCTCACCAAAGTGTTTATGTGATCGTAGTGTATTTGATTACGAAGTTGAGTAGTTATGTATTGCTTTTATGAATTATATTTCCACAATTAATTTTTTGTATACATATGGTATCTTATATGGTACATTTAAAAAAGTTTTGATTGCCTGGAATCATTGCAGCCATGTGATAATACATAGTCACAAAATTTGGAATGATCCTTTCTGTGTTGGCCCATTCCATACTCAATATAAGAAACGATCGACTAGGGGCTTAGTCTTGCCTTCCACATCAAAGCATAAGGTTACTTTTGTGTCAATGTTCTGTCACTGTTAGTTACCGCTTTGTAACGTTCTTACTAATTTGATCTTTAATTGTTAATTGACCTTTGTTTTACGTCAATAAAATTATTTAAATCCCCATTGGTGTTACAATACTAATATCAATTAAATTTTTTAAATCTGGCATTTCATTATTTCGTCTATGGCCATCTCGTTTGCTGATATTCATCATATTCATATCATATGCAAAGATACAATTTAAAACAAAAAACAAAGTTCTTTAGTTTTATGCATATCTCGACCGAAGATATATCATACATGAATAGACTGAATTATATTTGAGTTAAGTAGAACCTATTCAAGACCAGTCTGGTAACAAGTTGGTCTTTACCTCTTTTTTTTTTTTTTTTTTTTTTTTTTTTTTTTTTTTTTTTTTTTTTTTTTTTAATCCAATCAACAAATTTCTGACTTTCAGGAAATAGGATCGCTATCACTACATGTCGGGTATGGAGAAGGAAAGTACTGAAAGAGCCCAACATTTACGGTGTATATAAGGAGAATAGTGGAGCCAGTATTAAACATTGGTGTACTCCTGTAATAGAGACATAACAAAATGAAAATATATCTGTAATAATTCACCTGAAGAGAACTATAAAATGAAATGGTTTGTAAATAATAGTGTGAATGGGAAGAGGTTAAAAAGAGAAGAGGATAACCCTGTCTATTCTTCCGATAAGCCGATACAGTCCCTTGGGTACAGCTTCACGCCCAATCCAGTTTTGTCTCTCACTCCCTACTTCACCCAATTATTCGACTAAACAAAAAAAATTATTTAAAAATAAAAAAAAGTTGATATACAAAAGTATATATTAAAAATACATAAACCATTTACTTATAATCTCGAAAACCTAAAAATTGAATATAAAATACATACTTTATGAAACCATAATGTTTAATGTGAAAAAAATGAGAATTGCCAGTTTCTTTATGTAAATTTTTTAATATTTGTTAAAAAATATTTTTGAATTTTCAATCCTCAATTTATACATATGAACACTAATTGACACACTAATTATCTGTTTTAACTGGTTTTGATCTTAAGTAACTAAACGTTTATAGTTTAGGTAATTGTTTAAGTTTCGATGTTTAAAAGTGCGCTATCACTTATAAGTCAGTTCTGTAAATAAATAGATAGATTTTATTTATTTTTATGCTCAACACCAGCCTTCAGCCGAAAATTATATCCTATCACAATTTTCAAGTGTTTGGCGATCTAAACACCCTGATCCAACCTTATTTTAGTCTCCTTTAACACCTCACATAACTAATTCAAGGCATGTATTCTCCAAATCGCCCCTAATCAGCTTACAGTAGGCTCTTTGTCTATAAGCGTAATGTTGCATATTAGCATCACACAATAATCATAGCCACTTTATGATATTTACTTATAGCTTCGATGTTCAGCAACTGTTTTCAAAGCCTATTTAATTAAGTATAGCTCCATAGTAGGCAGTGATTTGGTATTAATTTTGGGGGTCACGGCTAGGCACACCTATAGGAAGATATCTGAAGGCTGTTACCCCTGAGTTCTCAGTAGGCTACAATGCCGGAGCAGGAACAATACCCAACTGGTTTTCATATTGCAGGACGTCTCAAGCATTTATTAAGTTTTATAATATATTTCCACACACACATACTATCTCATACTCAAATCCTCTTCTATTAACTTCCTAATGGCCAAAATGCCTATCTCATTATTTGTTCTTTCCCACCACATTCACTGATTTTAGCCATTTTCTGATAGGTTTGAATGGTAATATGAAGAGATTAAAAAAAAAAAATCTAATCACTTTATAATAATTTCTTTTATTGGGATATTTTAAATTTAATTTAAGCGCGAAAAAATAATGAAATTAGAGCTTAATCCCTTATCGTTAATCTAGTAGCACACTAATGGGGCTTATTATATAGCATAGTGAATATTCGCGGATAACACTGCATCCAATACTTACATCAGGTAATCAATGGATTCCATTTCCATTACTTAATACTTATTCAATTGATTTCTAAGAATATAAACTTCTTTGAATTTTGTTATATATAAGGAATCTTAAGAGTATAAATTTTAGCCTTTTTTCTTTTATTATTTTTTTTCTTATTGTTATTAATTCTTTTGAGCTATATAATTTTTGTCCGCCAATAATTACTAATAATGACGAGCTGATAAGAGTGGCCCTTAATGGAGAAGTGATTATGCTATGATTGAAGGCGATTTTGGGAACAAAAAATTCTTCTTTTTACTGCTGAGTGAAGAAAAGTTGAACTAAGAACTAGGTCAAGTGAAACTTATTAGAAAGCTCCTTTACCATCCATCACTGTTGGTAGCGTCACATGATAAAATTAGCATATATTGTATTTTTTCGTTTAACATATACTATATCTGTCATTTTCTTTTTCAACTCCTTTTTATCCTCTTTACCTACGTAAAATTCCAAAATAAAAAATTTATAAATTATTACTTCTTTGGATTCCATTATTATGTTCCATTTAACACCATTGTATTAAGATTTCAGTATAAATATGATTTTTTTTTTACTTTCATTATCAATTCGCACATATTATCAAGGAGCTGACAATGAGCGAATGAGATGGCTGCATTTAGAAGTAATATGTTAGGCATGTAGAGAGTAAGCACCCTACCTGACTTGGTGCAGTTATCTTGGCTACCTAAGAGAGCAGATCTCTCATTCATCGCTTTTTTATTCTTCTCGTATCCTGGCGTATTTCAGCCGTATTCCTATTTAAACTGCTCGGAGGCCCTTTTAAATAAATAGATAATATTTTGTAAAGCGTGGTTATGTGTTCGACTGTTGGTAGACGGAGGTCTGTATGCAAAGTCACTTACCAGGGTACTTTTGTAATAATTTCGATTGCAACGTTTGAAGTTTTCGTAGGTGAGTCTTTTTAGCTATACAGAATATCTGTGGGGAGTATGTCCATATGGGCTTGGGTAAGTAGGTGAAGGTATTTGATTTCTGTTTCAGTTTTAGTTTTGAAGATATAGAAAATATTAGATAGAGAAGTTGGAGACTTTTGTTAAGCATTCTTTTTTTCATTTAGTCATGTAGGCCCCATAGAAGGATGATTTCTATCGAAAGTGAGTCCCAGTTTATATTTTAATATTAAGAAAATATTTATTTTCAATCGGTATCACATCCTCCTGATTTGTTTACACATCCCCCTAACTTATTTTCTTGCAAACCCTAGTCAGGTGTGACCAACGCTTTATCTTAGTGATAACCTGAAAAATATTATATAACATAAAATAGTAAATCGGTCGATGATTGGCTGTATAAAATGCAATGGTAGATAGTTACTTAATCAATCATTGGCTTATTAATAATATAATGTGTTTGATGGGGCAATGTTTTGTAAAAGAATGTAAATAAATAAATTTGAATTTTGGCTTATATAGCAGTTATTCGTGAGGAGGGAATATGGATTAGTAAGAAGCTAATTAATAGAGCGTGACATATCTGCGTCATCTTCCTGAAAATAAAATATTTGACAATGAATTAGACAGGGGAGGGGTCCACGGGTAATAGCCCTCGTCCGCAGATAAGAAATCCCAATTAAGGATGGATCTTCTCTTCTGGCTCAGGCAAAAATTAATCCGGTGAAAATATTTTTACAGGAATTCATGCCATGAGATTGTATATAATTACATATAATATAATATCATACAAAAATTATATATAATTATGTACATAAAAAATATAATTATATATAACTTGGCATTATAAATCCCGTTTTCTGTTAGATGGATCGATAGATGGATTTTGATTAACCCGCCGTTGGTCGAGTTGTGAGCATTTTGCTCACACTTGCCGAAAATCATGTGTATTTCGCTTATTTCTTTTTATTTAATTCTGACATTTTTTCTATTTGTCATTTATACATTAACTCACTTTAGGAAGCTGTTTTTGAAAAAAACAATTGCCGCGCTATGCCCCTATAAAACGTTTTGTTCGAAAAAAACGGGAGCATGAGCAAATTGCTCACAGCGCGACCATCCGTGACACAGAACTGAGCCATCGTGCGGGCCGCTCCCTGACCTGCACAGACCTGTCCATCTCCGCAGGAATTAGCCTAAATCTTGTCAGTAGACGTTTGTCTTTCTTTGATGAAATATTGTAGCTGTTCCGTTTGGTAGTTTAGTTCGGAAAATGAGTGGAACAAGACGTCCTGCGAAGATATTACGGCTTTTGAGGATAATCCGGAAGAAAAAAATGACTGTAAGTATTTTCGTCTCTTCTCTTAGGTTTTTTAGTAAAAGGTTAGATTAGTTTTTATATTTTTGAGTAAAATGGGGTATTTCGTTTTTAGATCGTTATTCCTGGCTTCTTGAAGTTGAGCAAAGTGGTAATACTAGAGGTCAAATCTCCAGTCTTCCTCTCGAAAAATGCGTCGACTTGCCAAAACTAGTGCCGGAATTCGAGTAACAACGTTCCAACTTTATGCGAATATTTTATATTTTTATAATTTTTTTTTTAAATAAATTATAATAAATGCATTAAACTGATGAAAACACCTTAAACAGATTAATAATTTAATGATAAAGATATTCTAAATTAAAAGAAACAAAAATATAGCGAAGAATGCTGCTGAAAAATAATAGGATCTCCAAAAACTGAGGTGTGAGCAATTTGCTCACTTGCGACCAACGGTGTCCCACGGAGGGGCGCGACCAGCGCCGGGTTAATAAGGTATAAAAAGAAAGTAAATTTCACGAAATGTGATGAATTTTTAAACGTAAGATTAACCTACTATATGCCAAATAAAAGCACTAAATATTTTGGAAGACTTCACAACTTTGACAATGATAGTATTATTTAATGAAAAGATGAAAAATTTATTTTGAAAAAAATGGTTTTAAATGATAATCAAGCCTGTAGGAATATAAAATTATTAAGATTGTTCCATTATGGATTGGAAAATTAAATGAGAACTCCCGTAAATTCGGTAAACTAAATAGATCAGCTGAAGCTCTCTCCAGTAAGCAGATAACTAACTTTCCGTCGGCTTGACTATTCTCCAACTTATCTCGACATAACTCGCACAAACTGTCAGAAACAGCAAAATATTCAATCAAGAGAATCTAATTCAAAGTCCTAAGTCAAAGCCATAGACCAATAACGTACATGTTACAGTATCATGACTTGTAAATTTCACGATAGCCTTCCTGGTTTAATAAAGCCGTTCCATCGGGCGACCTTATCCATGTTCATAGGTCAATAGGTTTACGACGCTTAGTCAGCTCCGTTATTGAGATCGCCCACTAAACCAAGATTGGGATCATTTTTCTAAGGGATCCAACAAGAAAAAAGTTGAAACTAACAAGGTAAATATTGTTACAAAATAAGTACTGAAAATAATACTTATAAGGTATGGGTTTATTCATTTTTTTTCTGCTAGTTTCGAGCACGTTTTCTAACTTTTTTATTTTATTTTTATTTATTTATATTTTAAGGCATTAGCGCCTTCGCTGGAGCACATCTAGCAAATTTGTGGAATGCTAAGTTTTTCTTCGATGTTTTTGATTTAAATGATGTGCTGGAGGATGCCCTTCGGCCATTGTCTTTTTAATCTTCGTTGGACATTTTTTTGGTCATTAATGAAATTTATCAAAAGGGTCATTCCCATATCGAATGAGTTTTGAAACAACGTTGAACCTATAATTTCTGGTTTGTGAATATTTTTGGTCATTTGTTGCATGAAATAATGTAAAAGAAAATACTAAAGTTTAGATTTTTTTTACTAATGGTTTTTGAATATTCAATTCACAAAACGACAACGCTTTTTTTTTCTCCTGGTATTTTGAGAATACGAGTATATCGTCCTTAGATATAATTTGACACCTAACAACGTTTTGTGTTGTGTTCATTTTTCCATACTTCAATACTTCCACATAGTCCTATTCCTTTCTTTAGCATTGTGCGCTTTTGTTGATGTATTTTTTCTTGATTTGTTCACTTGAATCTATTCTACTTTCATAACCAGTTTAGTTTAATAAGTTTTACTGAATTCTACCTGACAAATCCATTTCAAGGATATGACATTTTCAATCACGGCGCCTGTTAGACTAAAATAATTATCAAGGATTAAATTAATTTTTATATTACTATAAATAAATAGAGATGGCAGACCCATTGTTTGCATTCATCTTTCTTCTTTTAAATAAAATTTATATATACAATATTTTTGTCCAGTCTTTGCAAAAAATTCTAATTTTCTTTAAAAATTATTAAAGTATACAATTTAAATGATATTTTAAATGTGAAGAAAAATGAACTTACTTCAGATGAAAAGGTATGAATTTAAATAAATTGTTATTATGGATTTCTTGACTATATTAAGTTGTATTAAATTCCAGATTAAAAAACGTGTTCGGTTTAAATGTAGACATCACATGGAGCCATTAGTTTGCTGGGTTTTATCTCTTCTTCCGTATAAATCCCTCAAAAATGAAGGCCGTAGCTGGGAAACAATATACGACTGGAATGTCAATAAAAGCAACCCTTACCCAAGTCTATAAGTCAGCACATATAACAGAGTTCTTCAGGAAATTGTCTTCTGTTTGGTATGTATAAGTTTATTATTTTGGTTTTAACACCGAATATGCCTGCTGGTATTTTCTGAGTGTTATCGGTCAAGTTATGTAAAAGGGGAATTTTTCGAATTCACTTAAATTAATATTCTTTTTTTTTTTTTAAATATGAACACTTAGGTATCTTAATGTTTGATTTTTTATTAACCTTCAAACGATAAAACATTATTTAAAATGCCTAGCATTCATTTATTATATTAGATAGTTAGTATTTGATACATGATATTTTTATTTATTATATTTACTGATAATTTGTATTCTCAGATTTTTAAATCTTCGCACAACCTTTATTCGTATTCTTTAGAAACGCCTTACAATCAAAATAATCCCTAAACATTCTGATCCAAACATTATGCCCTCATCTTATCGTCGCATTTGCAACGACAATGAAAAACTTATTTAAAAATCACTTCTTATGGTTTTTTTTTTTTTTTTCCATATCCTAGAAAGTAATGTTGTGATAACGAATCACCATTTTTGCTTTCGTTGATAACTTTCCACTGAGCAATTGAATTCTGGCAATTTTATATTTATTCTTTTTGGCCTTCCTTGATATCAAAAAGTACTTTTCCCGCTCAATAGGGCCTTGAAGGAAAATCAGATCCTACTTACCTTATGCTTACTTTCTTATTCTTCAATATGTTTCTTTGACATTTTTTTCTGTACTTATATATTTTATTCTTTACTGCCCTTTTCCTCCCTCTTTTACCCTTTTATGTATCAAGCCGGTCTTATCATTAGTTATGTTATTTCTAAAATAAGCCAGCAGTCAAGCCGTAGTACCTGGGCTAGCCATCATGCAAAAAACTATAACAGGACTTCGGTCAGAAAAGTATCTATCGATTTTTTTAAACGATACCTTTAAAGGGGTGCTTGGAAGGCCTCAGGGTTAAAAGTTTGTTGGCGTTAAAGCGGATCAACCATGATAATTTTAAGTGAACCTGTTCGACCCCCCAGTACCCGGAGTCTATTACAACTAATGTTATGAAGGAGGTAGAAATCAGCTCTAGAAAAAGGTGGAGAGATCTTCTGCCGCACTCAGTTCGAACTCAGTCAACCGAATTCTCTACATGCCGTCAAGAACACTTTCCTACGGACTCCTTCCAATAGCATTAATCTGAATAATTTTCTCCCACTTTGTGCAGTTTATTTGCTAATGGTACAAATATTTTAGTATCTCTCAATTCACTACTATCCGAAACATCCTGTAGGATTTTGATTAGCTCTTTAATGTTGGTTCCCCTTATCATTACTCCCTTTACTGAGACCATATTTTATTTAACTACCTTTCACCAAATAAATGGTAAGTACGTTTTCAGAACTCGGAAACACCAAGGATAGATCAGCATCCCTTACCTTAAGATTCAACGGATTGAGTACGATACTTAATATTATAATTACTATGAAAGAATTACTTTTCCCCCTTCCATGGCAACACCCAAGATACATAGCAATATCAAGGAGGATAAGTGGTCAGAGGCTCCTGGTACAAAACATTGATGTCGATGTTTCTGAAACATCGACGTTATTAACATCGATTTTTTGTGAAGATCGATGGTTGTGTGTCGATTTTGACATCGATGTTTTATTTAGTTGACCTTTTTTTTTTTATTGAAGGACTACTGTAAAAAAAAAAAAAAAAAAATACTTAAAATTTAACCTCGTAACACAGTTCACACACACTCTGAAATTTTTCTTAACATCGATGTTTTAAGAAAAACAAAGATGTTTTTAACAACGATGATTGGACATAAACAAAAATGTTATTAACATCGATGTTTTAACCAAAAAAAAAAAAAAAAACATTAATCAAGTTTTGACAAACTAAAGATTTTTTACATCGAAATTTACACTAAAACAAAAATGTTCTAAACATCGGTGTTTAAAAAAAAATGTATTACATCACATTGTCGTTTTTTTGTCGATGTTTTGATTGTAGAAACATCAGTGTTCAAAATATCGATGTCGCATCTCTAGTACAAGTCTGAGGGCTGAACTTTATTCCAACCACAATTTATTCAATTCAAAATATGTTCCGGATACCACACACAATCGCGGGAAATCATAAGAAAAAACAATGACCCATTACTTTTTTTTATGATTTAAAGTCTAATTTTTTATTTTTTTAAATTGAAGCTTAAATCTTTAAGGTACTTCTTAAAAAGCGGTAAGACAAAATAAAATAAATAAAACCTTCTAACAGGAATAATAAATGTAAGAACATAATTTACACTACAAAACATTAATTTATTTATTAGTAAAAAGTTTGCTTGGTAATTTTTATTTATTTAATGATAAATTGTGACCTATGGAATAAATTGCCGTTACTTGGAAGTTACATGACTTCCTAGGGTCTGTCTAGGACTTAAGCATGAAGTTACTACTCGGCAAGTTTAAGTTGGTGTAACTATGTAACCGCATCAATTTACGTTGATCTACTTCTAATATCCCAACATTGAAATGTTTATCAAGGAGTTCTTCAAGTCATATTTTTTACATACATGCATTATTATTTTATAGGTTGTGGTATACGCATACATACATTATTATAATAATCATAACAGGCATACTTAGCACAGATTTGTCAAAATAAGAATAATATGTTGAAAAGATTTATTAAAGGTCATATCACAATCCTCATCGATTCTTCATTAAAGATATCCTGCCCAAAACCGGCCAAATTCTGGACAGTTCAGTGACGAGCCTACTTCATCTTGGAATGGCCGGATTTATGTATATTTAACTAAACACAATTTGGAACACTGATGATGTATGTAAATGACAAGCACTGACGACAATATTTAGCAAAGGGAAAATATTGTCATTGTGGAAAAACATTTTATGTGTTCCCTTTTTAATGGAACATTCATTTAAAAAAAAAAAAATCCATTTATAATCATGAAACGTAGTGTTTTGAAAGTCGGATAATACACGCACCGCTTGCCCAATTTTCTGTATGTATTTATTAAATTTAAAAGGTGCCTGTTTATATAATTATAATAAAAAGGCCCGGGAAAGACGAACGTGGTAAAGCGTAAAAAGATTTCGATTTTTTTTTTTTTTTTACCAACGTACGGTTTTCTGCATTTGCTATCTTTTCCAACTAAAAAGTACGAAATAAAAAACATTTTATAAAAAAAAATTAAACCGACTTCGAAGCCTAGGAACCAGTAAAAATAAATTCACTGAAAAGTGTGAAATAATTACCTTCTGATTTTTATGAAACACAGCTAAATTGAAAATGGTATAAAAAGTGGAAAAATACAATAAGACGAATAATTTTATTTTGATTGGTACAAATACAAACCAATTGTTAATAAAAAATATTAAATTAAAATATTAAATACTATGTTCAATACAACACTATCTTTTCGGAGGCGGCGCAAAAATTAAAATTTTTAACAATAGACATTATGAAAATCTAAATGGATCTTCTATTTCCATTTATTATTTCAATGCCTACTAATGGGATTATATCAGTAACATGTATGTCATTTCTATTTTGCGCCGCCTCCGAAAAGATTGTGTTGTATTGAACATAATATTTAATATTTTAATTTAATAATTTTTATTAACAATTGGTTTGTATTTGTACAAATCAAAATAAAATTATTCGTATCATTGCATTTTTCCACGTTTTATACCATTTTCAATTTAGCTGCGTATTCATAAAAATCAGAAGGTAATTATTTCATACTTTTCAGTGAATTTATTTTTACTGGTTCCTAGGCTTCGAAGTCGGTTTAATATTTTTAATAAAATATTTTTTTTTAACGATAATTATTTTACGATAATAATTTAACGATAGTTTGTTCACACACACTTCGCGGGATTTGGGGTTATTTGAGTTTCCGTTGAAAATTGGAAGTAGAAATTTTTCACGATCGCAATACTTCCCCTTACTATACATATCATATATAGGTAAGTGAAAGTAAAAAAATGATATATCGAAACTAGCACGACAACAAAACTTCTTTTGGCCTATGTTCTCATAAAACATTATGATTTAACATAGCGTTCATTTTTTTGTATTCATTAGGGCTCTTTTAAATATAATTACGAGAGAAAAACAAAACGCTAGTATGATAATATCTTGGATTTGTTAATGGTAAGGAAATGTTAAGACATGAACTGGCTTCAACATTAATTTGTTTCTTTATCTCCCTTGAGGGGGGGGGGGGGGGGTTGGCTTTCCTGGCTACCATCAGTCATCACAAATGTATATTCCTTCTGCTATCTCATATTTCCTCTCCTGGCTTCTTCTTATAGGCTCTAGAGAGAAAAAATACGTTTTCTTGTAACTATTATTATACTTGTTCACATCGCTTGGCAATTTCGGATATCTATCTATTCGTATTTGATTAATACAACTGAGCTCTATGGATAGATGATATATTTTAAAGAACATTTATTAGCCCTTTTCATCCCAAGAATTAATATTAATTTTCGGTGCTCTTTTTGTTTCTTTTAGTATATAAATATAAAATATATTAATATATTAATGGTAAATTTTAAAATTATTGCCCTTCGTCAGAGTAGGGCAATATCTAGATAAAAATCTATCTAGATTCGAAAACCGATGATATTTTATTTTATCTAGATAACTATTATATAGAAAATCGAATAATTAAAAAGTATTCGAATATCGAATAAAATACTATCTGTATTCGATGTTTCATGAATTCGAACCAGAAGTTAGATTCTTCGAATACTTTTAGTTCTATTCGAATAATTATTCGAATGAACTATATTTTATTTGAATCTGTATTCGAAATTTCGAATATAGATGTTTTTGTTTTTTAAACGTCATTTCCGAAGTACAAAATATTTTCATTTTTATTTCCGTACAAAATGAAAGTGTGGTGAAAGGCTCGATAAATCCATACTATGTTTAATTGACATTGACAAATTCCACCATTTATTCATGATCATCCGGTTTAACCCCTCACCTTAGCATATTAAATTATCACGCTGTATTTATCAGGAATAGTAATTATTTTTAAGTTCGAGTAAGCAGGGGGGGGGACGCTAAAATATTGTAAAAATAATCTTTTGGGATTATTTCTCATGGATGTATGATATTATTTTGTCAAACAATTAGTTCTTGTAACAAATATCCATTTTTCATTTTAGCTGGAGGAGGGCGCACTAATATTGAAAATAAAAAACCGTTTCGGATTTTTTTCATAATGGGTCTAATATTATGTCATCGAAGGCAGTTTATACCAAAACTATCAATTTTGTATTTTGTGGGGGAGGGGGGCTATGACGTACCAAACATTTATCTTTTGGATTTCCTTCACACGGGTGTATATTATTGTGTCATCACTTGTAAAATAAACGTTCTGGATAATATAATAATGCACCCCTATGTGAAATAAATCCAAGATAATAACATAATTACATCTATAATCTTTATCTTTTAGTTGATTTGAGCTGAATATCCATCTATATATTTTTTACTAATTGGTACATTCTTATGGACACCCTTTTTCGGTATGATTTAACTTATGCACAGAAAACTTTCCCTACCAACAATTGTTTTAATTCCTTAATTTAATCAATTTACAAGGATCCTTGAAAGCGTTAATCCAATGCGGTGTAAAATAAAAAGGGATTTAGCAATAAAATACATTACATATCTATCTTAAATTAAGAGTTTAAAAATGAAATTTAGATATTTTTTTATTTAAAAAAATAGTTTTCCTTAAATGCATATTTCTACATGATTCAAATAAATTGCAATAACTTGAGGGTTGAAATAATTTACGTTGAACGAAAATAAGATTTTAACTATGCCACACTAACTATGAAAACACAAATAATTAAAAAGGTTACAAAAATTATCACTTTGTAACTACACAAAAATAACCACATGGCTTGAGCTTCAGAACAAGACTAACATTGCTGCCCATCTCTCCTTATATTTAGTCTGAAGAAGGAGTTTCTGAAAGGTTCTAAGCAAGCGTAGATGGTACTCCAACATTTTGTTTTAGATCGTGCCAACAAGAAGTCTAGACCTCTTTTAAATAATATGTTTTGTGTTTTGTTTTGTTTTACGTTACAATATGTTTACTAGATTTCCTATTTCAAAATTTATATTTATATTTATAAATGTATGGATATCTTGGATTTATTTCACATAGGGGTACATAAAAATTATTCTGGGAGACGCAAATGCAAAGGTAGGGAGGGAACAAGTATATTATCCTACGATCGGTAGAGAAAGTTTACATGAATATAGTAATGATAACGGAATACGACTAATAAATTTTGCCACCTCGAAAAACCTAATAATCAAAAGTACTACGTTTAAACATAAAGATATACATAAATATACTTGGACGTCTCCGGATTCGCAAACCCGTAATCAAATTGATCACGTCTTGGTTCAACGTAGGTGGCAAAATAGCGTAATTAATATTCGATCATATCGTGGGGCCGAATGCGGGTCGGATCATGAACTAGTAATCGCAAAAATTCGCCAGAGACTTATAATACATAAGAAAAATGAGGCTGGTTTTAATTATGATAATTATAATTTGGAGAAGTTAAAAATACCGACGGTTAGAAAACAATTCGAACTGGAAGTCAAAAATAGGTTTGAGGCGTTGGAATCGTCTGACGAGGATAACGAAGACATTGATAAGTTGTGGGAAGGTATCAGGGATAGTATAAAAGAGGTCGGTAACTCGTGTCTTGGAAAAAGGGGAAATAAAAATAAACCTTGGTTCGATGATGAATGTATTAACATGTGCGACAAAAGAAAAGCTGCTAAATTAGAAGCGTTAAATATTCCTAACGAAATCAATCTTGCTAACTTTCGAGCATCAAGAAAAGAAACAACTAAACTACTAAAATTTAAAAAGCGAGAATATCTCAAAAATAAAATAATAGCGATCGAATGTAACAAAATCGAGAATAACGTTAAAGCCATGTACGAAGGCATAAACAGAATTCGTAAACGGTCGGGCCCGGTTACAACTGGAATTAGGGATGAAAATAACAATATCTTGGCCGATCCGGTGGACATCTTAAGACGGTTCAAGGATTATTTCGATAGTATTTTAAATACGGAAAATAATAATCTATCTTCCTCTTCGGAATACCAGAGTGCTGAACCGTTAGTAGTAGAACCGAGTAAAGAGGAGGTTGAAATAGCCATTGGAAAATTAAAATCTCATAAAGCAGCGGGAACAGATAATGTCCCTAGCGAACTAATCAAGGCATGCGGGGAAGCTGGGATATCAAAAATATTTCTTTTGGTTAAAAAGATCTGGGAACAAGAAAAGATACCCGAAGAGTGGAAAGAGTCTATTCTCATTCCGATTCACAAAAAGGGATCAAAAACGGATTGCAATAACTATCGTGGAATCTCACTCCTTCCGGTTTGCTATAAAATATTTACGTTAATCCTAACTAGTCGAATCACTGAATACGCCGAGGAAATTATCGGAGAATATCAATGTGGTTTCAGGCGAAACCGATCAACCGTAGACCAAATATTCTCTCTTCGCCAAATATTAGAGAAAAAATTAGAATACAATGGTATTGTTCATCAACTGTATGTCGACTTTAAAAAAGCTTATGATTCAATAGACCGCAATAAACTTTATAACATCCTGACTGAACTAGGAATACCGAAGAAGTTAGTAAACTTAGTAAAAATGTGTATGACTGAAACGTTCAATAAAGTTAGAATCGGTAATTATTTTTCTGAGAAGTTCGAGGTCCGCTCTGGTTTGAAACAAGGAGATTCTCTCTCACCTGTTTTATTTAATTTAGCGCTGGAATATGCCATTAGGGAGGTGACACGTACCGGAAAGGGTTTGAATTTGGGAGGGAATATACCCGTGCTCGGATATGCCGATGATTTGGTATTGCTTGGGGAGGACGTGGAAACCATAGAAATGAACACAAAAACGTTGATGAAAGCCGGACAAGAACTTGGACTGGAAATGAATACGGATAAGACAAAATATATGGTTAGTCGTAGAAGTGGTGAGGATTCCGCTGATATCAATGTAGGGGGGAATACGTTTCAACAGGTAGAGAAATTTAGATATTTAGGGGCGATGGTAACTAGAAAAAACGAAATCGATGAGGAAATTAAGGCTAGATTAAAAGCCGGTAATGCTTGCTACTTTTCAGTCGAGAAATTGCTTATCTCCCGCCTTCTGTCCCAAAACTTAAAAATTAGGATTTACAAAACTATTATTCTTCCAACGGTCGTTTACGGATGCGAAACTTGGCCGCTGACATTGAGGGATGAGCAACGGCTTAGAGTTTTTGAAAATAAAGTACTGCGTAGAATATTTGGACCGAAGAGGGATGAAATAACGGGAGAATTTAGACGCTTACACAACGCCGAACTGAGTGAACTTTATCCAGTAAATATAATTGACGTGATTGCAGCAAGACGAATAAAATGGGCGTGTAAAATTGCAAAACTTGGCTGTGAACGTATTCCGAAAAGATTAATAAGCGCGGTGCCGAATGGGAAACGTCCGAGGGGCAGGCCGAGACGGAGGTGGGAGGATTGCGTTAGGGCGGATCTATCAAAGTTGGGTCTGGAATACGTTCGATGGATGGAGGCGTGCAGGGAGCGAGTGGTGGTGTCGGCATCGAACCTTCGGGTTCGTTAAGCCTTTATTATTATTATTTATTATTATTTATAAATGTATAGTAAAATTTTAGATTACAAAGTTAATGAACTTAGATAACATAAAATACGTAAAATAGTTAACTTACTGTAATTACGGACAAATCGATTGACTATTTTTATTCATAAGATGAATATGGAATAGAAAAGTATCCCAAATTTTCAACAGCTGAAACTTTTAAATTTCTGAACTTGGCTCGGTAAAATTTTGTTCCTTGACTATGATGCGAGGATATTTCGCATACCCTTTGATGGTGTATACATTTACATACTATTTACCATATCCCATCTCAAAGTCAAAGAGAAGCGGTATGGGTGAGTCTATTGTAAGCAGCTAATGACCTATTTTGCTAATAGGAGTATTTTAACTAACTGTATACTATGTATTAAGAGCATTTTATATTACTAATTTTTATATTCAGTCATTGCAATTTTCATTACTTTATTAACACCTTTGTGGAAAAATGATTGGTTGTATGTACCTATATTTTATTAATGGGGTGACTTAAATGAGTACTTTAAAGCCTTTTCTGCCCCTTAATTTGAAATGTATTTAATAATAAATACAAAGCTACTAAATGGAATCTTAAATTAAATTCTCTTTTTTGAAATAAAAAATATTTTTTTTTTTTTTGTTGTGCATCGTATTTTAATTTGTTTCTGTGAACAAACTTTGACAATCTGCAGAAGTTTTCGCTTTGCTAATTAAATAAGGGTATGTTAGGCTTGGGGAAGGATAGCACTCTAGTACCTCTTCCCTGGCTTATTTTAGTTAATCTGGTTTGTTAAAGAAGTAAATCTCTCATCCAACGCCTTTTAAATCTCCTACTTATTGGCATCATCATATGTGTCTTCTCAGTCGGTTAAAATGACCGTGTAAGGTATGGAAACGTTTGTAAAGTGTTTTTAAATGTTGATCAACTCGTTTTATTAGTAAGTAAGTATGTAGATTTTTGTTAGTCATTTATATTGGTGATTATACCACGAGTCTCAACTTTTTTATTGAAAAGTCTAAAGTCTTTGTAAGTAGGTCTTGTTTTAGCAAATCTTAAATCTCTTAGGAATCACTACACAATATTAAAAGAAATAAAAATGCTCCATAAAATTTAAAATTAAGAAAGAACATAAATGAATCAAATTTATTAACATATGAGACAAATATTGACATATCAAGTGTTAAATTCCAAAGAGCGCAATGACCAAGTGAGTGGCCCATTAAAACCTAACTACATAATATTAACGATATGACTATGAAATACATTAAAAAATGGCATTTTTAAAAATCAGAAGTTGAGACACAAATCAAATATGTTGTTTGTAAGATACGCATGCGCAGTTCACACATTTATTTTACTTAAAACTGAAAAAAAAAAATTAAAAATCACACAATGGCTTAAATCAACAAATAACATGCGAAGATTAAATATGATGACAATCCATAACATAGGTCCAGTTGCTTTAACAGCTGATTTGGGTTTCGGCCCGTGCCGAGGGATGAAAAAACACAAAAAACAATTTTTTTTTAGGGCTTGGTAATTATTTCAATAGTTATAACAATCTTGGACCAAAAGTTTTTTTATAACAACTAGTTTTTCAAACAGTATTTAAAAATGACGTAAGTAGGTTTTTCTATTTTTTTTTTTTTTTTTGTTAAAAATGTAAAATGAAAAAGTAAGATATCATATAATTGTATCTGCAGCTAACATAGTAGGGTTTACAGACTTCTGGAGAAATCACCAAATGCATACATCCCGCAACAGCCCTGTGCGAAAAAGTCTCATTAATTTGTTTAGACTAAAAAAGACTAAGATAATGTTTTTTTTCCTATTCATTATAAATTATTCATTAATTAATACCATATTAATCAAACTGGCATATTGTCTTTTTGAAAACTTTTTTATGTTGCATTTCTGACAGAGTTGGGCAAAATTCGACTAATAAAATAGATAATGATTTTCGAATAAAATTGTTTTTAAAATTTATTTATCTGTTACAGTGTAACACCAATTAGAGTTTAAGTAATTTTATTGACGTAAAATGATTACACAAAAAAGAATTATCTCAAATTAATAACAACGTTACAAAACAGCAACCAGCAGTGACATTCCGTTATGGAAAATTAAAAAATCCACTGTCTATATACAACACCTTTATGCTCAAGATTACTTTTGGACTGGGTAGCTGGTGTCGCAAACAAATGCCATCATTTCCTATACATTTAACTTATTTTTTTCTCTTGGAGACAAATCTTTTCTCTTAAAGTATAAGTTTAAGCAGCTGAGGAAACCCAAACAATATCTATAATCGAAAAGTGCCATTCTATAACAGCGACATCTCTCCACTCTCCTTGGTATAGTTAAAAATTAATCCATTCATATTGGTTCGCTTCAAAGCCTGAGGAATTTCTGTTTGGGAACAAAAACGCTTGTAAAGTTTTGTAAATTTACTATAACATATTAACACGTTAGGTGCGGCATCGGTCCCCGGGGTCTTAACAGCCGATTTTCACATGAAAATGTCCGAAAGTCCGATCACTTCAAATACTCAATTTAGTCGATTTTTAATGAGATTATTGCATTTTAGTGCAGAAAATGTTGCTAACAGCTGAAATTCTGTAGTTATTTAGAATCGGACTCCGAGGTCCGATTTTCGATGAAGAATGGCGTAAATCCTGTATCGGCCTGCCCTGCGCCTATTATGTCTAGTTCCAATCTTTACCAAGAGATAATGCCCTTGAGACGCTCATTTAATTAACTTTTAATCAAAAGATAACGCTTTCGTCGAAGTATTCCCATCGGACCCCGACGTCCGATATCGTCTGTGCCTCATGCTAGCAGTCGGACCCCGGGGACCGATACCGTCCAATTTAGGATATTCCTAAAATACGCCGCTGCACCTAACGTGTTAATAGTTGTCGATAAACAATATTTTTTAATTCTTAACATTCTTTTCCTTTGAGAGAACGTTCCAATTTAAACCTTTAACTCAAAACTTTAATTTAAACATTAAATTTGCAACCAAAAAATAATATAAAGAACTGTAGGATATTAAATTGTCAAATAATATGAGGTTAGCCCTTATAAGTCTCACAAAAAGCTTGTCTATTATGTTTTGAGGTATTAATGGCCTATTCACAAGAACTGCCAGAACCATAAGTTCTTTATACAGTCATTTCTGCTATTGTACCAGCCTATAGCAATCTTTTATCTTTGACAAAAATGGTCTTTATTCTTCCATTGTACTTCTATTTTCATTCTGGTAAATCCTGTGGCCATTTTCTTTCTATACTTCACTTTCATTGTGAGATGTTTACGATCATATCATTATACAGGGTGACATGATACTCGTGCGACAAACTTCACCAGTAGATTCTCTACCATAAATTGAATAAAAAAAATCATATTGACCCTGGTCCGATTCTTAACCATTTCGGAATAATTTCGCTTTTTATCGATTTTGAAAGATATCACGACCTGGCATCGGAAAACCGTGATATCTTTCAATCTGAAAATTACTCCGAAAAACTGAAAGCACCGTTGAAATGTACATTGATTGTTCAATAATGAAATGGTCGTTTAAAAATTTTTAGGCCAATTTTTCGTGTTTTATTTTAGCCAGAACAAAAAAATAATTGTAAAATTTTATAAATCGGAAAGTTTTAAACATAATCCAGAGTTTCTAATTTTAGTTTCAGAAGGCAGCAAATTTGAGGGAAAATACGTTATTTAATAACGCTTCTAACGCACTCTTCATTTTTTTATTTGGTGTTTCTAAGACCAAGATATGGATGACAAAAAGAGAAAAATTATGGTTCATGGATTGTTAATGTTTGAGAATTTACATTTTAAATTTGAAAACAAAAACTAATACAACTCACCAATATCTTTAAAATAAATCTATTTTTAATCATTTTATTTATGTTCAAATTGGAAGCCGTTCTCTGCAATACATAAACGTGCCCGTTTTCTCATACTCCCAACTGTCACACCAAAAGTGAGAACACGTTGAAGTTTTTCAGCAGCGGCGAAGATCCTTGCTCTCCAATTGTCTATGTTTGTCACTTAAGTGCGATAGATCAGTTCCCTGAGATATCCACAGACAAAATATTCCATGGGGTTGAGATCAAGAGATCTTGGTGGCCATAGAACTGTCCCATCACGGCCGATCACGTTTCGAATGTTCTGTCAAATACGCCTGAACTATTCTAGAGGAATGTGGGGGCGCATCATCGTGCTGAAAAATTATGTTTCTCCTCAATTGTAAAAAAAGGTCCTGCAGCAAGGTGGGCCGCGTGTTTTCGATAAAATTTAAATAAATTGGACCAGTTAATCTCGCCGGAAAATCTAAGTAGGGACGGATGAGTACATCTCCCATAACTTCCGCCCAAACACTGATTGAAAAACGCCTAAGGGAATACAGTTTTTCTCTTTTTGTCATCGATATCGTGGTCTTAGAAAAATCAAATTAAAAAATGAAGATTGCGTTAGAAGCGTTGTTAAATGACGTATTTTCCCTGAAATTTGCTGCCTTCTGAAACTAAAATTAGAAACTCTGTATTACGTTAAACACTTTCTGATTTATAAAATATTTCACTTATTTTATTGTTCTACCTGAAATGAAACACAAAAAATTGCCCCAAAAATTTTGAAATGGTCATTTTATTATTGAACAATTAATGTAGATTTCAACGGTGCTATCAGCTTTTCGGAGAAATTTTCAGACTTAAAGATATCGCGGTTTTCCGATGCCAGGTCGTGATATCTTTCAAAATCGTTAAAAAGCGAAATTATTCCAAAATGGTTGAGAATCGGACCATGGTCAATATGAACTTTTTTATTCATTTTATTGTGGAGAATCTACTGGTGAAGTTTGTCGCACGAGAAGCATGTCACCCTGTAAACATGGTTTTCGAATGCTTCTTGGAATTATTAGTTTATAGGGCAACAATAATATTGGTTGTACTCAATATAGCCTGATATCTAATAAACAGATGTAATAGTTTATTATAATACAGGACCCATCTTTTTATTACTGGTAGGCAAATCCATTATGTTATGTTCTTATTTTTTCCTATGTTCTTCTTATTATCTTATGTTCCAATTTTTTTTTTTCTAATACATGGAATTTAGGCACCTACTATGTTTTTTTAATAATCAACGCAACTAAAAAAAAATGTCTTCTATTTTGAACTGAACGATCACGGAAAAAACTTTCAATAACAAAAGAATATCTTAAAAAAGCTCCGCTATCCACTGGAGCACATGAACTCCTGCTCACAAATGCTGTCAGATATGAGCCATGTGATGGATGCTGCGCTGCTATTGCTGTTGATTATTTACTACTTCAGAGATTTAAACCTTATCGTTGTATATATGGACTCGTTTATATACTCTTTGGAACGATTTTATTTTAAACGAAAAAATTCTAGCATCCATAAATAAGGTTTTTGAAGGGTAGTTTTGACTAGGCGGATAAAAAAAAACGTATGGAAGGAAAATATTTACTTTCATGCAGAATATTTGGAATAGTATTTTTGAGTGACTAGTTAAAAACTAATTATTATCTTGGAGGGAAGGAATTCATACAAAGTTTGCAGATCCTTGAATCCGCTACTGCTATGCCTAATAAAGAATCTAGTTGCACTAAAATAAGTCTGATTTATTTATTTAGTGGGGGCAGTTAACATGTCTTTTAAAGGTTTCAGCATCATCAGATCGTAATTGTTTTAATGAAAATGCTTATCTCTTGTTACCCATTAAGGAGTCCTGATGTCTCTAATAAACATACTTAATTTAGATTTTATTATTATATTTAAGAATTGTAAATTATCCGAAGGAAACCGAAAATAAAACAATGTATTTTTATAAAAATTGAAAAATAATTCGGCTATTTTTAATGTAGCGTTGAATAATAAAAACTGGTCCTCGCCTGAAAGGACTAAATTTACCAAAACCTTCTCTCCTTCCCTCAGGCCTCGGGGGATCTCATCACGAGATTGATTAAGAAAAAAATGACAAGCTAACGAGATTGTGCTGATGGTTTTGTGATTCTTCGTTGATAAAACTCTTTTACATTTTCAAAAGAGAGTTATATCTCGATAGAGAGAGGATCCTTAGGGGAATATAGTTTAAAGAACTTGAAATTTACTTAGGGTTAAGGCATGGATAGTGAATTTTTTTCTTGCAGAAATGTAAAATTGTCTTGCAAAAATTATGAGATCGAAAATTTACAAAGACGAAGTATAAATGACTTTTTTTTACTTTCGACGTCCCTCAAATTCATGGAACCTGCATGGAATTTAAACGGAAACATGTAAATTGCCTTGCTAAAAGAGATATTTAACGATTCATAGGGTATATAAATAATAACGTTTAAGCTGTAATTTTGTATCACGTTTCTTAAAAAAAAAAAAAAAAAAAATATATATATATATATATATTTATATATATATATACATTGTGTGGTATCACTGCTTTATCGAACGGATGCAAGAATTCAACATGCCTAAGAATGAATTTCTCATGTAGGGAGCTTATATCATTCGATTTCTGGCATCATTAATTATTTTTCGCACATTTATCAATAATATTTGGAAGATCTCAAATCAAGGTTTTAAGACTTTTGCAGAATTAAGAGTTAAAAGCATTTGAATTTTCAATCGGTAAATCATAGAATACATAATCAATCCTTAAGGAAATTGGTTGATGGGTACTCTGAAAATAAATTTAAAAAACAAATCTAATATAAGGTTAAATTTGTTAGAAGGGAAAATGATAAAATAATATAGCAGGATCCCGAAAATTCGTACATAATTTACTAAATATTCTATTGGTGAAGGTAGATTATGATAATGCACTAGCTAAGGCTGATAGGGTTGCCTAGTCGGCCCCGCGGTAATCGTCTTGTTGATTACGGTCGGTATACACTAATAGCAGAATCAATGTTCTCTCTGTTAGAAGGTATTATTCCGCTAATTTAGTCAGAATTATAGGCCATGTTGTGGGTGTCTACTGGCCCAGGGAAACAGCACTGGAAGTACGGAAGGAATGCTGTCCATTTATTAAAATTAACCTTAATGAAGGCTAATAATTAATTGGTATTTGTTAACAGATATACTCTATATTTTGAAATCAGAATTATATATAAATCTTTCTGTAATTCCCTAATTTACGAAAATGGTTTGCGGTATCTTATGGAAAGTTGAACTGCTCTGTTAAAAAAAAAACGATAGGACAATGCCTCTCTAACATATCCGCTGAGCAAAGTCCAATCTTTACCATTCAAATAAGAGATTACCTCCTTGTCAATAAGAGTGTAAGCATTAAACCACTTGGCCCTTTGGTCCCTTACGATAGTGCAACTCCTAATAAATGGCTTATCGTTTCTAACTGGTTGACATTGCATAGGCTGCAGTTATGATTGATTACGCTTGCTTTCCCATGGCCCACAGTTAAGCTTCAGGTACTCCCCCCCTGCCTTTGATTATATTGATAAAAAAGGAAAGTTTGTACTCATCTTTCATTCGGTTCATCGGGTTGCTCAGTAAGTCAATGTCTAGCTCTTTGTAAAAAAGATGAAATTTAAAGTTTCTGTGGGCTTCCAGACAATTAGTTGATAAGTAGTCAACAGTGAAATCTCTTTGGCCCAGATTAAATTTACTTCTGATATATCTGACAAAAAATACATTTCATATTATTAACATATTTGATAGCTGAGAGGGTAATCTATGGTGCGTGTATTGCATGGTTTTAATAATATATTTTAAATGAAGTTGAAGTTTGTGAATGTAAATCTGGTCGATAGTCTCTAAGTATAAGATGTAATTTGGGGTGTTCCTGGGCAACCGAAAGAGTTTTTTTCAGAAAAAAAAGTCCCTAACCGTTCTATTGTGCCATGTCTTTGATACCCACAGACTTGGGCTCCGTAGGATATTATGGATCGTGATGCTGAGCGAAAAATTTCGAATTTTTCGCTCAAGGGAATATCATTGTTTGAGATAAGAGAATTCCAAGTAAGGTTGATTCCTTGTTTTGCCTTGGCCAGAACATTATTGAAGTGTTGGGACAGGGACAGACCGGGTGTGATCCCAATACTCAAGTAACTATAAAAATTCACCACTTCTACGGATTCACTCCCAAGTTTCCATTTTTAGTTTCGTGCCCTCCTGAAACCATTCTTAAAAATCATTATTTTTGATTTTTCCAGATCAATGAACATTAACTTTAATAATAACAGAAAGTAATCTTTGGGCTAGTTTTCCTGATTCCAATAAATTATTCTTGTTATAGCAAATGCTATTACCATCCAATGAAGTTAGTAAGTCCACATAAGAGGCCACCGCCTCGAGTCTTAAGTGGAAGGTTTTGTGGGATTCTCCGGATGTAGGAAGGCTGTCAGAGTCGGGGTGTAATAAGCCATTTATCACATAATATGGTGCCTCCGCTATTTTTCTCAATTCTTTTTTAGTTTGAAAGGTCTCTTTCCATAAAGGATTCGTCGCATATTTTCGGCTTTTGTAGAAACCAAATTTCTACACAGATTGTTGGTTGAGAATAATTTATAGCGTCTATCAAGACATTCCTATAATAGTCCCAATCGTATTAATTTTTTTTTTCATTCTGATTTACCTTTTTTACGTAATTTTTTCAGGTGGAGTCCTAAATACCTCTTATCCAGCGAATAATTTTTGATTATATATCAGTAAAGTAAACATCATTCATGAACTTTAACATGATTTAGTTTTGAAGACCATATTTTTCATTATATTCATAGTTACTCTGCGTATTTAGAACAAACAGAAATATCGTCAAGATGGTTTTGAAGAGAAAGGCACGCTTTATTAGGTTAATTCCAGGTCGTTTTGAATACCCAAGTAAAAAAAATATTTTGAGTTAAATAATTGTAACCATCCATGTAAACATTGTATTTATTCGATAAGACATATAAATATTTACAATGCATTCTAAATCTAAGTTGTGGTTCGATTAACATAAATTATGAATGCATACCTTTATTTGTACAATAAAAACATTTATTGTAAATTATATAGCTTTATATTGAAAACGAAATGCTTTAGATGATTTTAAAGATGGTATGAATTTACTATATGAACCAATGTAAAGAAATAATAGAGGAAATAAATAAAATGTCTTATAAAGGTATCATATGTAATTCATTATTAAACGGCTTGTAAACACGTTGTTCCCAAAATAAATTCAGTGGTAGGAGTATAACAGACATATGGGATCGCTGGGAGAAGACTGTTATGTTTCATAGTAATGGATGAAACAGTTATTCATGCTGCACTTAACTGAATTGAACACAATATACTTAGGGGCTACTTAAGGTATTGTAGATTTCCAGCTGTATCAACCTAATGATCCAGGAAATGTTAGTTAATGCTTATCAACTCCCATACAAGTAGGTTCTATCTAATAATTTTTTGTCCTAAAAATATTCTCATAATCAAGGATATTTAATTTCAAGAAGGGTTCACGAAAGGTTAAGTTGATTAAACCGTTTTTCTTACATATATTTTTAGGGCAGTTGAAAAAAATAATTGCCTTATATTAATTTTAAAAATAAAAATACTAAATAAGGAATTTATATTTATAAGTATATAAATATAAATTTTAATTATATTTAATATAATTTATAATATATATATTAAATAAATCGAAAAACTTAATAACCATAATTATCAATCATACGATTGAAAAATTATTTATGTTTTGAGAATGGGGAAACAGCCCCGAAACGTCAACATGTTATGCTGTGAATAAATATTTATGGTGAAAAAGGAAGATACTTTTGCTAATTTGTTATCAATAATAATATTCTTATAAATCCTAATTTATTTCGGGACAGAAGGCGATTTTGCTACAGGAAAGTAGCGAGCGTTTCCGGCTTTTAATCTAGATTTCCTCATTGATTTCATTTTTTTTTTTCTAGTTACCATCACCCCTAAGTAGAGTCATTGAAATATAATAATTCTTAAGTGGGAAAATTTTAAGTACTTCATTTGTATTCGTATTACCTAATTCTAAACGTTACAAACAATTAAAAATGAGTTTTGAAAAACAGCAAAGTATATTACGTGCCATTCCAGGAGAAAATATCTTCCAGGCTGTTACTTCTCCATCCAATTCCGATTGTCTATCATTGGATTATCGTTCGTTCTGAACGAATCGTTCATCCGAGCGTTTCCCTCTATTATTGTTGTTCAGGGATACGCACCGTTACCAGGGATCGGAGCGTTTGACTTCAACAGCTCGAATCATAACTCGATAGTTCTACTGTACAAATAATAATGTTTATTTATTATTAGTCAATATATCAGGTGGATTGGTTTTAGCTGATAGGGATTTAATTTAATTAACCTATTACTTCTTACGAACTGTTATATGCCTTTTATAGTAGCACTTATAGTATTAAATTAATTAGAACAGCCAAAAGAGAAGATTCAAAAGATAAGAGAAGATTCATAAGGTGTGTTGGAGAACAAAAGTTCATCATGAATATAAGAGCTTCATGCTGTTAGAGGTGAGTAAGATGGAGCTTAACTTAGGAACTCTGAATATTGATTCGCATCAGTAACTATTAAAAAAAAAGATATTTTATTCACCGATAGGTATATATCAAAACAGACCTTCCGTAGTATTGGGCCTAATGAACTTAATTACTGCCTGATCACTCTGATTTCGTTGCAAGGGAATAGAGACTTGGAAACAAGTTTTAAGTTTGTCAAGACAAAGTCTGGAACAAGGCATTGAGTTAACTGCCGATTGGGGCCTTGTTTGTTCTCTTAACGGTCTGTTGTACCTTCTCCAATCAGGATCTCTTCGCCGATCCCTCCGACATTTTTTTTTTTTTTTAATTTATTATTTTAAGGTAAATGCTTTGAAGGAATTACTTTTACAACATAAAAAAAAAAAAAAATCCGGGCACTAAACAACTTTATTATTTATTTCATAGCTGATATGGGAAATTTTATACCAGGTGTAAAAATAAGAAGTTACGATCTACAAGAGCTTATTCTGCACAAAATTTCAACAAAGACGCCAATAAAAATATTTTAAGGGTGTGTCAATCTTATAGAATAATAAATATAAACTCCGGAGAAGCATAAATTGAAATATTAGAACTCGTATTATAGGTGAACATATAGACCATATATATATATATATATATATATATATATATATATATATATATATATATATATAGAACCCAATTAATCTATATATCTTATATTTATTATTTGAATATTATTTATAAAATTTATTCAATTGTATATATATATATATATATATATATATATATATATATATATATATATATATATATATATATATATATTGCTATGTATTGTGGGTGCTGTCATGATAGGAAAATTAAGTTGAATTAATAAATTGATATATAAAGTACGTAAGACGTAAAGTACGTAAGTAAGTTATGGTCAACCGGGTGGCCAGTTTTACCTGAAGGCGGCTAAGGCTTGGAAATACCGCCTTGTAAGTTATTGGGGCCCTAAACATTCGGTTGGAAATTCAAAATAAGTAAAGCTTAGGACCGACAATGCTGCCGACAAACACCCAGGAACACCTAAGAAGATTGTTAGAGAAATTTGTGGCCATAAACCCTGTTTTTGCCCCGGCAAAGAGGCCGCTGGGAAACACGGTAAATATAGAAAGGAAGGAAAATTTTAGGTAGCCAGCCAATCAGATGAAGTCTGGAACCAACCAATCAGGAGAAGTCTGCAGCCAGCCAATCAGAGGAAGTCTGAAGAGAGTGGGGGAAAGAAGACTTATACGAAGGAGAGAGAAGTTGGAGAGGGAACCATAGGAAATTCTGGTAACTTACCAGAAGCCATTACACCAAATCAAAATTGGTGAAAATTCAACGAGGCGATGAGCTCCTCACCCCCGCAGATCAGGCTGACATTCTCTCTGACTATTACTTAGAAAGGGACAACTCACGCAACAATAACACATACCACCACAACCCCTCCACCGATAACACACAGAATTCAATATTCTCTACATATAAAGACCTGACTGCAATCCTGAGGAAAACTAAGGGAAACAAATCACCCGGGAAAGACAATATTCCATACGTCCTTCTCAAACAACTACCCAGAAAAACCCTAATGTTTCTCCTTAATATTTTTAATTCCTGCTCACGCCTCAGATACTTCCCTACGGAGTGGAAACATGCTATCGTCGTTCCACTCCTCAAACCCCGTAAACGAGGAGCGGTTCCGGAAGAATACCGGCCAATTAGTCTCCACAACCACATCTCAAAAATATATGAGAAACTACTCATTATCCACATCCGAAAACACTGCGAGACACACGACATCATACCCCCGGAACAAACGGGGTTCTCGCGTGGAGTTAGCTGTTATCACCACATAGCCAAGCTGCAATACGATATAGCTAACAATCTCCATAAAAACCTTGCCACAGCAATGATTTCACTCGACTGCACACAGGCTTTCGACTCTGTTTCCTATCCCATCCTTATCAATAAACTCACTCACTATCAATTCCCGTACCAAATGGTCGACATAATTGGTTCATACCTTACTGACCGGTACTTTGTAGTCCGGGTCAGAAATGCAGTTTCAGCCCCTCGCCAGGTTACATGCGGCGTTCCCCAGGGCTCTGTCCTTGCGCCTATACTATTCAACATATATACTGCCCAAGTAGTAGGGGACAAAGATTGAAAATACCACAATCGCCGCATATGCTGATGACATTGCTATTTATACAGCCAGCATAAATGCGAAACATGCAATGCGCAAGGCACAGAAAGTAGCTCAACAAATCACAGACCAATTGAAAGACATCAACATACTCATTAACACGCAGAAAACAGATGCTATCACATTCTCATACAAGAAAACACCCGATAAAACACCAACATTAAACGGCCAAACTATCACAACAAAAAAACACCTCACATTCTTTGACAACCTACCCTCATCATTCAATCCCCTATTCCGCATTCTCACACCATCCTTACTCCCAGCCAGATGGCAAGGCCGTAAGGGTTCAATCAACCCAATCAACATCATCATATAAACCCGCCTTACGGTTTTCCCCCCACTAACTACATCCTCCTCCAACCCTGACCCCTATCCTATTATCCCTCCCCCTCCCTTTAATTTTATTATTTTATGTTTTTTATATAATAACACGCGGAGGCCCCTCAACTCCTTGCACATCACGATGAGCTGCACCACAGCAAAAATAACATAAATTAACAACTCAACGCACCTTCAAATACCACAGGTAGTATAAGGTAATGAGGTAAATCAGCATCGTTCCATTAGTATTAATGGTTCGAATTTCACATTTTAATACTATTTTCTGTTTTAGAGGGATCAGAAAAAAAAAAAAAAAAAAAAAATTGAGAGGGAGTCGAGTGGAGTAGAGAGTTCGGAGGTGGACAGAGGTCGGGGAGTGTGCCGAAGAGGACGAGAGTGGAACGAGAAGGGCAGAGTCCAGATAGCCAGACAGGCCGAGATGGGATGCTGTGCTGAGTCTGAGAGAGCGTCAGAGATAGCAGGGACTGATCCAGCAGATAGCCCAGAGACAATACCAGAGAGTGCCCACCAGATAAGGTTAATACATATACAGTACTAGTTATTATATTGTGTGGTCAGTATTTATTAAATAATGTTAAGTTGCCAGTCAGCACCATTAACTAATTTGTGTCAGTAAAGTATCTTTAGATGATATATTAAAGGGGGTATAAATGATTTAAATTATTGGTCAATAAAATTAAAGATAAAGTTCAATCTAGATTTGTTTATTTATTATCATTTATCCTATGCCACAGGTTTATTAAAATAAAATAGAATTGGTAAACACGTCACCTCTGGAAAAGTATCCAATATACAATTGATACATATTCATTACATTAATTTCATATATTAACTTGATATAATCCGTTTCTGGTAACCTCCACCCGCCTTAGAAAATCGGGAGACCAGGAACGTAGCAATATGTTTATATATAGATATCTCGCATTATCATCCAGAAGATAGAAATTATTGAACGTTTATTATTATTGAATTATTATATAAATATTTATTAAAATCAAAATGCTATGTTTATGTGTTTGTTTGTGTTTTTTACATTGATTTATGTAATGTTTTACTATCAAAATTATTATTTATTGTAATGCCTTATAGGCAACTCCAAGAAAATGTAATAAGCGTGTATTGCTTCATACAATAGAAAATTTATTCTATTCTATCTATCTATCTATCTATATATATATATATATATATATATATATATACACACAGTCCTTAATGTGTCGTCGAATATTCTGTTGTTTTTTTTTATATTCCGTTAAAAAATTATAGGACGGACCAGTTGTTGCCTTCCGGTTAATGCGTTGTTTGTGTTGTTCTTCCTTTTTGGTATCCAGCTTTTTTTCTGTATGGAAAATACTATGGAGGAAATATTCCTGTTTATACATTTCGTCATTTCTGTAGAAATACCATTCGTTTTTCAATTTTCGAACGTGACTTTCGTGGAATTTGATCGCATTGCTAGGAGAGGGTAATTGTTTATTTTCCAATTCATATCAGTTAGTTCGCGAACAGTGAACTTTTTTTTTGTGTGTCATTTTCGTCATATCCTGACGAAAATGACCCAAAAAGATGCTGCATTAAATAAGAAATCCCGGTTTCCACACTTTCCGATCTACAGTATAAATATATATTTTCTTTGTATTTTGCCCGATACCTACTTAGGACAACTTAAATATGTTTGAAAAAATAAGAGAATGTTCATTTGAAAATTTACCCTCGATTTCATTTAATCCGTTTTCCGGATAATCCTTTGATTTTATCCGGCAACGGATTAAACGGCAAGAAATGTATATATGGATTTAATAACATTTCTTTTAAATGTATTACTCATGTAGGTTATCATATGTTCTCAGGGGCCGAATCTTCTTTAGGTAGAAGTAATAATTTTATTATAAATATGATCCCACACCAAGAAAGGTATGAAAACAGGACCTTAATTAAGATAACCTCTGTAAAGATTTCCAGGATCAAAACTACAGGAACATAGTCGTTCTGGTTGTATCAATTTTCGAACAGAAAAGGCAAAGGATACGAAATTTTTAAGAACAATAATATAACTATATTTTTTATTAACTATTAGTTATTACAATTATTTGCTTGAAAAAAATGAACCTCGAAACGCAGCAGCAAACTATAAGCAATGAGATTTCTTAGGATAATCGAGGAAAAATGCTAGAAACATCACCATAAGAAGCAATCTGGACACTAAAAGTAGAACATATAATAAAAGAAAATTGGCTAAGTTGTTTTGCCCGTGTCAAGAGGAGAGAAAGGAATGACTGAAATCGTGCTTATGACAAGAGTGGATGGAAAATAAAGGTCATTAGGTAGGTCCAGATAAAAAAATATGGTCATCGAAGCTTTCGATAGGATAGGCCTGGAATAGAACAGGCGCATTCGGCTGACAGTCATATCTGGACCAGGCTGTACAAGAAGGATCTTCGACACTAAACAAAAGGGTGAAAGAGGAATCGACCATTTTCATTAATATTTGTTATCATAACTACGCACATAAATAAGATTAGTCTAACCATTGTCAAACTCGTCTAAATTAATTAATTAAAATGTTGAATGCTTCAGAAAAACTTTAGCTGGTACTACACAACTAACTTTGATTAATAAAAATATTTATAACTACCAATCTATTTTTTATTTTTAGCCTTTTTTTTTTCTTTAGCATTGGATTTTTGTTGTTTATACCAAGTAGACATGGAAAGATACAAGATACTATAATGTTACAATCCTTTGAAAAAAGACAAGCATTCTGTAAAAGATAAAAAAATAATAAGAAATGTGACAAAATGGATGTGTCCAATCACAATATCCAGAACTAGACAATGTTTCAAAGATTTGTGACAAGTGTAGGAAAGAAATTAGTTTGATAAAATAGGCTACAGTTTGAGAAGCTTAATAGCTAATGGTTTTTTTTCCATCGACAAGCAAAACTCAAAATTTTTAATAATTATTTTAAGCATGACCCCATTGCAGTCCCATCATAATGTTTATAGCACTTATTAATGACAACCTTTCCAACTTTACTGATTTTTTTCAGATTTTTGAGAAATACGTTTTTTGAGTAATTCAAATTTTGAAAAACAAATTTCTCTTAACCCCTATTTTGCTGCATATTATAAGGAAGGTCGTAGATTCAGTTTTAAAATGACATCAATTTCAACTCCCTATCTTGCATAGAAGAGCTACAATTTCAATTTCCAGACGATGCGACAGGTCAAAATTGTGCGTTTTTCAATGGGTTTACATAGCTATATTTTGAAAACCGGTTGAGATATTGAGCTGAAATTTGGTATTTTTCTTATTCTACAGAAAGGTATCCTATGCACCGAATTTCATTGAAATCTGATATGACGAGGGAAAAAAGTGTGTCGTTGTGACATGGAATGACTCTATGGACAAACTGCTTTTTTTTATCATATTATGGGGGGTTAAACAAACATTGAAATAAGTTATAATTGACTATGTTATTTTTTAAATTCCTAAGGGAGAATTCCTATCCCCTGTCATGCGAAAAGTGGAATCCGACTGTAACAGAAAAAAAATATTTTAGAACTTAAGCTCTTACAATAATTTGATTAAATAGATATTAACATCGGAACATAGCAGGCAACTACAAGCAATTGAAATAAGGCTTTATAAGAGA
Source organism: Aelia acuminata (assembly GCA_911387785.2). Lineage (NCBI taxonomy): Eukaryota > Metazoa > Arthropoda > Insecta > Hemiptera > Pentatomidae > Aelia > Aelia acuminata. The sequence goes on along the minus strand of OU426979.1, from coordinate 74,771,220 downwards.
ATAGAGAAAAATCTAGGGTGGACAAAGCTTGAACACCATCTCAAAAAACACTTTTGATGTAAAACCAGCCGAAAAAAAAAATATTGGGCTCTACAAAACAAAATTTCCACTTTGAAAAAAACAGTAAAATATGAATGATTAAAGAGTAGCATGATAATTTATTTAAGAAATTATGCTCGTTACATGAATTTTCTTGAAAAATATGTTGGGTAGACCCCTCCTTCTGCTACTAGACTAGGTACCTCCAAGTTTATGAATACTACGAATACCAATAGCTATAGGTACGACCTTGGAGCTTTACTATAATTTTTTTTTAAATTTGATAACGAGCCGTAACATACCTATATAACGTGATGTTGTCCGATACAAACATCAGGATAACAGGCATTACAAAGATATCGGAGGTGGTAGGAGCTAGATGTAGCACTGGATGCCGCATCCAGTTTAATTAAGAGATCTTCTTTGTGCTCTTGTCAGCGGCCATAAGGGGAGGCGAGGATTAATTCTTCCCTTGTTACCTCCTCAGCACTGAGCACCTTACAATTAGCAGATCCTGACATTTCGGATTACTGCGGTTAGTTAGTAGTAGAAAATTTATCCAGGCGAAACGAGATGTAGGTGGTAAAATCAAGGCTATAATCCTTGGGGTGCGACCAGAAAAAAAAAAAAAATGTACCGTCTGATTCATATCGACCTATGCCATCACCATCGTGGTTAAGAATGCCAGAAGAGGAGAAAAAAGAATAAATATACTAAAGAGGAAAAAATATGAATTAGTAAAATTAAATAAAGACTTCAAAGATAAATTCATAAATGATAAGATTTATGTAAGGGATGAGATATGGATTAGTGATAAAGATGTAGGCTAGCTAAAGGACTAGAATGAATTATTAGAGTTATAGTTGCTGGCGTACGAGATTTTAGCAACTTATTAAAACTAAACATTCTTCTCTGAAATTGAAATATTTAGGCCCTTCTCAAAGGCTGTTTCATAACAGTTCCGACAAAGTCTTTGTGTTAAACAGATATTGCCTTCTTTGTAAAATATTTTGAAGAAATTATGATCTATACTTTTGTAATTTCTTCTTACAAATAATTATTGAAACAGGTCAAATGAGGTATTGATATTCAAGTTTGGTAGAAAGGATTATGGTATATATATAAAGGTTATTTATAATGGTAATTCATCCCGGAGGTTTTTTAATCGGAATTTAGCGTAGAATTATTAAAAACTTTTCTTGATGTGATTTGCAGCCAGTCTCCCATGCCGAGCAATTTTGATAAAATACAAAGGAATAGCATAGCTGATTGTAACTTGTATTTCCCGGCAACAATGCAGGAAATCTTGTGATACTGAGAGGATCCATATCTAACGATGCTCAAGAGAGCAGAAACAAAGATTAAATGAACTTCCAACTATTCCATTCGAGATAGTGTTCATAGAAAGCCACGAACGTAGACGTAATGAATTCAATTATGGTTTCTTCGTACCCTGTAATTATAATCTAAGATCCTATCCCGATTAGAGTGACGCTAGATCGATCCCAAAGTCATTTAAGAATCGCTGGTTTAATTCCAAAGTTCGTTGTGAATAGCTAGTGCAATCCCAAATTCTTTTAAGTACCGCTGCTAAATAATCGAATTTATAAGGATATTCCTTCGACTTATTTGTTTAAATTCCTCTCTCTTTTTTATTTTAGTGTTGATATAAGGACTTTTTATTTTGTTTCACCTTGAAAAGGATCAATCTTCATCATCTTCAAGAGGGATGGTGCATAATAAAGTGTATCGGCGCAATCATTTATAATCAGGAGAGCAATTTATATAAGAGGGCAAGGCAACTTTACGCTCACAATGGACAATTCGTAAACTTCATTCATTCATCTTCTCTCTTCGCTGCCGCTTCCATTCATAAAGGTTTAGAGCCCTCAACTAATAATGTATAACTCGCTTAAAGGATAACTCTCGGCCTTCATTCCGAGCCTACACTGCTCAAAATACTAAAAATCAAGATAAAAACTGTATTCATGTGATGAGATGAGTTTTATGAGAAATATGTGTTTTATCATTTTAAGTCTCCATATGTTTCAATTATAAATCATTTTTTTTTTTTTTATATAAATTATTAAAAACTCGCACCTGTCAGCAAGATACTGAAAATCAGCGAATGAGATGGCCGTAATAGGAAGTAATGACATGTCAGGCATCAGAAAGGAAAGGTCACAGCAGCACCCCTTTCCTGGCTTGATTCAATTACCTTAGCTGTCTAAGAGAGCCGGTCTCTCATCCAGCGCCTTTTTAGTCTTCTCGTATTCATGCTAATGTCAACCTTATTTCTTATTAAACTGTAAGGAAGTCCGTTCAAGTTTCGTTAATAAAAACTCGATTGTCAAGCGTGGTTATGTGCTGGTCGACTGTTGGTAGATGGACGTCTGTCTGTAAAGTTTTGTTAGTCACGTACCAGAGTGTATTTGTAAAGTCGTAGCAATTTTTCATTGAAACGTTTGAAGTTTTTGTAGGTGAGTCTTTTTAGGTATGCCGAAACTCTGTGAGGAGTATGTCCAAATGGGCTTGAGTAAGTATGTGTAGATATTTAATTTCTGTTTCAGTTTTAGTGTTGAAGATTTAAATAAAATCCTTGACTATGTATTTCCTCGGATATAACCTTAAATACTAAAATACATATTGAAAAAATAAAGTTAAGATTTTTGTTTAAATATTTATTCTTTGACTTAATTAGAGACTATTTTTTCATTAACTTAACATACTGTAGGTAGCCATGCTAACCACTACACCACAGGTGACCCCAGAGTTTAGAATTTTTAACATGGTAAGAAACAAATAATATATGTATTATTGTTGTCAATGTTTATGCAAGGCAGAGGGAAAAAAATCCAGAAATAAAACGAATGTTGTAGAAGTTAACAATAAGGTTGAATTTAGCACAGGAAAGGTATTTTTCTTAGAATAAATAAATTTACAATTTATTTAAGTAATATAACACAACTGGATATAAGTCGCTGATTTAAAACATATTTTTCTAATAATTTGACATCCGATCGGCACATATGAGACTATATGAGGAAGGATTTTTGGTATGGTATGATTGGAATTTTCCTGGACACGTTCCACATATTTACAGATCGAAATGGATGTCTATACAGGGATCAGTTGGATCAGAGATTTGAGAAGGCCGTGCAGAACGAATTCAACTGTAAAGTATCATCCGAATATCTCACTGTTCCAAATGTTCAAGGTTATTTTAATATTTCATTTTTATCACGACTGTATCTTATGCATTTTGCTTTATCGTATGCTTTTTGCCACTCCTAAAAAAACAGAGTTTAAAAAGTTTGAAACCGACAATAACTGGTTTTGACCGAGAATATATGTAGGTATGTGTACATGTAATGTTAAGTGAAATCTTACATTATGTTCGTACATCATCAATCTATTGCTTTTTCTAATAATTCTTTGGATATTATTTCTTAAAGGTTTTGTTTTCATTCTATCAAATACAATTCGCTTCAATCTAAAGCATATACAATTGTAGAGGTGAGAGATAGTCAACTGTTATTCTTTACGATAGGTTAAATGATAATCAGGATTTTCAGTTTGAAAAAAATTTTATTTTCGAAAGCCAACTTGTAGATCTTCATCAGGGCTAAAAGAAAACAAATATATGAGTACCTATGCTAGAGGATGACAATAAATGATTAATTTACAGAACTGATAATAATAAAAAAGATGGTAAGCATTACACATGAATATATAAATAGAATCCTCTCAGAATCCATTTTGATCCATCTGGAAAAAATAACCCTGTAAATCATAAAGCAGATAAAGAGATAATTCCATCCACTTATTCTAACATCTTCCTCATCCTCAAATCCTAGTTTTGATTTCATAGGTTACCCGAAATTATCTATGTACCTCTTGTATTATTATTATCTTTAGTATTCTCTAACTTCCTTCTGTATATTTTTCAATTTTTATGCATTGTCACCTTATGTATTATCTCAATTTTGTGTTATTATTGAGTCTATACATAACAATTTGTATACAGTATCATCTATTTTGTTAGTTTTTAATATTTTATTTCCACTTAGTTGCCATGTAGCCTTTAACCCTCCGTTAGTCGCGTACACCTGACAGGTGCATGATTTTTAATTTGTTGGCGCCAATTTCTAATAAGGCGCCACAGTGTAGTCTCCTCCTAGATATGCTCCCCTCTTTAGTATTCCGACCAGTCAGTACCGCGGTGATAACCAAAGATTGCACTTCCTGTCATTGGCGGCAACATTTACCTCTGAGGTGCTGCGCGACTATCAGTGTCATTACATTTACAAAATATGTAAAGTACTTTATATGCTCAACCAGGTGGTCAGTTTTACCTGAAGGCGGCAAGATCCTGGAAATACCGCCTTGTAAGTAATTGGGGCCATAAACCTGCTGTGAGAAATTCAAAATAAGTAAAACCGAAGACGAACAACGCCCAGGGAAATATAAGGGGAAGATTGTTGGAGAAATTTTGGGCCTTAAACCCCGGTTTTTACTGGCAAAGATACCGCTGAAGGAATGTAGAGAGGGATGCGAATTTTAGGACGGCCAACCAATGAAACGAAGTCTGGAGCCAGCCAACCAGAAGAAGTTTGAGCCAGCCAATCAGAAGAAGTTTGAGCCAGCCAATCAGAAGAAGTCAGAATCAGAAGTTTATTTATTCATAATTATATTCTTTATATTAAGTTTTTTTTTTTCTGTTAAGTCTATGTCTTTTTATTTCTCTGTTGTATTAATAAATATGACTGAAATATTTGTTCCTATGCCCCTTTATATTTGTATGTTAATTATTTCTTCATTTTTTTTTTTTTTTTTTAGTGTTTCTTCTTTGTTATTTTTTATAATAAATTTCATTGTTAATGTCAAATTTGTTGTTCTGCCCATACCCTTTAATCTAAATAAATATCATTTGGTATCAATCATTTTTAGAATAATGAATAATGGATTTCACCTTACAGGTGCATAGCCACTATTAGAAAGGAGTGCGACTAACGCAGGGTTAACTTCAAAAGCGTTGGGTTTCCCCGTCATAACCCTTTGGAGTCGGCAAACTACCCCCCACCACTACCTCTTACCTTATTTTACCTTCAGTCTTTGTATCTACCTGGACTCAGAAGGTAAATATCAGATTCTATTTTATCTTGCTAACCACCCACTTATTTAAATATTCATGTATAATGCTTACCATCTTTTATATTATTATCAGTTCTGTAAAGTAATCATTTATTGTCATCCTCTAGCATAAATTCTTATATATTTGTTTTCTTTTAGCCCTGATGAAGATCCACAAGTTGGCTTTCGAAAATAAATTTTTTTTTCAAACTGAAAATCCTGATTATCATTTAACCTAAATCATATACAATATCTGAGATTTTGAAGATTTCCATATGACCCTATGAGTCATGGTGTACGAGTATAATAAATATGCGTATATATTGTAATAAAGATGCGTGTCATCTTGAAGATCGAAAGTTATGAAGAAAAAAAAATAGTGCATAACTCAATTTATTAGGAACTTGTTTTCCTAAAGTCTAAAATAAAATAAAATAATAAAATAAAAAAATTGAAATAAGACGTGTGAATGCAATAACCATTAGGTTCAAGTGATTTTGAATACAAGATACAATGATTGTGAATAAGTGCTTAAAAAAAGGGGGACTGAATTATTTGTATTGCAGGTCTCGGTATCATACTAAGTATATAATAAAATTTTATTTCCAAATTAATGAAAATTTCCTAGGACACTTTCCCCATACAGACATTACATTATTTAAAAAATAAATTAAAATTTCAATGTTTACTGATGTTCATCCATCAATAAAAACTGCAAAATAAAAGTTGATATCTCCCAGAAACAACCTCTTTGTATGAAAGTCCCCTCAGCAAAAATTGGGCAGCCATGAAAATGCTAAATATCATAAATGATACCCTACTAGAATTGAAGCAACAGTGTTTAGCAATTTATTTTCTGAATAATTTTTTATTATGAAGGATATTACTCTTAGTACTTCCTATTACTTTTAGTTAGTAGTCAAAAATTCATTTAAAGGACTTACGAACATAATTGACTCAACATTGATCGTATTAAAAAAATTCCAATCATAATCATAGAAGATAGGGTGTTGAAAGTTGTATTAAACACGCACAGCTTTTCCACCTTTCTGTGTGTATTCATAAAATTGAAAAGGTGACTGTTTATATAATTATAATAAAAAGGCCCGGGAAAGACTAACGTGTTAGAGCGTAAACAAATTTCGAATTTTTTTTTAAGCCAACTTACGGTTTTCTACATTTGTTATCTTTTCCAACTAAAAAGTATAAAATAAAAAACATTTTATGAAAAAAAATTAAACCGACTTCGAAACCTAGGAACCAGTAAAAATAGATGCACTGAAAAGTATTAAATAATTACCTTCTGATTTTTATGAATACACAGCAAAATTGAAAATGGTATAAAAAGCGGGAAAATGCAATAAGACGAATAATTTTACTTATATTTGTACAAATACTCACTAATTGTTATTAAAAATTGTGAAATTAAAATATTAAATACTATGTTTAATAATACAACACAATCTTTTCGGAGGCGGCGCAAAAAAAAAACACTAGACATTATAAAAATCGTAAAATGGATCTTCTCTTCTCATCTATTGATTTTAATGCCTACTAATGGAATTGTATCGGTAACATGTCATTTATATTTGCGCCAATTACAATTAGTGAGTATTTGTACAAATATAAGTAAAATTATTCGTCTTATTGCAGTTTCCCGCTTTTTATCCGATTTTCAATTTTGCTGTGTATTCATAAAAATCAGAAGGTAATTATTTAATACTTTTCAGTGCATCTATTTTTAGATGCACTGATTCCCTAACCATCCCTAACCGACTTCGAAACCTAGGAACCAGTAAAAATAGATGCACTGAAAAGTATTAAATAATTACCTTCTGATTTTTATGAATACACAGCAAAATTGAAAATGGTATAAAAAGCGGGAAAATGCAATAAGACGAATAATTTTACTTATATTTGTACAAATACTCACTAATTGTTATTAAAAATTGTGAAATTAAAATATTAAATACTATGTTTAATAATACAACACAATCTTTTCGGAGGCGGCGCAAAAAAAAACACTAGACATTATAAAAATCGTAAAATGGATCTTCTCTTCTCATCTATTGATTTTAATGCCTACTAATGGAATTGTATCGGTAACATGTCATTTATATTTGCGCCAATTACAATTAGTGAGTATTTGTACAAATATAAGTAAAATTATTCGTCTTATTGCATTTTCCCGCTTTTTATACCATTTTCAATTTTGCTGTGTATTCATAAAAATCAGAAGGTAATTATTTAATACTTTTCAGTGCATCTATTTTTAGATGCACTGATTCCCTAACCATCCCTAACCGACTTCGAAACCTAGGAACCAGTAAAAATAGATGCACTGAAAAGTATTAAATAATTACCTTCTGATTTTTATGAATACACAGCAAAATTGAAAATGGTATAAAAAGCGGGAAAATGCAATAAGACGAATAATTTTACTTATATTTGTACAAATACTCACTAATTGTTATTAAAAATTGTGAAATTAAAATATTAAATACTATGTTTAATAATACAACACAATCTTTTCGGAGGCTGCGCAAAAAAAAACACTAGACATTATAAAAATCGTAAAATGGATCTTCTCTTCTCATCTATTGATTTTAATGCCTACTAATGGAATTGTATCGGTAACATGTCATTTATATTTGCGCCAATTACAATTAGTGAGTATTTGTACAAATATAAGTAAAATTATTCGTCTTATTGCATTTTCCCGCTTTTTATCCGATTTTCAATTTTGCTGTGTATTCATAAAAATCAGAAGGTAATTATTTAATACTTTTCAGTGCATCTATTTTTACTGGTTCCTAGGTTTCGAAGTCGGTTTAATTTTTTTTCATAAAATGTTTTTTATTAAATAACATAAACCAAGAATGATTTAAATATCCCTACAAAATTCCGAAGGTTTTACTGAAATCAAGCCAAAAGAAATCAAGGATGTTTCTAACAATTGGTAAATAAATTATTATATTGGAATATAATATTGTATCATATGAGGTTATCATTCTGCTAAATCTATTTTAAGAAATAATTAATAATAATTTGTTATAGGAAAGAGACTGAGGAGTGTTCTTTTATAGCCTGCATAAGGAACTTCATTAAGTCTTCTCCCACGTTTTTTTTTCCAATTTCCTGCACGGGGTTGACACCTACCTACAGCCCCTCCTCGCCTAGTGGATAGCATCTACCTATCTTGAATATATCAGTAAAAGTATATTACTTGATCATCGACTTGTAATACTCAACTTTAAAATTTTTAAAAAATTGTAATAATTATCAAATGTTTTCAGCGATCAAAAAACCTTCTGGACAATTCATCTCTATTTATTTATGATTCCATTTTATTTTTTTTAAATAAGAAAAAATTTATATAAAAATAATTTATTACTATTATCTTTGTAATTTTTTTATCAGGAGATATTATTTACTTATTCTTGACTGCCCCTTACGACGCACCGTAGCCCATTAATTGGACATTGTCTTTTGACTCTCTAGGAATATTCAGTGAGCTGTTCTAAATTTGTCAGATTATTTTTTTAAGGTTAAATAACTTTGACCCAAGCCAAGATTTCTACAATATGATGCAATTAAAGACTATAACAATGATTTAAATGAGAAAAAATGTTGATATCATCATTTACACCGATTACAACTATTGTTTAAATTAAATAATGCATCTTAATTATTACATTTACAATGTAATATGTTCTGGCATGTCGCTCTTTAGTGTTTTAATCAAAATTAATTACTATTTGGAGTGAAATATAATAATTTATATTGTGTAGGATTAATTTCTTCTTGCATAATGGTCTAATGTAATAATAGTGATTTACATTACTAGTATCGAAAGTGCTAATTTAAAGTGCGAATGACAAGCGAGGGGAAGCGAACATCTAATTCGCAGGATTCATTTTTGTTAACTTCTGCTGTGGCACATTGGGGTAAGATATAAAAACTAGTTTAAAAGTTTTTAATAACAGAACATGATTTCTTGTCTTTTTTTTGGGGGGAGGGGTTATTTCGAAGGTATTAAAAAGTACGAAACAGTTTTAAATTATTTTTAAAGTCCTATCACACTTTAGTTTTTCAAAATCTATTCGATAGAACAGCTTGAGTATTTATATCATATATTTCTCAGATCATCGGTTATCATATCATTAGATTTGAGCAGAAATGTAGGCAAATTAGGTTAAAAAAAAATACTGTTTTTAGTTTTTCAAACATAACCTATTTCAAAATAAATTATTACTTGCGTGACTTATTATGTAAGAAATGGCTGGATAACTTCCAAACTTTAACTTTCATTTTTTCTGTCAATGTCTAACGGTACCGTGGACTCGTCCCACTATGCGACGCGTCGGGGGCATTGGAATTTTTTTCTAAACTATAATATGGAATCTGATAAAATTCAGAAAACTCATTTTGCCTTTAATAATATACTCTAAATCTGGCAATATCAGTAATATTGGATTCTTGCTTTATTTTTTTTTTTTTGGTCGATGTTATTCGGCTGTCGCATCGCAGGCATATACCTTCATCAAATACCCAGTTTAATTAAAATCGTTAAAACCGTTTTTGAGTAAATAAAAAAAACACTTGAAAATGAGATAACATTTATTAAGTAAAGTACCCCTCCAATTGATCAAATTTGATGAAATTTTTACTGTCACATCGCGGGAATATAAATACATCAAATACCCAGTTTAATCAAAATCGTTAGAGCCGTTTTTGAGAAAATCGAAAAGAAGTAAAACTTAGACAAAATTCTTTAAATAAATTACTCCGTCCGTTAAACCAATTTTGATGACATTTTTGCTGACACATCGCGGGCACATACATAACAAAACATCCAATTTCAGGTTCGCACGGTTTATAGTTTTTGATCTAGTCTGTTCACACACACACACACACACAGACCATTTCGCGGGACTTGGTTAATTGGACTCAGGGGACCCCAAAACGTGTATTTCCGTTGAAAACCGGAAGTCGAAATTTTTCACGGTAGCAATACTTTCCCTTACTATATATTTCATATGTAGGTGAGTGAAAGTAAACAGAAAAACGTTTAGCATCAAAACAGTTCAAAACCCTATAATCGAGGCAAATGGTCGGAAAATCCGAAAGTTATTTTTGTAACCTATTTATACATTTAATATTTCTTACCTATATTGGAAACTTTTGTTATCATTACTAAAACTTCCAATAAGATATTTTATGGCCCAAGCTCAATGAAGTAACAACAAGTATAGAATATTGTGAATTTATGTTTTCTTTAAATTCAAAAATAAATTGAAGAAATTAAAACATTTTGTTCTTATAAATAATAGAAATTTTACATACTATGTTATATCGCTGGTGTTTGGTCAAAAGGGGCTAAGTCATCGAATGTGAAGCTTAAACAACGATTTACCAAGCTATTGAAAATCAATATAGATTCTTTCTGATTGTACTACTTTATTCCAGAATAATAAATGAAACTATATTCTTTCAACAGAGACTATAATAAATTATGAATAACGAATAAATCACAGTCAATTCTGAGTTTTAAGAAGACGAGGCAAAAAAACAATTTTATGACTTGATCCCTTTGCCCAAACATGAATGAACATACTATACATATAACATACTCAATTAGTTAAAAATTTTATTCTGATTTATAACATTTTTGAACCTTTATTTAATCTTTTAGAATTCGTCATAAATTTGTTCGCTATTTATGACGCTATTTGTTCGCAACAGATGTTTATAACTATGTCTCAAGAATAATAACATTTTTTCCCGCTCGCTTGTTTTTTCAAATGACTTGCAATCAATTGTGAAACGATTTCAGTTAACTTTATCTCTTTTTTTTTTTTTTTTTTTACTTTATTGCGAGTCGTTCACGAGCTAAAATTAAATATTGAAATTCATTTTAAGCCAGAATTGTCCTTTTCGAGCTGAAAAAAGACAATTAAAGGATATATATATCCAGTCGTTATATGATTTGTATATGACATATTTTTTTTAAAATGGTTGGTCTCATCTACGTGTCTGCATGATTTAAAGTGATATCACTCCCTTACGAAAATACGGAAATCCTTTTATGTTGTCCATTTTTTATATTGTTTTTATTCTACATTATTCTATATTTTAATCTATAAATATTCGGATTCATAAGCAATTTTAAGGAACAGCATAAAATTTGGTAAGACATACTTAATGGCTTTGTGGAAAAATAAAAGTGTTAACTTGATAAAAAAATAAATCAATAAATATTGGACTAGTAATTTTATTGTTAAAAGGGTTGGATGGCAGGCGGCTTTAAATAACATCAGCCTCTACAGCTATAAAAACTTTTTATCGGTTAAAAGTTCTAGTTAATATACGTTCTTGTTTTTCACTAGTTTGCAGAACTCTATTTAGATTTTTTTACTCCAAATGGATAAAATATACATTTAACTTTTTAAATGTATGGTTGTTGTCGAAGAACTAAAAACTTGGTGTTGGTTAAGAAGCACCGCACAGGGATTTATTGACCAATAGTTTTTGCTTTCCCCAACTTTTAATTATTTTTTGTTTGTGGGAGTCCTAATTTTGCCTATCCAGGTAAAACTAGGATATGGATCTTTAACGAATACCTGACATCTTTCAGGCTTGCGACCTCCATTTTACATCTTAGCCGAGGGGAGGTATAGCCATTTTTACCTCCTTTAAAAAATCCTAGGGCCACCGCGAGAACCCACGACCTTTAGTGTTGTAGGCTCCTATGCTAGCCACTACACCACAGGTGAACCTTAATTATTTTTTATTTGCAAAATATTGATTTCTTACTTTCACTTACTTAAAAGTATTCCATTCGTGAAAAACTTTTACTTCCGGTCTTTTTCGGAAAATAACGTTTTCGGGTCACCTGAGTCCAGGTAACGAAGTTCCATGAAATAGCTTGTTGTGTGTGTTCTTACTTATATGTATAGTGCTTATAGATTAATTAAAATTTCTTTCAATAAATTACAATGAATTTTTTTTTTAATAGGTAACCCACCCCACAAATAATTATTTCAGTAGTATAGAAGTATGGTTAACGGTCAAGGAAATGGGCGGATCCAGCTGGTTGTAAAAGGGGGGTCTGCAGCCCTACAACCCTTCCCCTGGATCTGTCATTCAGCTTTTTTAACCTTTATCTTCCTTTCCCACAATTAAAAGTCTGCTTGTCTTATATATTATTAGTTTTTTACCCTACTTCCGTACTTTTAGTAAAGTTAAATTCTATCTTTCAATAACAAACATTTTTCCCAAGGGGGGGGGGGGGCTGCAGCTCCCACAGCCCTCCCCATGGATCCGCCAATGCTAGGAGAGCAACAAAAAAGAAAAGAAAACCCTGGCCAGGGAATGATTCTGAAAGTGATGAAGTACTTGGACGGTACGTCCCTCCCATCAACCCCAAACTCAGTTTGCTTCTACAAAAAAAATATTCCATAATTCAAGTCCAGCTAGAGAAAACAGGTGAGCTGATACGCTGCTCAGAATATAGTTATTCATAAATTCACCTCTTTTATTCCTTTAGAAAAATAATACACTTCACAAAAAAAGTTTTGATAAAATATAGTACCAATTACCCTTTAAATACTTTTTCTGTTTTAATTTTCAATGTTTTTTTTCTGAGGGCCTTCATTAGCTTTATTGGATCCTACATTTACACTCCCGCTCCCTACGCTCGCTCTTCAGAGTTAATAAACCCCAAAAATGTTTTTCAGTTGAGATCGGGCATTATTGTGAAGGGTGCCTAACTGAACAGCAACGAGCCTCTGTTCAGAAGTAGATTAAACATACTTACAATAAGGCAAAGATTGTTATAATTTCCGGAATATTCATGTCGATGGGCTTACAATTGATGTTGCGGATAGTAAAAGAGGATTAAAGAATAGATGGATTGTGTTAATCAACTATATATGTAGTAGGTTCAAAATTTAAGCAGATAGGGTCTCAAATTTTCTTTTATTGAACTCTCAAACAAGTCACAGTCCAATTTAAAAAACAACAACAAAATATAGAAAATCCATCTTACCAATTTATTAAAAATCATAAATTAAAAAAACTATGTTTGATGTGGTAAAATTGTGTTGAAAAAATAAATATTCTGAGGTGGTATTCAAGTAAAAAATAGTTATTAAAATATATAACTAGGTGGTATTAAAAATATATTTTTTTTAATTGTAAAATGTAACTACAAAGCTGTGATTTTCCCTTGTTTTTAGTTTTGAAAATGCTCTTAGTTGAGGCAAACGTCAACATGAATACAATATGACTTTGACTGTATAAAGGTCAATAAAAGAAAATTTGAGAACTAATCTGCTTAAATTTTGAACCTCCTTCATTCTTATACTTTATGTATGTAGTTTAAGCTTGTCCATCAATCTTTCCAATAAATAAATAAATGAATTTCCATAATGAAAATGTATGTATTTTTTATTTAAACGGAACATCCTAATATATTGCTAATTGAAGCATGGAAATGCAAAAGGGTATGAGTGTGTTTGAGAAATTTTTCCAAAAATGATATGGCTTATGCCGACTAGGTAAACTACGTCCGGCGCTTGCACCCATGCTATCTTTTAAACGTTCAATGAACTACTTATTAACAACTAAAAATTATATCCATTTCCGAATACAGTGGATATCGTTTATAACGATATCGGTTATAATGACGTACCGCTTATAACGACGGAAATCTTAATTATAATATACGGAAATTTTAATATAAGTCCCTGGTCCCTAAAGTCATACTTTAACGAATTTTTATCCGGCTATTACGACCACGGCTATTGCGAATGATTGGCTTTAGCGACCCATTTTGAGTCCCCCGGGGAATAAAAAGGTCGGTTATAACGTCCGGCTTTCGGAAAGAACCCTTCAATCCCGGCTTGCGGGATATTTCTGTGGTGACAGGAAGACACATCTATCACCTTTTCTAGGGAACTCCTTCCCCGGATTGTTTGTGTTTTTATTCCTTCAAACGAATTCGAATCAGTTGCGGCCTTGTTCTCAAATAAGACACTTTTTCGTTGTGATATCTGGTTTTTTGTTTGGATGTCAGTTGCGGTTTTGTTCTCCATACACTTTTGCGTGGTGATACCATGTCAAGGAGAAGGGCATTTTCGTTAGAAGAAAAATTTTACTGCACATTTGCTGTCGGCAGGAAAATGGGGAGTCGAACAGAAGTCTTGCGGAGGAACTGAATGTAAGTCATTAAACTATTTTTACAATATGAAAAATCTAAGGGGAGGGATCTAAATAGGGACACCATTCGGGGACTAGTTGAACGCGGTGAATCGTTCAAGACAAAAAAAAAAAAAAATAAGGAGAGCTACGGGCGACAAAGTCAACGGTTAGAAACGGTGGTTTCGAACCCAACGGATCCGAAATGTTCCAATATCAGGGACAATTTTACTCAAAAAAGCCAATAATTTTCTAAAATTGATTAATTAATCCACTTCAGAACTGTCTAGCGAGTCGACAAGTAGTATTTCGCGAGGATGGATTCAAAGATTTTGTACTCGCCATGATATTATTTTTTAAGCGGTGACTGCTAGCGTCCCCCAAGGGGTAACCAGCGATTGGCTTCCGTCAGTATGGCCATCAATTCCGAAAATTACGATGAATCAGATATTTTTAAGGCAGATGAAACTGAACTTTTTTACAAGGTACTACCTGATCGGACACTACATTTTAAGGGGGAGAAATGTTCTAATGGAAAACTGTCCAAGGATAGAATAACGGTTTTGGTGGCAGCCAGTATGACTGGAATTGAAACATATACTTTTTACAATAGGAAATTTGTAGTTGTAAGAAGGCTATCATAACAGTCAGCTGTTAAAAATGGCCTAGACCTGATATAACGACCGACGTCGTTATAAGCGATATGTCGGATGTAACGACGATCGCCAATAACGACTAAGTTTTTACGGTCCCTTCAATGTCGTTATAAACGATATCCACTGTAATGGTTTTGACTCACATAACAATTTGGCAAAAAAAAATCTTTATATATTTTTTTGGCACTTATACCCTTATGCATTTCCACGCTTCAATTTATTATTATCATCATGTTTATAATTTAATTTAAGTTTCTTTTATATTTATGGATTGCCTAATGCCGATAGTCAAAAAGCATGATATTTGTTTCTTATTGAATTTAACGTCAGGAAACATTGCTCGCTCCCACCCTAACTACCGTTTCCTTTACCTCAAGAATCGTTAAATCCATTTTCACTCTACTGTAAAAACAAAATAAAACTCAATGTTATCTGGTAACAATTGTTCTGAATCAATTCCTAAGATTTGCAACTTCACTTCTTAAAAAAATAAATAAATAACTGGCAGCACCACTTTCTTCTCTCAGACCCCTATTTCGATTATGGTGGCTTTGAGTACGAAGGGAGTTTTTGTTTTTTCCTGGTTTCAACACTTCCAACCTCGAATCCTATTTTGTCGCAATACTTTATAAATAATCGTTAGTTACGAAGGTTGCTGATCCCCATTCCAAGGATGCTGGCAGCAGATGGGAATCACGAATTCTCTCCTAATGTTTATCATCGCGTTTTTAGGCCACATTACTGTTTTCCTATTTCAGTTCTTTAAACCGCCAAAAGGTCCCAATATTCTGGTCTCCCAATAACTCTTAACTAAACGTTCGACTATTCACCGTCGAAATACTTTACATTTTATACTTCTGATTAAATATTTTTGAAAACCTAATAAATAGACTCTCAGAGGAATGATTATGTGTTGGGAGAAAACCATGCAGAGAGGAAATAATTTAAGTCTTCAAATTACTTCTTCAGTTCCATTCCCCACACTACCCCGGAAGATGGATGAAGACACCTACACAAACAGAACATTTTCTTCAGCAACGAATACTCTCTTACATACTGTTCTAATATTTTTTTTAAACATTTATTTTAGGAGGAAACAATTTTTGCGTTCATTGATGAACCGAATCAACGAAATTTTAATATAATCTGTAACAAGCTATAAATTTAAGTTAAAGTTGCAATGTTCAACACCGAAGCATCGGTTATTCAAGATCGATTTGTTGGATAAAAATTCTGTCAATTTTTCAAATTTTGATTTATTAAATTGAGTGTCGGTACATTGTAAACAGACTTTTCATGAGGTTTTTTTTATTATTATGGGTTTAGTAGCAAGACTGGATTAATTTTTGCCTTTATTTAAAAAACAAAAAACCAATCATGTTGTCAACCACATTCTTTTGGGTTACGCTTTTAACATGTAATTATCCAATATAATTGGTTTGTTGTATAATGTTACTACAATATTTATTACAATTCTTATAATAAATTTCTTATAATTTCCTTGAATCTAATTTTCTTCCAAATATTTCATATATTGGTATGGTTTTTATTTTCCAATTGTTACAAGAACTGAATTGAAATATATGGAGATTTTCCGTTTTATCGGTACAAATCCTCACGAAAATTCCATTTATACTTACTAATTAGTTTACAATATAACATACTTAGTGCCTCAAAAATACATCATGTTTTTATTTATTTATTATTGTGATAGTCTTTTTTTCAAAATTTGGAAATTTGTGGAAATTAATATGCTTAAAAATGTTGGTATTTCAGCCGCTAATTGATGAGGTTTAATAGAAAAGTAGGACAAACAAGTAATTAGAGAAAATCAGCTTTGAAAAAAATAATGACACGATCAACAATATCTAAAGCTAATACGTTTTAGGACAAAAAATATATAAATAATAATAATAAATGAGAAAAAAATAAATATGGTATGTAAAATTTATCTTGCTTCTTACAACTTGAAAATAACACCTTCTAAAACTCTAAAATAAAACTTGAAAAATTAGTGATAAATTTAAATTAAAACTAAAAGTTAAACATAAATTTTCTTTTCATCCTTTTTTGTAATTATATATGGTAGCTCCAATTGTGATTTTTTATTGTCGGTCTCAGCTATACACTATGGACTTTTTCCTCTATTGGTTTTATACCTCCTTCTTAATCAAATCCTTCATTTTTATAATTAATCGAGCATATGAAATGTAATGAAATGAAATCTTTATTTATATTTGGGGATATTGCCCGCATCCAAATAGAGTTTGGCTTGCTCACATTTTTGCATTCCAAGGTGGAGAAAAATACAAAATGTAATAATAAGAATATGTACAATATTTAAATTTTCAGATACTTATCGAGTCATACTCAAAAACTAGTAAAGGAACAAATGATTGAATAACAAATTCATGACAGAGCTAGATATATACACACTATACAAACTATTATCTACCATGGTATTTTCTTTTAATTAATAACAATTCAAAATAGAATTCTTTTGGCAAAGTGACTACATAAGGAAGTTAAAAATAGATCATTAATTTTGACGATTGAATCTATTTGCTATACCTTAGTTCAAGATACTTGTTTTAACATAAGTATGTACATAAGTTCAAGTTTATTTAAATTATGATTTTCGTATTTTGATGAATTATTTAAATATTTGTTTATAAATACATTTACAATGTGCTATGTCTTAACTGTTGCTATTGTCCAATACTGAGATAGAGTGCAGCACTATTGAAATAATGAGTTTATTTATATTTATTATGTTTAAGTTTTACTTATTACGAATACTTGTACGAGTTGAGATTTAGAATAATTATACTTAATTTAGAATTTCCTATACCTTAGTTCAAGATACTTGTTGTGGAGATTTAGAATAATCTTAATCTAAGGGTAACATTAAATTTTGAACTTATAAAATCTAAAAATTTGGATGTTCTCTCATGATTTATTATAAAAACCTACTGGAACGGAAGGAAAATTTAACTTTATGAGTAGACAGGGTTTGGGAATCCTATGGAAGGGATAACTGCGGTGAAATTCATTATGTTGAGGACTACCTTGATTAGATTATAAAGGCAGTGTGGGATAGGCCCTCAGCCGAAGTGCCTGCATCATCTACTGGCTAATAGTTCTTGTTACCCCGCCCTAGAATTAATCCTTCCAAAATGATTATTCCGATTTCCTTAGATATTCCGATGGTAAGCGAAGAATTTGAGGGTGACTTAATTTAGCGGCGATGAGAGGACAGTAGCCCAAGAGGTTATGTGCCTCAAGTTCCAAGTAACTGCATCAAGGGGCAGGCCTCTCTGGTAATTAGTAAAACCACGTTAGAAACCCTCAGATCTCTGACCTGTAATTTTAGTTGCGTTGTAAGCAACATGTTGCGAAAATACCTAGCTAGTTAAAGTTTCCTTCATTTATTTTGTAGTTCTGTAAGAAAAAAAATACAATTCAACGGGATAAAAACTTATGATGAATTATTAAAATATCAAAATGAAATTAAAGAAATCGTATTACGAAAGCACCGGGTACGTTATTAATCAAACTCAAAAAATTTCCAGACTTTCATATACAAACACTGGTTGACCTACCCAGAAATATAAGGAGCTTATAAATGACAGACGAGAGATCTACTTTCTTAGGAATCCATGGTAACTGAAACAAACCATGCTTTCAAAGATAATGCTGAGTGCCATTCTTTCCTACTTTCCTACTTGATGTGTCAGATTAGTTTAGAAGAAAGAAGATTTGCTAATTGTCGACATTCTGTCCCATGAAAGGATTCATGAATATAATAATATAGGTATTAAATAAAGAAATAGGAGTCTAGTTGACAAATAATAAATGAACTAAGAATTTCGAAATAATTGTTTTTTAATTATAGAAGTTCTTCTGAGCACAATCTTGTTTGAACTAATAGATTAGGTATCTATCCTCCTATATTGGAATTCAAAATTATTCAATACTTATTACAAAAATAATTTGAATATTTTTTTATTGCAAGAATTGATCAAAAATAATAACTTCACATTTTCTCTTCCTATATTGGAAATGTCAGAAATATTAAAATGTGTAAACCACAAAATATTTTCAGAATAGTATAGTCTAAACAAAAAATAGGTTAAACCACATTTCTCTAACTAACGCTTTCATTAATCAATTTACTCTATCAATTAATTGGCTCGCTTCTCTCTAAAATTGTTCGCTACATTTTAGAGCAGTTATCATACGAAGTTAGAGTTTTTATATATATATATATATATATATATATATATATATATATATATATTTGGGTCATTTCATAAGACTTTTTTACACAGTGAAGATGTCGAAGCTGCCTCTCGCTTCTGTAAACAAATCAGTACAGCCGTAGCCTTCGTTCGCAGTAGAGTTGTTTTTTTGTTTCGCCGGAAAAATGTTAAGTGTAACAGTAGAGCAACGAATTGTTGTGAAATTTCATGTGAAACTTGGAAAAACCGCTACTGAAACTTATAATTTATTGAAAGAAGTGTATGGCAATGAATGTTTATCGCGTGCACGTTTTTTGGAGTGGTTAAAGCGTTTTCAAGATGGCCGAGAAGACGTTCAAGATGATTCACGCCCGGGTCGCCCTTCCACGTCGAAAACGGATGACAATATCGAAAAAATCGGTAATCTGATTCGATCTGACCGTCGGTTAAGTATTTGTGCGATTGCTGAAACTGTACGAATTGATAAAGAATCCGTACGACCTGAATTGTGGAAGGACAAGTCATGAGTTAAAAGTATGCATTAAAAGTAACAAGATTTGAGTCTGTTGAAGCTGTGAAAGAGAAAGCGGCACGCGTCCTGAAGGAGCTGACAGAAAAATACTTCCAGCACTGTTTTGAACAATGGAAGATTCGCATGGAGCGTTGTAGGGATAGAGGAGGGGTGTATATTGAAGGTGATAATAAGTAAAAATGTATGAAATAAAAATAAAATATTTTACAGCGTCAGTTTCGTTATTTAATAGCCACACCTCGTATGTTCTGGATGTAACGAGAATGTTCTGCGCACTTCTAGAAAGATCGATTTCGGACTAATTATAAGAAGCGATGGGCTAGGGACTAGGGGATTATGTGAATAATGACATGTTATCAACGTATCTTCCTTTTTTACTACTTTATTTTCTTAAAATTTTATTTTGTTGACGTTTCAGGGTTGTGTCCCCATTCTCAAAACTTTTTTTCTCAATTATATGATTGAATGTCTTGTTATTCATTTCTTTATATTAAATAATATAATAAAAAGAAAATGATGTCACATTTCAAGATTTCACTGTCATATATTTTTGTGTCGTCGTTGCCGTGGTGAAACCTCCCAGTGACAAAAAATCCAAAACGTGATTTTTGTATCATTGGAAAGAAGTTTTTACTACCAATGTGCTATTGGAAAGCCCTCATTTATTAAAAAATCGTAACACGATTTAAATTGTTTAAAAAGAATTCTCCTATGTGGAGCAGTTGAACTGCATCGAAAAGGTACCATCAGAAATCACCTATTTTTTTTTATTGCTTTGATTGTACAATTTCGTGGTAAGAATTATAAGATTTTGTTGTATTGGTATACATTGAATTGTCCATTTTTTTTTCTAGGAAAATTATTTACAAAGCAGTTATTTGCCTCTCCTGTAAAATCGTGTGTATGTCACTTAGGAGGTTTCACCGCGGCAACAATGACATATTCTTTATTTGAATATATGAATAACCAGACATTCAATCATATGATTCAGAATTGGGACACAACCCCGTAACGTCAACAAAATAAAATTGTAAGAAAGTGAACGTGTTAAAAGGAAGATACATTGATAAAATTTCAATAATAAATAAATATTGCACAAAATATATAGGTAACATAGTAAAAGTGAGATTTATTTTGATATATATTTACTCATATTTTTTCTTCTTATCATTTTCATAGTAGTCACAGAATTCCAATATTAATTCATTATTCGGATCGGAGCCTTCTTCTTAAGAAATAGTTATACAGTTTTTATTAAATATTACCGTGTTTCTAGTTGTGTTTATCTATTTCTTGTGTTTATCTATTCGCAGGTAACACCTATAAAATTTCTATTCCATCATTAAATAAATATTCCCTAATGATTCTGCTAGAGGTCGCCATAATAGTTATGAAAGACTTGCTCATCACAACCGGGATAAATCAATACTGTTTCAAAGCTATTTGTTTTAGCATAACAATGGATCCTGATCCACATTTCTGAATTGTCCTTAGAATACTATTGCTGAGGTGATCTGATTGTAATAATTATAACCTATTCTTTGAATTACACCATTATAAAGAATTTTTAAAGTAATTTAATAGTTAAAACAGTACCTAGTATAAGGTTTGATAAGAAGTAATTAAATCAGTTTTTTTTTTCATAAGAAAAATGATTTTTCGGCCGAAACTATTTACTTAATACATTTTTGGTTTTATTACGTAGTTTTTCTTAATATGAATTCAAATGCAAATTATTTATAAATTGATAAAAGTCATTGATAAAATTTAATACATGCCAACTTTATTTTTTATCGGTTCTTTTCTCGTGAGATGCAAATTTAAGACCTATTAGAAAATAATGTTTGGATGCTAACCCGACACCATAATCATCTGTCCTAATGATATTGACAATTTCCTCAACACTTATTACATGTTCAATATCATTGTATACATGTTAATACATGTATAACAATTATCAAATGTTATTTTTTTTTTTTTTTATCACTGTATAGAATTCTATAATAAGGAAAGGATTTATATAAGTCGGTGTTCAAAATCATTAGTGTGTATTTTCCACCGGGAGCAGTCCAATGCCATATTTCCTATTACTGTTCATATTCTCGTAAGTATTTTCTTAATGTAAGAGGAATGGTTCCCTTATTACCTAAACAAAGCCGTTTAACTGCTAAATTACGGTTGCGACCGAATAAAAACCATGTTAAGAAGAGATTGACTTAATTATAATTGCGATTATCGAACTGATCCAAATTTAATTCTAAAGGTGTAATTACACGGTTAAGTTTTTGAAACAGAGGAATCGAACGCTGTTCCGCTTTCATTCCTATTCATTCCAAAAACTTCAATTTTTACTTTCATAAAAAAAAAAAAATAATAAATAAAAAAATAAATAAAAAAAATCCAAGACAAAACCTATTTTGGTAATACAAATATAGACTGACTTTAGCGGCATTTACTTAAAAGTATAAAAAACATGATAAGTCTATAATACAGAAAAATAGATTGAATTCATAGTCTCCTATTCGATCCTATTCATAGTTATACTATTCGATGACATTTTTTTATTTTTTATATCAGTCATCCAGGCTCATCCGCCATAAAAGACTTCTTGCGGCTGAGTAAAGTTTAGACCTCCTTTTATACGGATTGTCACGTTCATGTAATTTGTGTCTAATGTTTGGCCTGGGCTTTAAGTGTCGAGGTGGTAGGCATCCGTGTCTCCGATTCCGCATAGTGAGCACCTTTCCTGCTTCTTTATCCTCATTTTATTTAAAAGATCCTCTATGTAGTCCTAGATTCTGATAGTACTGAAATAGGCCACGGCCTCCCTTCTTTGCAGGTCGTAAGAAAGTTTTCCAGAACAAACGATTCAGATTTTTACAACAACTGATATAGTTTAGTAGGAAAAAGGAATAAGTTACAAGTGAGGGGAAAATCTATAAAATTCACTAATAAAAAGCTTGAAGGTTCCAAGAAATACGCCTTAGGGTAGGTAGTGTAAACATATAAAAAATATTTCACTCTTTACAAAATATCTGACCGATAATTAGTAATAAATAAAATATAAGGAAGCATTTCATTGATGTATTAGTCCACAATAAAGAACTGCTGATTAACTCTTGAGTCGTTTAATGATTAAGCAGTCACACTTTGTCCTATTTAAGCACAATCAAGAAAGGAAGATGAGTTTTGACATAAATAGGAACCCGCGACAGCGTATGCAACTTCAACAGACAATGTTTAACCAAGGGGAGGTAGTATTCAACGCCCCAGACGATTAGATATGTTCTCGAAGAAAAGGAAAGTAATATAGATCGATATTTCCTGTCCTGAAAATGTCTTAGTCGGATATGTATAAACTTTTATTCGTTGGAATTTGAGATACATTAGAGGTTCTCTCTCATTCAATATTAAAACGTTACTATAAGAAAAAAATTACGGTTGTGATATCACTATATGTAAGACTATAAATAAGGCCGGAGTTATAGTCCGGCAAATATATATATATATATATATATATATATATATATATATATATATTTTCTAGAAGAAAAAAGCATTACTAAAACAAATTTAAAACAGTATACATACTTAAGCCCATAAAGACTTACTCCTCACATACGACATAGCTAAAAAGACTCACCTACAAAAACTTCAAATTTTCCAAACAAAATGTTAATTTTCATTTTGGTTCCTGACTAACAAAACTTTACTTACAGACCTCTAACACCAACATTCGACCACCACTTGACGACTCATTGCAGAAGAATTTATATTAATTCGAACGGAAATAAGAACAGTTTAATTAGAAATATGGCTGACACTCGCTAGGATACGATAAGAATAAAAAAACGGTGGATGAGAGATCTACTCCCACAAACAACCATTGTAATTGAATCAAACAAGGAATGGGGTACTGGTGGGTGCTTTCCCTTCTCAAGCCTGACACGCTATTATTTTGGCTCATTCGCTGATTTTCAGCACCTTGCTGACCGATACGATTAAATAATAAAAGTAAAAAGAAGAAAATGAAAAGGATCTTAATAACCTTTGAATTTAACATTTTTTTCTTAACAGTTAAAATCGTTTCGGACTGAATAGGCCATGAAGTTTTATAGCTGTTTTCAGCTAAACTTTTAATTACTGATGAAACTTCAATCGATAACTTAATGAAGAGTGGTCCCCGTATCTTTTATGAATATAGATCCTGATAAAATTTCCTTTCTATATTATCTTCAGTAAACAAGTATTAATAATCTATTCACTAGTAATTTGAAAGGGCGACTTGTAGCCATTATATTTGCTTTGTATTTTGTTTAGTAACTAAGAACAAAATTTCGAATTAGTTTATGTTTAAAATAATTATAAGAACAAATAACATGATACTAACTTTTGAAGGAACGACCCAATATTCTATTATTATTTTAACTATGATCATCTCCTTTTGTTACCGTGGAGGTTTGTCTTGTATGTTTTGGAAGAAAAGATTCGAACTGAATGACCTAAAAATAGAATATACATTTTGGCCCCTTTTGTACTAAATAGAATACTTTAGTATTTATGTAAAATGTTATTTGCAACATAATAAGAAGCATTAGGAGTAAGGAAATATTTGGGGATTGTAGGAGTTGATAAGGGAACAGTTTAATGGGGTTTTTTTTTTTTTTTTTTAATCATCTAATCATTTCCGAGTATCTGAATTTGACTTACCATCTTTAAGTCTAAGATATTTTTTAATAAATTGGAAGTTAGAAGTTTTCTGAAAGTAACAGCTGCATAAGTCGAAACGTAGTTTTTAGTGTTGTGTCCTTCTCAACCTCAAGCAAGGATCTGTTCAAATTTTATATTGAAAAAAAATCAATCATTTTTCGTTCGAATTCAACACTTGGTGTGTTAATACTTGTATTCTAAACTATTAATTTGATTTCTTCATGTTCTTCATAGTTTTTAAATTTTATGAAGCATTTTTACCTCTTTTAATAGTTTTATGTCGCCGTCGATTGTTTCCTTCGTAAACCTTTATTTCCAATAGGAACTGTATATGATGTATATGGTGTTAAATTTTTTATCAAGATATTTTTTGAAAAAAAAAGTTTCCAAAATATTACTCTAATTGAAAATATAATGTATACAAAAAAATTAATAAATAAATGGAAAATATATTTATTAAATGTAGAAAATAGTATTATTTATGTTCCTTGCTAAGTTCAGCGACTTAATTAGTTAAGAGGGACGATATGCCTTTCAGCATCAAAAAAGTTACTTGAATATATACATTACAAGGTTTTTTTTGTTTAATATCTACTGAAATATTTAAACCTGTTAACTATGAATACACAATGGACTAAGACTTACACCTGGGAAGCAACAACAAAGTTCCAAAGAAAACTGTAGTTGGGACGATTGAGAGGCCTTTCAAATTAGGGTGGCCGGACTTCCGGCAATAGTTCTACTGATCACTATACTTCCAATAGATAGCTGAGCAGAATTAGTCAGAATCTTTTATTTAGGTTTTTTTAATGTTTCCTATTGTGCTCATGTGAGAAATGATTATATATTTATTATTATATCATTATAATGCCATGTAAATTAACATGTTGATTGTTAGGATACATAATCCGAATCATGCACAAAATCATCATTTATTTTCTAAATCTTTAAATAATAAAAATAATCTCTCTCTCCCTCTCTCTCTCTTGGCTATGGCGTCCATGTTAGTGTAGCGTTCACATCGTGTCTCGTGTCAGCCTTAGTGAAAAAGTTATTTCCAGCAGTAGCTCACAGTTACTTACTCAAAAGTGAGTACTTTTCTTTACATAGCTAATTTTTATAATTAATTCAACCAACATGCCTTCAACTCGACGTGGTGGCGATAATAAAGCTGCAGTGCAGGGTGAACCTAATAAAGAGCAGCCTGCAGGGTCACGTGAGGTTATACGCTCTGGGCTGAAGGATGAAATTGAAAAACTCCTTTTTTCTCCAGAATTTATTTCCGCATTAGCATCCAAGGTCATGACAGCAATAAAAGAACAGATTTCAGTCTTCATTGCAAAAGAGGTTGATATTAAAATTAAATCTCACAATGAGGAGGTGGAAAAACTCAAAAACGAAATCGACCACCAAAACCAAATTCGAAGAGAGGCTTCATTGGTGATTCACAAAAATAATGAAGCGGAAAATTTTAATAAAGAAAAATTTGTGAAATTGACCACTGAAAAAATGGGCCTCTCCTTAGAGTTGGGAGATTTCGAGATTAAAACAATTGGCCGTATGAAACAAAACCACAAGACTCAATTGCTGGAATTTAGAAATAAAGAAATAAGGAACAAAGTATTTTACTCTAAATCAAAGTTAAAAGGTTCCGAAATTTCAATTCATGAAGAATTAACACCTACTCGTCGCATAATTTATAAACATGCAAAGGAGGTTTTGGGTGTTAAAGAAGTTTGGACCAATAGTGGTGTTATATTCGTTAAAAATAAAGGAGAAAAGCTAAAAATAAGCACCCTTGGAGAATTAGCTAACCTTCTTAAGTTTTTTTTCGGGACTTCAAGGCTTCCAGTGAACCCCTATACTGCCCATACTAACACCCATGGCACTGGGTGATACTTCTCCTACGAAAGAAAAACACCACCCAGAGCGGGACTCAAACCCGCAACTCCGGCATGGGAGTACGGCGCTTTACCGCACAGCCACACCGGGCCTCAACCTTCTTAAGTTATAACCTTATATAGTCAGTACTTACATTTAATTTATAACAATTTAGTCCTTTCACAGTCAACAACTCAGCCGTCGAAAAAGGTAAAAGGAGGGAGGAATGAGAAAGAGGGAATATTGAAGAAATTCACCAAAATTATTTATTTAATTCAATAATCTTATTTGCCCAAACAGAACATGGAGAGAGAAGAGGGAAGAAGAAAGGGTATGAAAAATGATTATATATATATATATATATATATATATATATATATATATAAATTTTTTTTTTTTATTGCTTCGTTATTTCTGGTAAAATGGCTAAAGAGAGGATTGTAACAATGGTAGGTAATAAGACCCTGTAAATATTTCATTCATGCCAAAAAATTTTGATGGTGGCTATATAGTTTGAATATATTTAATGAAAATGTGTGTATATGTGTGTATTTATATGTATATATATATATATATATATATATATATATATATATATAGTTAGTATTAATTGAATATACATTTTTTTTTCTTTTTATATTGCTTCGTTATTTCTGATAAAATGGCTAATGAGAGGAATGTAACAATGGTAATAGGACAATGTAAAATTTTCTTCGTGGCTATATAGTTTGAATATATTTATATATTTATGTATATATATATTTTTTTTTCTTTTCTTTGTATCTTATTATTATATTGCTTCGTTATTTCTGGTAAAATGGCTAATGAGAGGATTTTCACAATGGTAATATGACAATGTATATATTTCATTCAAGTTTGTTGGTGGCTATATAGTTTAAATATATTTAATTTGTTTATAGGAATTTTTTTTTCTTTTCTTTTCCTCTCTTTCTCTTTTGCTTAAGTGAATCGACGCTTTTTAGTTGTTTAATAAATCTCAATAGTAGCAATAATTTTTCCAGGGATATGTCCTGGTTTGTTTAAAGGCATGACATGAGCCGCTCGCCATATTTCTTTGTTATTACTTTTATACATACATTTTTCTTTCTCTCTTTATTTGTCCTATTTTATTTTATTGTTTTATTCTATTATTATTATTTATTTTCTTTCTGAAAATCTTCCTAAGCTCCTTATTATGATTAATCCATTCATCTATCTTCTTGAATTACTTTTCTTTATTATATTTTCTTTTATTCATTTTATCCCTATAGTTATTTACAACAAGTACAATGATCGTTCCTATTCCCATTCCTACCCTATGACAATAAGTTCACCCTTCGCTAATGAGGTTTGCACTCGACCTGGTCCTTATGTTTCGAATGTCTATGGGCCCATTGCTTGATATGAGGTTTTGGGAGGAGGAAGTCGACCCGGCTGAGGATCTTGCCCCAATCGTGGGCCCCCTGGCTGACCTGGTGAGGTGTGTAGGAAAGGATAGTGGGGTGCTGAGAATAGCTCATATAAACGCCGACTCTCTGATGGCGCATATCGATGAGGTGAGGCTGATCTTTCAGGAGGTTGAGCTTGATGTGTTGGCTGTGAGTGAATCTTGGCTAGTACCGTCCCTCTCTTGGAGCAGCGTAGGTGTTGACGGATACAAGCTATACCGGAATGATAGAATCGGAAAACCTAGAGGAGGTGTGGCAGTTTATGTAAGGAATGACTACCCTGTTGTTGAGCTTGAGGCTTCTGCTTACATCGAAAATCATCCCGAATACCTTTTTCTTGAGGTTCGAACACCTGGTGGGAGTATTTGTGTCAGTGTGGTATACCGCCCTCCAAAAAGTGGCTACTTGAGAACGTCCTATTACGTCACAGAAGCCTATACTGTAATATTATACTGCTTGGAGATCTCAATACGGATCCTTCAGCTCGTTCATTCAACTCCAAACAAATGGTTTCCGTATTTCGAGGGTTAAACTTACATATACTCCCATTCCAAGCTACGAACCACACTCACACTGCGACAGTAGTCTCCGAGACCTGGATCGATCATATTGTTGTATCGGATCCTTCAAAAGTTAGGCGTCATGGATAGGTGTGCTGAGAATAGCTCATATAAACGCCGAGTCTCTGATGGCGCATATCGATGAGGTGAGGCTGATCTTTCAGGAGGTTGAGCTTGATGTGTTGGCTGTGAGTGAATCTTGGCTAGTGACCCACGATTTCATCTTTGTCTTATACAAGAAAGGCCCTTCATTACCCAATATTTCTCCTGGACAAAGCAGAAACCTAAAAAAGATAGATCTGGAAGTTTTTAAAAATGATATTCAGACGATTGACTGGTCAGATGTATTTGATAGTGTTGACGTCAACGATGAGGTTGAATTGTTCAGTAGGAAGGTGGCAGAACTTTATGATAAACATGCACCAGTGCGGACATATCGACGACGAAAAACTAAGCCCTCCCCTTGGATGTCTGAAAGTATCCGGTCCCTCATGGCGAAAAGAGACTTTTTCTTCTGGATGTCCATAAGAAGCGGATCTGAAGAGGATTCTATATAATACAGGCTTTACAGAAATAAAGTAAAGACGGCTATACGCGATGCTAAAAGAAGATGCATAACTAGCAGTCTCGATAGATGTTCGCACTGCGAGGTTTGAAGAGAGCTGAAAAAGCATAGAGTCATTGACGTGAGTGAAAATAACGTTGATATTATTTGCAACTTAGACGAATTAAATCGCTTTTTCGTTTCTCATGCTCTTGGCCCTGGAAGAGCGATAACTGAAACAATGCCGACTAATGAGGAGGTTGATGATCTTATCTTTGATGAGATCACCGAAGATGATGTGGTTTGGAGTCTAAGACGAGTGAGGACTGGTGCAGCGGGGGAAGATGGACTGACTAAGACGATGATTGAGAGGTTGGGAGCCACCCATGTCCTGGTAGATATCCTAAATGCGTCCCTGCGACAATGTAGTTTCCCTGGGCCGGGGATAGCCGAGCGTGTTGGAGCGCGGCCCGCTTTAAACGCTCGAGCCGAACGGTGGCGGTTCGAATCCGCCCTGGGATGGTTGACTTTTATTTCGTGGAGGCCCCACGGAATAAAATCTCGACCTACCCACCATGGTTAGGATAGGTTGGTTACACCTGTAGAGTAACCCCCCGTATGCCACTCATGGCCAGGAAGGGGTACCGAATTAAAAAAAAAAAAAAAAGTAGTTTCCCTGAAGCGTGGAAGCGCACCATCATAAGGCCCATTCCTAAGAAACCAAAGCCCAAGACTCTTTCTGAATACCGGCCTATTGCTCTCCTACCCGTATTGTCTAAGATTCTAGAGAGAATAGTAGAGAGGGATATGAGAGGATTCTTCGAAAGCAATGGTCTTCTGTCTCCGCACCAATCATGCTTTAGACAAGAGCGAAGCACGTGCACAGCGTTACATACTGTTTTGACCGATGTAGGAGTAGCCATGGATAAACGTATGGTAACAATATTCGTCTCTCTTGATTTCGAAAGGGCTTTTGACTCTGTCGATCATGAACTATTACTAAGTAAACTGGGAAGCTTTGGTGTAGGGGAGCAGGTGCTCCAGTGGCTTAGTTCATATATAAGGGACGAAAACAGCAGATAAGAATTCCTACAGGCGTTCCGCAGGGATCTTGTCTGTAAGAAAGGGCCAAAGACCCTAGGACAATAAAGAGACAATAATGATCTCTCTCTCTCTCTCTCTCTCTCTCTCTCTCTCTCTCTCTCTCTCTCTCTCTCTCTCTCTCTCTCTCTCTCTCTCTCTCTCTCTCTCTCTCTCTCTCTCTCTCTCTCTCGCTCTCACTCCCTTCCTCCCTCCCTCCCTCCCTCCCTACCTCCCTCCCTCCCTCCCTCCCCTTTTGGGGCATCTGAAGCTGTTGAAAAGGGTGTTAACTAATAGCTTGGAGGCATCAAAAAATGATTTCTGTCGCATAGTGAGGAATCTATAACTTTTTGCAAATTTGTATGTTCCAATTCTTTTATGTCCCTGATCTTTTTTACATGGCTTTCAAGTCCCTCATTTTACAATCTTTCTAAAGACTCCTTTTTGAGAAGGTTCCAACCTGTTTCAGTTGTTCTGCTTAAATATTGAAACAGTGGTGTACCATACAACAACGCCGGCCTAATCATGACTGTGTATAAGAGTAGTTTAGAGCGAAATGATGATGATTGTTCGTCATAATTATGGTATGTTGCCTTTAAATTTTGGAGATCACTTTCTTAAGTTTTCTGCGGGTAAATTTAATGTTTAAACGTAATGGAAAATATAAAAATAAGGTTTAGATGCAATATTATCGGGATTAGCAGATTAGATAAGAGAAGATAGCCACAATTATTGATTGCTAAGTGAAAAGGGGGACCTCATAGAAGTTAAGCGAGGAGTAGAAGGGAGGATAACCCCAAACCAACCCGTACTAATTGGTTCGGTAGGGTTTGCGAAGAGGATTAAGTTGGTATCTTCAGGGATGGCATTGGCTTCCAGCCAACTGAACCGCTGACCTATGTTGTTTGCTTCTAGACATTTCCATTTAGCAATCATATTGCTATTTCAAAAATTGTATACGTACATTTAAAAATTATAAGGAGTATATTGTTTAAATTAAAAAAAGAAACAACAAAAATTTACAGATTGAAAAAAGTGCCTCTAGTGGTTAACAAAATCACTTGTTACAGTGATCATAATAATTATAATAAACACACATATCATTCCCAATGTTCACTGATTCAATAAAAGGAATTTCCTTGGCTTGGTCAAAAAGAACTGAATCTCGGTGGGTCATTATGTAATGGATGCAATTATGATTCATTTATATCAATCTCTATTACTCACTCAGCAAAGAGTGACCAAATTAGAATCATTTCCTATCTCTAATAAGATAATCTATAAAAAGACAAAATTATGGATTAAATATGAACGTGTCTTAAGCCTATCTTTATTTTATTAAATTGCCTTCCATCATTACGAATCTAAGGACTATATTGTACAGTATGATGATGAACAAAATGCTACACCAGATTTTGAATAAACAAGATCGGTAATTTAAATCCAAAATCTCTTTATCATCACAGTTAAATATCAAATTTGAATATGACATTCAATAGAATATTTTATGACAGCTGGCATATGTAACTTATATGTTTTGTTTTTTTACTTTGTTAGGATCATTGACAAAACAGCCTAGTTTATAAAAATATTAATTAATTAATTAATTTAAAACGGTGCATCCTACCGTGAAGCTTGGAAAAATAAAGTACCCCCATCCTTTGACCAATTTTGATGAAATTTTTGCAGTCACGTCGCGGGCATATACATACACTAAATACCCAATTTCAGGTTCGCACGGTTAATAGTTTATGAGCTAGTCTGTTCACACACACACACACGCACGCACACACACACACACACACACACACACACACACACACACACACAGACCATTTCGCGGGACTTGGTTATTTCGACTCAGAGGACCCCAAAGCGTGTATTTCCGTTGAAAACCGGAAGTCGAAAATTTTCACGATCGCAATACTTCCACTTACTATATATTTCATATATAGGTATGTGAAAGTAAAAAATTATTATTTTTTTTTAATAGAAACTTTATTTTTTTAACTCTAAATAAAGACATATTATAGGTACTTTCATTATTCACTAATTATAGGAAATTATAGGTAAATTAGTTTTCACTAATTTGAAAATAAAATTAGTTCATAGTTTTCGCAATGACATGATATTTTCTAGCAGGTCTTAGTTCTAATATTAAATATTATTTTGCAACGTTAAGAAAAAATATATTAGTAGAAAAATCCTACTTACCTTCATTTATGTAATTTAAAATATATATATATTTTCTTTAAATTAAAAAAAAAAAAACATTAAAAGATATTCAAACTAACAACCAGTGGTTAAAATGTAGGAATCTCCCCAAAGAAACCAAGCTTTTTGAGCTTTTCGCATGAAAAGTGATGCTTCAGTTGCATCATTCCCAATTTAGATTTGAAGAAAACAGATAAAACATTAATGTATAAATAATACATTAATATATATTACTATAGTAATTTCTAATGAAAGCGAATTTTAAAGAGGCGTGGATTATTCACAGTCAGCCGTAAGAGCAGATAATCTAATAATAAAACGTCTAAAGTTTAATAGATCAATAAATAAATAGGCTTACTTAATTATTGATTTTAATAGTATTAAATATTAAAGCGAATTAAAAAGTAGACAGACTAAAAAACTATGGTTGAGCAACTTCTGCCCCTTCATTTGTAAATCCTACCAAACCCGCTATTTTGAACAGTGATGCAATATAATATATACTTCTATTGAAGGGGCAAATCTAGTTGGATACTTTTTATCTACTGTATGAGTATGTCAACTTTTCAGCCTCAGTATTTACAACCAGAGCAATTTCCGTAAGAAATTGAAATAAATTTAATTTATTTTTTTATCTTATTCTTCTTCTTTTATCTTTATGTTTGCCTTAAAACTTGTCATTGATAGTGCATGATGCAGTCGAAATTACGTTTGAACATATATTAATAATAATAAATGTTTTATACTTTAACTTTTTGTGTTATATATGACATGCATATGCTTGTTTACCATTACGAACTAATTCAAATTCCTAACCTAAGATAATTTCCTCCCACTATAGACAACCATTTATCGAACCGATGCAATTACTGAACGCATTAATAATGCAGTATTCAGGACTAGATTTTAATGAAATAAACACATTTCTATATTTCATAATTATTTAATGTAGTTAAGAAAACCTGTGAAAATGATGTTCAAATATTGAAAACTTTAAAAAAAAAAAGGACTTATATAACCACATCCATGATCAATTAAAATATGGATTTCAAGAACAATTCCAACGATAGCAGATAGTGTCTATATATATATATATATATATATATATATATATATATATGATTATTTTTTAGTTTGGGAAATAATTCAATATATTCTTAAATCAGTAAAAGTTAGATTTCCTTTACCTGATTTTCAGAATCAAATAAGAAGTAATGAATAAGGATTTGTTTTAACTTATTGGAATAACTAATATAACATTAATAAATGAATAAGACAGCCTTTATTAAAAATAAGAGAATTCACTTTTTATAATATTTTATATAATAAATCTCATTAAATTATACCTCTGTGCCATATTTACAAATATTTATACAAGTCATAAATAAACCATATTTATGCTTTAAGTTCCTAATGTTCGCGAAATGCATATTGCGTGATTTTTATCAGCTCATGGTCCATATACTCTTGAATTGCTGTCGAAAATGGTTCATTCGCTCAGGGATATCGAAGTGTCCATAGAATAGTTTCCTTCACTTAAAGGTAATGCTATTTTTTTTCTTTATTTTTTTTCTATTATTGGTATGAAATGTTTACATATTTTATTAATATAATTAAAATATAACAGCACTTAGTATTAAATTTCAAAGGATAGCTTCTTTGTAAAAGGAACTATTGTTACGTATCGCAGCATCTTTTTTTTTTTATTATTATTTATTACATTTTAAAGTAAAGTAATTAAAGTAATAAGTAAGACCTCAGAAAAAATGTTAAGAATCCTATTAGAATCATTCCTTTATTTATTTATAATAAAATAAAATATAGCGAAAACATATTTTGTTCTAGAATCTGAGTAATAAAATCTTAAATTAAGAGCAAAATGAGATATAACAATTTTAATGAGAGCGGAAGGAAAAGAATTTGATGATTCAGACTTCAAAGCCAGTTTGAAAAGAAAACTAATTGAAAATAAAAAAAAGCATTTCGAGAAAATTAAAATTACCTTTTTCAGTAGGGAAAATTAGAAGATGAAAACATGAAATCTTCCTAAAAAAAAGACGGTATGATATTCGTAAAAATAAAATATAATAGAAGTGCGGACTACATAAAATATAATAGAATAAATGATACGTATCTAATTCATTTGAAAAATTATTAACTAATACGTTTTTTATGCAATCATTTGAACTTATTTAATCTGTTCCAATAAAGGGATATGAGATATACTATTTTTTAATTATTTTATTTAGTTATTATAATCATACTTTAACCCCCCCCCCCCTCCATCCCTTCAATGTTAAGAAGAAAAACGTCATTCAAAATCGAAAGAATGAAAAGAAGTAGCAGTTAAATACTATTGCGTATTCTTCTAGATCAAGTGCATTTAGAGAAAATAACTGTTACAATTACTTTTGATCATTTAACTATTATCATTATTATTATTATTCGATGATAAGTTTCAGTAGCTCACGTTGTAAAATCGCTGAACTAGCATTTGATAAAATTACTTCGGATGACTTTTTACTTATGATTATTTTTTTTATTAGTTATTTTTTAAAAACCTGATTAATATATATTGATTTAGAATTCTGAATGAATATTTCAAAAGTCTAAATGTATCATTTTTTAAAAATTAATTTGTTGTCCTTGAGAAAATACATCCTTATTGGTGTATATACTCAATTTTTTTTGTATATAATAGATACATGTATTTTATTTACTTATTATTATTTATCTATTTGTTTTAAGGGTGATAACCTATACAAACAGAGTTGGTTCCATTTAAAAATAAAACTAATAAATATAGTATACGTATACATACATATTAATATATATATATATGTATGTATATATATATAGAGAGAGAGAGCGAGCTGAGGGCTAAGTTACCCACCTTTTTCCAGTTGATCCTGCATGGTCCAGACCAGAGATAGGACTGGAGAAGGCCGACTGGAAGCCACCCCCACCGCCCCCACTCGCCTCACAGCCGCCTCACACAGAACAGTAGCTTTACACTCTATTGGGGGCTTTGTCTCTGGGGAAGGTTCATTCATATATGTTTGATTAGGTTTTCTTTTTTTTATGGTTAAAATATTTTAATTTATAAAACATAATCGTGACACACACACACCCACACCCACACATATATCTATCTACAACCGTCAAATACGGTTATATTTATTATAAAGTCATTTTGTGAATGATTTTACAAAGTTCAAACTGACAAACTTTGAAAAATTAAATTTCGTCCTGATTTTATTTATTCATATTTTTTATTTGGTTTAGCGCCTCTCCCGTAAAGAGTCTGCTCTTCAAAAACCGAAACAATGTAGCGACTCTTTCTTCATTATCCTATAGTGCCACTTTTAAAGATCTAGGGAGATTCGTTTTCTTCCTTTGGTTTTTATTCAGGGGACATTCTAATAGCAAGTGAATCACATTTAGACGAGTGTTGTTGCTTTTTTCACATTTATTTTTATTTTCTTTGCAGCCCTACCTTGCCTAATGGGCAAAACGGGTTTTAGCACCAGTTGGATGTTACCCATTCCTGGGTAGCAAACAACTGCTTGTAAAACCATATAACAGAAGTAATCTGTTATGAACTGTGCGTTATCTCTTCAATTTTTTTCGTCTTCCCTATGAGCCGTATGGACCTTGCCTAATTTTCCATTTCCATTTTCCATGTTCCGTCCACTTCAAGTTGTTAATCTGGCGGTCTTCCCACTGCTGGTCCTCGTCTTCCGAGATTGAAGAGCTGTGGTCCCACAATATTTTTCCACCCGTACACGAATTCCTTGTAGTACGGGTAGTTTCTTTCTTCCATTAGTGGAGGGAAGTTGTTTTCCGACAGAATATAGAGCATTTTTCACATGTCGTTGCTTATAGGCTTCTTAGGAGATAGGCATGGGTGAATTGGCAATCTCCGGTACTAAATTGGCAAAGCATCACCTCTTCCCTCATTCTGCAAGTTGTTTTCCATTTTTCGCTGTTTTGTTTAATTCCAAATTTCCCCCATTCTAATGATTGCATTCTCTGGGTGACATGGTTCACCCAGTCTTCTAAGGTTATCATTTTTCTTTTACAACTCCTGGTGCTTCTCCTTTACCTGCCAAATGAACTCATTTTGTATATGATCTGTGTATCGAATGTTTGGAAATGGAATGTCGTATGTTTTTTAGTCCAAGGATTTCAGGTTCTTCAGCAAATGAATATCGATTTAATGAATGGTCAGTGAATGCTTTTTTTTATTTTATTTTTTTTTTTTTTTTTTGTGGGGCTTCAAGGCTTCCACTGAAGACCTAAGTGAATGCTTTTAATTTTCCAATTTATTTGAGATAAATATTCCGTTTTTAAATATGAAGATAGTTCCCTGATTTAGGATTACATTTTTTATTTTTTTTTAGGTTCATACTTCAATTAAGTTCATACTAAAATAAACATCGGAAAGACCGAGTACTATTTGCGCTGCTAATGACGGTGATCTTCTCGTTGACTCTGAGAAATGTACAAAGGTGGATGTTTTCAAGTATCTGGAATCTTACCTCGACTTCTCAGGATCTTCGGAAACAGATGTACGGAAAAATGTGGAGCAAGCTCGAAAAGCTACACGCATGCTGCACCCGGTTTTGTGGAACGGAACAATTACAAAGGAAAATAAGCGAAGGATCTTCCACGCCATCGTCGAGCCCATCCTAACGTATGCATCTGAAACCTGGACCATGGTATCCCAGCTTTACTCAAGGGTTCAAGCTGTGGAGAGACTTTTGGAGGAGAAGCCTAAAAGTAACAAGGATGGACAGAGCTAGTAATGACGCCGCACAGTGGTTGAAAGGCGGAAAAAACCCATTTTTTTAGGGTATTGGAATATTCTTTTACTTTTCAATATTAATTAATAGAATAGTTACCTGACACATTCCATCAATTTATTCTGATATATTCTGATTTTTAAACTTGTTAGGACCCTTTGAAAATCGATCATTGAAAAGGTTAATTTTTCAACTGAAAATTTATAGCGCTATAAATATTTTTACAACTCGCATTTTTGTTTCTTAGAGCGATTTTCCTTCTTAATCATGAAAAGCGATCTCACATATTACACTAGCATAAAAATGATGCTATATGGTCTATGTCTTAACCCAGAAATAAAATCCCGAATAAATACAATAAAATTAAGACAAAAAATTTTTTTGGTAATCCATATTTTTCAAGCGCAGCCGAGCGCAGTTTTAAAATCCATTTTTGTAAGAAGAAGATACATTCAAGGAAATATTAAAACATATTCTAGCTGCGTCTACCTGCGTCTGTACATGTGGGATTTTTTTTTTTTTTATTGAAATACCAAAGCTATTTCGTGCAGTTTATTCGCTATGGAGCTTGTGGTTCGAATTAGGATATTACTAATCGTTTAGTAAAAGATCATGCCTTACTTCCAGGTCTGTAGCATCATTTATAAATTAAGTCTTAATCGTTGTTAGGTCGATAATAAATCAACTTTTTCACCTACCGTGATTTTAGAATGAATTTGGAAATTATTAATAATAAGTTTATTAACATGACCTCCGATAACTTAAAGGCTTCGGCACTTTTAATTTTTAAGCATCCATTTCTTTTTAGAAGATTGGTATTAAAAAAAAGGTTCAGCTATTATTTAGCGTGAATAAGGGAACTAAATTTTCACAGATAGAGTTGCAGTTATTAAACCTACATTGAACAGTCAATCCCACCATCTCCTATCAAAATTATATTAAAGTCGGATGATCCCAATCTTATATTTTAATATGATATACATTTAATAGTTAAGAATTGAAACATAACGACAAAAATAATTGATAGTTCCTGTATGATTTTTTTATTTTTTACCTAACTTGAGTGTTTTCATGAAATAAAATTATATTGCAAGTACTATCAATGATATTACTAGCATAAAACAGCAAAAGTGTTTGAACTAGCCGATTTCGAGTCGAACATTGATGTATAATTTTTTTTCTATTTCCCTTACACTGCCGGTTAATCCGAATAGCCGAATATATACATCTAATTTAAAAAATGCCAAAGTAACAGCCTAGAACAATTAAACTATTACTTTCCAACATACATTTAATTTTCGAGAAAACACAATAATAAACATTGAAAACAACCCAAAATCAAGAAATATGTTAGAAGCAGATATGTAAAAATACATAGAACACTTACTAAAGTAGAAGTCGGACATTAACAACATAGGTATAAATCATAATAATATAATTATCAAATTAAAATTCGAATTTTAAGTCATTAATTTACTAACTTGTAGAAGGATTTAACAATTTTTGCTAGGGGATTATGGGTTTAAACTGATGTAATGATTATAACTTAAGAAGATTAAAGCTCACATTTTAAGTATCCTTTAATATTCAACGGGAACTTATTTTTGACTAAATTGCTTTTATAAGAAAATTTAGATCAGTTTGTTTATTATTCTGCATTCATATATGTATAATTTAACATGACAATCTCATTAGCATGTTAAGTAATACTGTAATTAATAAATGTGATTTTGTAATTTTAATTGTAAGAATCCACCCAATTAATTTAATCTTATTTTAGTCTGATGATAGGGATTAATCCCCTAAACGATGTAGTAGCCTTTTGGAAGTAAGAAATTAGTGAGATGATTGGATGTGTTGTTTCCAGCATAAATTACTATTAACCATTTTCAACGTTTTTAGGGAGATAAACATATGTTTTATAATAATGACATATTTTTTAAAAAATATAACAAATCAATAAAAACAGATTAAATAAAAAAGACACAGGCTAAATTTAATTTGACAAATAATGTTGAAAACAATTTAAATATAGAACCGGGATGTAGGGCAGAGAACAAAGGAGACAGAAAAATTAAAGGTTCAAATTAATAAAGAAGTTAATTTGCAAAACCAACAACAATTAGTGATTCCCTTTTTAGCCTTTCCAATTACAATTTATTAGAGTTCCCTCTGTATATTTTAGTTAATTAAATCATAAATTATTTTTAACAGCACATAATTTATTTTTATTAGAGCTTATGTAGTGAATTTTTTAGATGCATCAGTAGTATCTTGATCTGCATTCCTATTCTGCTTAGTAAATTATAACTATAAGGCAAATGCTGGAAATGTCTATTTAATAACTAAAAAAAATTATTAGACAGAGCTCGATTCAAGAGGGCTTAAGAGAGGAGGTTAGCCAGAAAGAGCCCTTGCACTCTACCTTAGTGTCAAGTGGAGGGGCTGTCTCCTCACAATATATATATATATATATATATATATATATATATATATATATAAATGTTTAATATATAAATAAATAATAAATGTTAAATATATAAATGATATATATGTATATATATATGTATATATATGATAAATATATATATATATATATATATATATATATATATATATATATATATATATATATATATATTTACCATCCCAGTAAATAAGTAAATAATCCCCTCAGATCGATTACTGCCGATTTTTATTTAACTAAAAGCAAATTATTATAATTACATATCAAATGGTTTGCTCACTTACACAGTTACTCACTGCTAAATCGCAGTCATGCTTCTTTTTACCCTATTCAGGGCTAAATTCGATTTAACCACTTATTCTATGGCATGACAGGTATGTATTCTTATTTTCAGATCACTTTATAATTTTTATTTTATTTTTTAAATCATTTATTGATGTTTGCAACTCTTTCATAATATAATACTCTAGTAAATTTAAAGAAAACGAAACCTTTTGTAAGTAATAAATGAGTGAGATCATTGTATTTGTTATTTTCAGCATTAATTAATATAAATATTTTTTATCGTTTTTAGGAAGACCTACACTCACCATCAAAAGAGATATTTTACGAAATATAACAAACCAATAGTCTGAAATTAAAAAAAAAAAAATAATAAAAAAATAAACAGGCTAAATAATAAAGTAAATTATATATAATTTTTTAATAGCACATAGCTTGTTTTATTATTGATTAACAAATCATATGCATATACTTTTTGGGAAAGTACCCATAGCTCACTAATAACTTTATAAAAACAGGATGAATTTTTCTTATGCCAGGTTCATTGTTTCTTTAACTTCTTTTATCACAGGTTTGAGCTTTTATTATTTTAAATCTTATTTAAAATAATAAAAGCTCAAACCTGTGATAAAGGAAGTTTATAAGCGTATTTTCCCCCTATAAACTTAATTCATTCGAACCCATTTGTTGCGATTCTCATATTGCCTTGGCTATGGATAAAGCATTTGTTTAATAATTGTTGCCAATTTGTGAATAGTTGCTGAAATTGATGTTTTTAGAAATTTGAATACTCTTAAGTCAGTTTGAAGTATTAGTTTTATGCTAAATTTATGGCAATAATATTATTTTTTGTTGGCTTTAAGATTTTACCAGTCATTTATTTTATTATTATGTCATTAAATGTGTTTTCATCGCTCTTATGAAGAGATCGAATTAACCTATTTTCACCTTTTGTCGAAAAATTCCATTTCGGCTAAATTATCTCATTTTAAGCTATCGATGGATATCGACAAGTATCAATACTTTCTGTCCAATAATATTGACTATACTTGTACTAAATCGAAATGTCCCTGCTCACAACACCCTTACTCGCTGTCCCTTCTAAGGAAAGTGCCCATTGGGCAGCTACTTTGTCTGACCTTTGCAAATTTCAAGTCTTCACTTAATATACTTTACTTTTGTACCTTGCTAAGAATCTTCGACACAGGAAGAATGGTAGGGGGAGGTTAAATGTTGGTTTTGAGCCTAAGATCTAAGAAACCATATTCAAAGCCGGAAAAATAAATAATACACCTAAATGCAATTTAAAAATATACATTCATACATACGTAGTAAATAAATATACGTTCTATCTTCGTAACTTATGTTTGAGACATTCAATACTTAAGTGGCGTAAATAAATTCTTAAGTGCTTTATCAGTTTTTAGAATCAGACAAATGTCAAAAATAATTACTACATATTCGTCAAAGAAAAAATGCAATCTCCTCCACTTTATCTTATTATTTTTTTTTTCGAAAATATTTTTCGGACCTTCTAGATCTTAGGAGTTGTTGATAAAAAGTTTCAACTGGTAAGAAATTTATTAACTCGGTCTCTATTATATTCACCGGTCTTGTATTCCTATTCATTCGAATTCATTTCAACTTTACTAGAATTTAACTAAATCAAAAAATGTAAACGTATGATCTCTCCTATGATCTGTCCAATTTCTCATTTTTATGATATCATTTTATATATTTTTATTATATCATACTATTGCTAGATATAAATGTCATATTATATACATTTTTCCCTGAAATAAAATATAAATGGGTTTAATAAAGCCCGCGGATTTCAACAGAATATTTTTAGAATTGAAATAATTTCATGTATCTATTCAACCCTGTAGGATATTTCATATTCTATTTTTATCTTAAATTACATAATATTGTAAGGTGAACCATTGTGATTTTGATTATTTACATTGAAAAGTGTTCAAGACTTTTTGTTGGAACAGTTACAAACTCTTCTAGTTACTGTTCTCGATTCTTCGAGAATCTTCTACGCTTTTCGTGAGCCTACTTAAATGTTCGAATTCACACAAAATATAGGGAACATTGGGCGAGAGTCTTCTTAGTCTTGCCCTGAGAATCGAATTATATGGTTACTTCTGTGTTACTGCATCGTTCCAAGTAGTTACTTTTCATATATTGTTAATAATTTGAGATTTTATTGTTTGTCTGACATTGTGAATTAATATTTTCTTCTAATAAAAATTATTTAAACCCATATAACTGTCCAATATACATATCGAAATGCGTTATTTAAAGAAAAGGTTAAATAATTTATTTGAAAGATTCACATAATAAAAATAAAATGTATTATACTTACTTTAGTTCAGGAGTTCAGTTTTTCGATGGTCGTCGTAAACGGAAGTTGTAAAAGTTGATCTCTTCCGGGGCTTGTAAATATCTCTTGTTTATCATCCGACCTCAAACAATAGATTTTGTTGTAAGTACACCGATAGGCTTTCAGTTCATTAAGTAATAACTGTAACATATATAAGGTTAACTTCGCCACATGGCATTTATAACTAACTGTTTTTACTCAATAATTATGAAAATCATTTTTTTTTACATAGAAATTTGAACATCCAATTAGGTTACAGAAAAGAAATGTTAAAAGATAGTTAAACTAAAACATAAACAACATAATTACAAACTAATATACGGTAATACATTATCTCTTCACATTAATGAAACGAATAATAAAACATTGACAATAAACAATTGTATAGTACTTACAAATGCATTTTTCGTTAAGGTGCACCCTACTTGTAATAATTACTTTAACTAGCCGGCAAATATGAAATATACTAAATCTCACTCTACATTAAATAAATCTTGCAACATGTGTCTCCGGTACCTAACCCAGCTCGACTGTAAAGTTTCAATGTCAGTTGGTTACTGGACACAATTATTTCAAAACATATATTGCAATACTGCTACATAACTATCTAACAACAGCCTTGTTAAGTATGTATATAATTTAACTATTTAATATATTCCTCCGAGGCCGCATCCTGGCTAAGTCGATCTTCTCCCTTCTCTGATCCCCCCTCCCCCCCCCCCCCGATCTCGCATTGATTTACATATATATAAGAAACTCACACTATTGTCTAATTCTAAGGTCTTCTAAACTCTAATCTAAGGATTCGGCATTCAAGCCCTTATCTTCAAGGTAAGTAGAGTAAGCCAGACAATTATTTACAGCCTTAAGGCAAAGTTTTATGGTGTGAATTTATGGAAAAATAGTATATATACAATTGAAATTTGTTGTAACTTTCCCTCCAAAACTCTACTTTGAACTTAAAAAAAAATGTTTTTACCTAAAAGGTCTCTTGAAAGGGTTGTTACTATATTTTGAAGAAAAAAATTGGAAAATTGGGCAAAATTGGTAATGAAACACTAAGGATTCGATTAATCGATACCCTTATATTCTAATTTTTCTTCAATATAAATACATAATAATCCCCCCCCCCTATCTCGCATTGATATACATATATATATAAGAAACTATAATATAATATTTAAAGAAAAAAATAAGAAAACTATAATACAAAACATGTATAATACGAGTTTGTATTATTGATTATAAAAGTATAATCATAACAACTATCTCACGTAAGAAAAGAACTCACAGTATTCCACAGTGGTAAGTGTGTTCCAGTTTAATCGTATTAGAAGGAAATAATTTAATTCCTTGAAATATATTTTCTAAATTGTTAAATCCTTTTTCCTATTGCCTTTGTTGTATAAAATGATTGCTTAGAACTATGTAATGGAAACATATTTTCCGAAAAATTTACATTCAAGGCCTGTTATATCCATCTAAAAATTTTTAATTAGAAAGTCTGCAATATTTGAATAAATTTAAATACTTTTAAAAGATAAAACATTACAACATAATCATTATAATTCAACTGAAATTTTAAAAATTATACTCAGGGATTAAATTAAGCAGATTACTTAGCGGTTATGTTGTAATTTTTTGACATGTTTATATATTAATTTAAATAGGGTAGAATTTTTTAATAATTTGATATCAAGTAAAGAATTTGGAAAAAGGATTTGATTAAAATTTTTAGTTGGATATATACGTGTATATAGGTATATAAAGATAAATATAAATGACTATAAAGAGAGAATCAACAAGATTTTTTTAAATCTCGTGAAATTTTCCTGTTTTGCTGTTAAACAATAACATGCAAGGACTAGACGTCGTCGGTACAGAAAAGTGTAAACAACAATTTTATGTCTATTTTTCCGCCTTCATTATATTCAGCATATTTTAATTTTTTTTTTTTTTTTTTTATGGTATAAAGATATATATATATATAAATATATATATATAAAGATATGAGAGCATTTAAAAAATAAGCTTATTAAAAACATAAAACCCTTTAATATACTAGTGCTAACTTTATAACATATGTACTAAGTAATGCTATATTTATACCATAAAAAAAAAAAAAAAAAAAAAAAAAATTAAAATATGCTGAATATAATGAAAGCGGAAAAATAGACATAAAATTGTTGTTTACACTTTTCTGTACCGACGACGCACAGTGGGGCCGAATGGCCAAAAAGCGGAAAAAATTCAATATCTCGAAAACGGATTAACATAGAAACCTGGGGCTGGTCTCATTCGACTCAGAACAAAAAAATACATCAAGTTCAATGGTTTTTATCGAAATTTTGAAGAAAATTAAAGAACTAAAGAGAAAATGAAAGCCTATTGGCAACATAAAAATTTCGGAATAGGTTGCGCTCATCAAAACAAGTTCCAACAAGTATTTTTAGTGTATATTGAAATTAAATAATGCTTACAAATAAAAATTCAAGGAAGATTAAAAGACTGGAGAATTTTGTAAATAATAAAACTAGGGATTCAAAGTCAAAGGTTGTTCAAATTGAAAAGATACTTACGATTTCAAATTCAAGGAAATTATATTAACAGTTCCTTAGCTGCATCACTGATTTCCAGGTGCTTTTTCTTTGGTTCGGGTCGCATGTTCGTTAGGGTGTTTCATT
Organism: Aelia acuminata; assembly: GCA_911387785.2. Lineage (NCBI taxonomy): Eukaryota > Metazoa > Arthropoda > Insecta > Hemiptera > Pentatomidae > Aelia > Aelia acuminata. The sequence goes on along the minus strand of OU426979.1, from coordinate 74,726,354 downwards.
TTTAATGGTAAAAAATAAAATGTAAAATTCTTGCTGACTTTGCTTTTGCCCTGAGTCTAGGTGATGTATAAGTTATCTGTGTGAAATTTGGAGATGATTGGATAATATTTGGAGGTTGCACACTTTGAACATTTTTGGGTAAGTATTTACAAAATACAAATTTTCAACTTAAATTGATTTTGTTGCTGAAATTATAAATCACAAGCTTAAGATAATGATTGATATAAACAATAAGATAGTCCTTTAGTAAAAAAATCACATATTGTATCAATTATTCAACTATGTACGATGCAATAGCCTTTTTAGTTCGTTTAGTGATGGCTTTTCTGTGATGTTCGACGATCCTCATTAAGAATTGTTTTTGTTGTTCGTCTCTTGCTGATTCATTGAACTTTTTTATTAATGCAATACCTCTCTCTGCAGTATCATTAACAACCTTAAGGGCATCAACATGACTTCGTAGAGGTTCCATAAAGGATTCTGTGATATCGGTAATTCCAAACATTTCAAAGAAAAGTTTTGTTTTTTTAGGAACAAAGTCACTGATGTCCTTCCCTTCAAAATCAGAGGTTTTGCTTCCTAATCTTTTTGTTTCTTTTTTCTTTGCAGGTTTTTGGTCTAAATTCAAGAACATTTTTTCCTTTACAGTCTTAGGAATACGTTCATCCACAAAAGCCAGTCCCACGTTAGTTTCGGATAAATACCACAGATGCCTCTTAGCGACAGTGAGTGCACTTTTTTGGACGCCTTCATCAGAATAAGCTTTGAGAAGCTGAATCATATCCAAATCATTCTTTGGAGCATACCTACTTACAATCGCCTCATGCCAAAAGCGTACATATATAAGGCTAACAAAGTGTGCGACTCTTGTCATTCCGTTCAATTCTCGTTGAGGAAAATTCAACTGTTTAGTGAAGAGGGCAATTTTAAGTGCATACATTGCTTTTGCCATCCACCTTGCTTCGTGCAAAGCTCCTGGGATTCTAAAACTGAACTCTTCCTTACACCAACCCCCTAAGTAGAGAAGTGATAACTCTAACAATCTCTTGTAGTCTTCTCTAGGATGACGGCCCGTTTTTAGGACCTTTTCTATGTAACTTATCATCTTCTGTCTTTGTTCTTCTAGAGGGCCTTCTAAGGAACTCTTCTCATCCAATATTGTGTATGACATCTTATCAAGTGAATTCCATTGACTTTGGAACTTCTTGAAAATCTGCACGTCTGGACCACTTGAAGGCGTGCGATAACACTCCTCAAACACTCCTTTTAATATAAGTTCATGAGTGTGGTGACGGCAAGCTAACCATAACAGTGTGTGATTTAACTCTTTTTCAATTCTTGTACATGCCCCTTGGATCAACCCTGTTTGATTTGATGCGGTTGTATCGAAAGATATACCAATGATCTTGTCACGTAGTCCAAACCAAATGTTCAAAGTGTGCAACCACTAAATGTTGTCCGATCGTCCTGAAACTCGAGACAGTTAACGTTTACATCACTTGGACGCAGGGCAAGAGCAAAGTCATTTGAAATTCAAACTTTTGGAAATCTGAAACACCCTAATGTTCGTGATAAAAGGATCTGAAGTCTCCAGTAGCTTGTGGAACACGTCTTCGTTGGTAGATATACGAGACATTTTCCGCGAGTTTCTGATTCTGAAAGTCTTGTAATCCTTATTTCTACTTTCTTGCGCCTCCTCCGACAATATTCCAACTGGGAGAATCGACTTCTGCACTATTTCAGCACCATGCAATAAAATCTTGTGCACCGTGGATGGCATGTAGTACCATGAATACTTCTCAATGGCCATCTCAGCTGTTTCTTTTGAGAAGAGCCGGAATTTTTCTGGGTCGATCATTGCATTGCTATTTATGACTTCGAGTATGGTAGCGATCCGGGGGATTAGAGTTTCGTCTACTCCTGTTATTGCACTTGTAACCTTGCAATCACTGAAAAATCGTCTGGCAGTGTTCCCATTATTTGAAGATCCGTAACCCTGCTTAACGAAGTCTACTTTGATGCCGACTTTCTCAAGAAACTCTTGTTGAATACGTTTCTTTTCGTTTTCGTGCATGACTCGCGTGTCTTTTGTATTCCTCCATTTTTCAAATTTTTTGTTGTAGGCAATGTGAAGGATGTATTCCATACACTTGATTCGGGCGTGTAATGGAGAGATACCAAATTCGAGAGCATTCACATTAAGAGTCTTTTGTTGGATTTTCGCCAAGTCGTTCATTTCCGAAGGTAAAGCACTGCATATGTAGCAGGCACTTGCAGACTTCGTATTGGTGATGGCTTGAGCTACCTTGCCGTCCAACATTGTCATCACCAGAATATGTCGAATACGCATGACATTCTTGCCGATCACCACTTCGGTAACTTCCAACTTCTCTATTTCTTCTTCAACTAATTTTTTTTTCAGCTCGCGCCAAATCAAGTGTCTCTTTCTGGAAACTGTATCGCAAGGGCCTGCAATGTCTTGTTGAGGAAGGTCGGCCATTTTCCCAAATCGATCTATTTTGATCAACATCAATTGGGATTGTGAGCTTCAGAGGAAAAATTGACGTCATGAATAAATTCGAGTCGCTTATTTTGTTGTTGTCGATCGAATATTTTTGGGCAAATTCACTTTGGCCTGAGGCACCGTCGAATCCCCATTTCGTTGTCAATATTAATTCATAATTATTTAATTATGCTAGTTCTTCTGGAGGTTTTGTATCCAGAATTCGTTTGGCAGTATGGTCAAGCAAATTCTGCAAAGGGACTATTGCGGATGTTTCATCAATTGACATATTTTCAGGGTAGCACTGTTTCTTAGAGAGGATTAATTTTTTATAACTTGGAAATACATGGCATCCAAGGTCTTTTAGCGCTTGTCGAATCATCTCGTACTGATATTTTGTCAGGCCGGCCTGGAGAAATATAGCTAATGCCTGATCGGATGACAAAGCTTCGGGTTTATCGTGGTCATCGTTTCTCGCAGCTGCGTTAATCAAGCTTTGTTCATACGATGCTTGAAGGCTGCGTATTTTATTCCTCTTGCTTCTTTCACCACAATCATCAAAGTCTTTACTTGGTCTCCCAACACATCCAATGGATTCGTTGTCTGGTATGTGAAAAACATATTCATTTTCCATCCACTCGCTGAATATTTTTCTGAACCTCGCCCGGCCCCGATTTACCTTATCTTTTTTTTTATTAAAATGAGGCAAAAAACTCTTACTTAGAGCTGTCACAATTGAAGAAATATTTTCCTCGTCAAGTTCAGGGTGATTTCGTCGAAGAAATACGTCAAAGTTTGTACCACCCCACAAGCACTCACACAAATCGCGGTATTTAATTTTAATAGAACTCATGACTAGACAACGTTCGCAACTAGACTGAACTCGAATTAAAAGTGTTTTGACGTGGGGACATGTATTATCTGAGCCAATTGGGTAAACAAAATAGTGCAACAAACAAAGGCGTACTCTAATCCTTTACTTTCTTTGCGGTGTTATGATCGGATAGGCAGATAAAGGCAGATGATTTTTGTTCTACTCTTTACTTTAACACGTATATTTTGAGAAAATACCTTCCCCATCCCGGAGGAAACCGGAGCTTTTTTTGTAGCACTACCTTTTCAAAATGTTTATGGTAGTTCGTAACTTTGGTCTAGTAACGTGATGAAAAATATTTTTTTGACCAATTCGTCTTATGTGTGGCATATTTAAACATCCTAGAACAGGAATAAAACATTGGAATTATTTTACTATTTTTCCCAGTCATATACCAAACTCTGAAAGTTAGGTGTAATTTAACCAAAACTTCCACTATCTTGACTTTAAGCCTCAATAAATGGGGCTAAACATTAGTCCGGATGAAATTCGGGCTATACCTAGATGCAGTGGCTAATATACAACAGAAACACGAGCCAGATGATCAAAATCAAAAATTTCGAAAAATCGAATTTTTTCCGCACTTGCCCCACTGTGCGACGTCTAGTCCTTGCATGTTATTGTTCAACAGCAAAACAGGAAAATTTCACGAGATTTAAAAAAATCATGTTGATTCTCTCTTTATAGTCATTTATATTTATCTTTATATACCTATATACACGTATATATCCAACTAAAAATTTTAATCAAAACCTTTTTCCAAATTCTTTACTTGATATCAAATTATTAAAAAATTCTACCCTATTTAAATTAATATATAAACATGTCAAAAAATTACAACATAACCGCTAAGTAATCTGCTTAATTTAATCCCTGAGTATAATTTTTAAAATTTCAGTTGAATTATAATGGTTATGTTGTAATGTTTTATCTTTTAAAAGTATTTAAATTTATTCAAATATTACAGACTTTCTAATTAAAAATTTTTAGATGGACATAACAGGCCTTGAATGTAAATTTTTTGGAAAATATGTTTCCATTACATAGTTCTAAGCAATCATTTTATACAACAAAGGCAATAGGAAAAAGGATTTAACAATTTAGAAAATATATTTCAAGGAATTAAATTATTTCCTTCTAATACGATTAAACTGGAATACACTTACCACTGTGGAATACTGTGAGTTCTTTTCTTACGTGAGATAGTTGTTTTGATTATACTGTTATAATCAATAATACAAACTCGCATGTATATGTTTTGTATAATAGTTAATATATATAAATCTCGTGTCCCGTTGCTTGTCGGAGGTAAAATCAAAAACTACTCTACCGTTCTTTATAAAATTTGGCTCATTGTGTGTAGTTTTGTCCAACTTAAAAAATAGGATAGTTTGTATCTCGATTATTGGCCTCAATATTTCATTTTTGCATATTAAATGCTTATTATACTACAGTTGAGTGCGATTATTTGCAAGTTCTATAAATTTCCAACAGATGGCGATGTAAGTTGATTTATTGACACAATACTTCATTTTCTTTCGATATTTAGGGAGGATAAGAATAAATCTATTTTTTCCTGGACTAGGAAAATCCGTGTTTTTCCCATTGCAAATTATCCCAATCAAACTCTATCACAATTATATTCTTCATTAGTTCCTTTTACATTTGTCTTATTTATATTTAATCTCGCCTCTTCTGGAATAATCCAGTAAGTGCTAAATGAATGGATCATTCATCTATATAAATAAAGATGAAATTCTGTTTGTTTGTTTGTTTATTTGTTCTTTATAGAAATCCATACCGTTTGTCCTAAATTCTCCAAATTTCGCTCAGTGGTTCTTTGATACCAGGTGCGAACACCTGTCCATATTAAAATTGCATAACTTCAGCCAATCTCTGGGTATATTCTTTATTGTTACAAAATTCGTCATGATCTCGCTTTACAATGGTTTTTTTTACGAAATCGACCGTTTGAGTCGAGAAAACGGCCTACAAAATCATTTTATAGATTTTGAAGAGGCCAACAAGGCCCGGTAAGCCCGTCCCTTGGCAGGCATCGAGTTCTGGAATTTTTAAACATATGTTTTTTTTTTTTAACATTACAATCCGTTTATTTACATGTATGGTGAATTTACTTTTTAAAAATGCCTCCCAAGAACCGAGCTTTAATAGTAGTAGTGAGCTCAAAAGCTAAAAAACACCGTAAAATACGAGCAGCTGAAACTCTTGACGAACATCAAAATAGGATTGAACAACAGAGGCTTAGGCAAGCCGAATTGCGAGAAGCTGAAACTGCAGGCAATATTTCTGTTTGTTTGTTCTTTATAAAAATCCATACAGTTTATCCTAAATTCTCCAAATTTCGCTCAGTGGTTCTTTCATACAATGTGCCAATACCTTTACATATTAAAATTGCATAACTTCAGCCGATCTTTAGCTGATATTCTTTATCCTAATAAAAATCGTAATGATATCGCTACAATTGGTTTTTCACGAAATCGACCGTTTCATTAGAAAAATGAAATTCCCCGGGTGAAAGCGGGACATACAGCTAGTACTTAATATAGTCAAATATGAGATGTAAAAAATAAAAACTTTTACCCTTTTAAATCCTTTACCAAAAAATTTTAAATTTGACGTAAAGTTCTATTTTAAATCCCGTTGGTTTTGAGATAAGCTGAAAAGTTATTATCTTTATCAGTGAATTTTGATTTGCCTATAAAAAAGAATAGGATATAACTAATTCAACGCATTATAGCTACTGAGCCACAGCAATGCGTGGTAGGGTCTGCTCGTGTAAAATAAAATATTTATATCAAAAGATATAAAGTTGTTTGTAGATGGAACAATATTTTATATATAATAAGGGATTGTTCATTGAAAAAAGTCCGATAATTGTTCTTTTAAAAAAAAATCATATAATAATTATTATATATGATGTTTAATTTTACTTTTCCTAATATATTTTAATGTTGTTTGACATGTTTTGGGCTGGTTTATAGAGCATTTTATTTTAACTGTTCACTGACACTGTGACTAATCGACACATGGGCATCTGGAAAAAATTCATTTCGCTAATACAAATGTTCTCTCGCCAAAAAAATGATAAAAATATTCTTCGCCTAATCAGATATAAACTATACCATGGAAAATATATTGTAACACTTATGTGGTTTAAGTAATTCTCATTAGAAGAAAACAATAATATATAAACACACAATGAAAACTTAAATTATTAAAATGTTACTAAAAGTAACTAGGTAGTTGTAACGCTACAGTAAGGGGGTCACCTTACTATAATAGCCCACCATAATAGCCCAAAATACTAAAGGTCGAGCATACGTGTCCCGCGGTGACCCTAGGATTTTTTAAGGAGAGTAAAATGGAGATCCCGAGCCAGGTACTAGTTAAAAGTCCCTATCCTAATTATACCTGGATAGGCAAAATTTCTGACTCCCTCTATAGCATCATCCGTTTAGCCTTAGTGGCATAAAGTGACGTTAATTAAACAAACAAACGATAAAGTGACACAGAGGTTGAGATATAATTTGATTTACAGAGTCGGACTAAGATCAATCCATTTCTCCTTTTATTTAGTCTGAACTCGAACATTTTAGGAGGTTCTCGAAAATCGTTGAAGATACTCAAACAATCACGAACGTGTACTAAAACAGTTGGTAATTGTATCAATTAAAAATCCAGAACTCTTTTCGATCACGTGGTTCTTTTTTTTACGTTACAGAACTTACAAAATTATATTCCTGATTTTTAAAAAAATTATCTCTCGAAAATTATTATTTTTAGTAGTAAAATGTTTATTAAAAAATTAATTATTAAGATTTGTTAAGATTATTAAGATATGTTTTTTTTTTTTAAATCGCACATGGAATTTTAGATGAAACTATGAAATGATCAAATGAAAACTTTGATCAGATTTGATTTTTTAATTGTGGTTATTAATTCCTGATTACAATATTCTACAATAAAGAGCAGCTATTGGAACTGTAAAATGTAATAAATATATTTATACAATATTTAAATAATATAAATATAAATATACAATTATAATATTCTACTAATTAGGTCAGTATAGCTATTGGAGCTATCAGGAAATATACATTTAGTTGTTGATCTGCATTTATTCAAGAGTTAAATTATTTTTTCATTGTTCCTTAGAAGTTTTAATAATGAGGAAAACAATGAACATATTGAATGATTTTAACAGATTTTTTTTTTTAATTTGATTTGACTAATTATGTTTTCCATATAATTTGAATATTTAATTAATTTATTTTATTTTATTTTATTTTTTATTTCTTTTTATTTTTTTTTAATGAAACGATTATTTTCGTAATGTAAGTGATAGCTGGTTAAACGTCAAATTATTAACAGTTTTTCAATATTAAAAAAATAAATTTTAGAGATTTCTAGGATATAATTGGTTAAGAAAATGTGTAGATCTCGAATCAGTTACCATTTTTAATTCTAAAAGCAGAAAGTTTTAGATATTGGACCCGCGATGTTTACAATTTCGGCATGACAATTCCATATTTTCTAGCATGGCGATTACATATCTTCACCACCCTAAATCATGATGAAACTCTCATTATAAATTTCCATATAGCTGATCAAACAAAGTGAGCGAAAATAATAAATTAAGCTAGAAAGATATAAATAATACACGAAATTTTGTTTGCTACTTGATGCCTTTGTATGTGACATATTGTATATATAGGTGATAATAATTTTTATAACAAAATTATGTCATTACCGAGCTAATAATTCGGGCGTGGGAATGAGACGAGTTTTTAACTTGGTAATGACATTTCCACGTATTTTATTCGGCCAAAACCGCTGTGTAACTAATTGAGATAATCTTTTTTGCCTTCTTGCTTAGACAAACGATAGTCAAATTAATATGAAAAAAAGAATGAAATAATTTGAAAAGAAAGCGTGTAAATACATACGGTGGTAATCACAACAATAAAAGTACGTAACTTTTTTACGAGGAACATGCGCGAAGGCCGGCTCCCAACTGAAGTCGGTTAATTAAAAGGTGGTTGTCCTTTAACTCTATGGTGACCACTACACTCACAAGAAATTTCCCCATTGCTACCCCTTTTTCAAGGCTTTATCTCTGCTGTTTTGTTTTGTGATCGGTAATAACGTCATAGTGAAGGGACAAGGTTTTGAAACTACTTAAACAAACTATTAACCAGAATTAAAAAAATATATAATTCAGAATGTTTCGGTTATTCTTTAGGAGTGGAAATTTCACCATCATTAAACGTAAGTTTCAAAAGAAAAAAAATACATGTTTACCACAAAATAGAGAGTGAGACACTACGTGGTAATGACATTTCATTAGCTTAAGTAATTATAAAATCATACTATTCATTAATATTTTCATTTTTAATATTTTATTATGAAGAAATATACCTTCACCATATAGCAATGGAAAACAAATCAGGTTAGGCTTAATCATTTATGTAAAAGTTGTAATGGACTAAAACTTGACCCTAAAATGAGAAACACCCATATATATATATATATATATATATATATATGTGTGTGTGTGTGTGTGTTTGTGTGTGTGTCATTCTAAAATTAAACGCGCATTTGAAATTATCGAAATAAGTGCTGCCAAAAATTTTAGAACTACATAAACCATTTAAGTTCATATATCAACTATTGCCAAAGGAAAAGTGAATTACTAGCTTCGGAAAGCTTTTTCAAGTTGACTTTCCCAAAAACGTGGCATTTCTTGTATTTTTTTATTTTCTATCAGAAGCTTTGTTTCGGCAAAGAAACTTCTAGATGTGAACAGATTTGAATTATATTGTTTTAATAATGGGATGATGTAGGTAGGGCCGCATTGCGGAGGAACAGAATAGTCCAATATCTCACTCGACGAGGGCCCGCATAGACGAAAACAAGCTAAGATCCAGGTCACTGTCTTAGGGCGAAGCTGCTCTGTAGTGTAGGGGCGACGTTTACACGCGAAGGATATACCCTATTCACATATCAATATAGGTAGAACCAAGCGGATAATGCAGATTGGTCTGGCACGATATCACTCTCAGCCACTCTGTTACAAACTTAAACGACGTTCATAATAATTTTAACTTCCTCGAACTGTAAAGGTTTACGCAGGTCCCTAAAACTGAAACTTCTTATGATTAGTGGGTAAAATTGGTTGATTATTTATTTTTAATCATCCCCTATAGGGCGGCCCCCATTTGTGCAACATAAATTAAATTTTTTCTTTATTCTTCTATAGCCAATGGAACGAAACCTTTGCAATATGTTGTTTTTTGCTTATTGTTTGAGCCCTTAAACATGTGTTATGTGATAAATTTCTAATTATGTCATTTTTATACCATCCCTATATGTATACATCGTAATAAGCGGCAATCTCCTATGGGAATGGACTAAAAATGACATAATTAGAAATTTATCACATAACACATGTTTAAGGGCTCAAACAATAAGCAAAAAACAACATATTGCAAAGGTTTCGTTCCATTGGCTATAGAAGAATAAAGAAAAAATTTAATTTATGTTGCACAAATGCTTTGAGCTACTACAAACAAGGATGGTTATGCATAAAAATAATAAAAACTGGCACACTCGAATAAATTATTACAATTTTAAAAATAAATAAAATATTAATCTATGTACATCGATAAAGATAAATACATAGTATATATATATTTTTTTTAACTTAATATTTTTAATTCCACCTGTCGCAACTGAGTGACAATCAACAAACGTTTTATATATTGTTATATTGATATTTTTAGGCATAAGCATGTTAGTGCCTAGCAGCACAACATCCAGCTCTACTTTCTGGAGAGGAGATCTCTCTTCCAACTCTTTTTCAGTCACCTCATACAAAGCAAGTCAGTCGTAGCCCTATCATTAATAAGTCTGTTCCTATACCCGCGCAATTCGATATGATAGTCGGAACAGAGTTCTTTTGGATGGTCAATAGTTGGTAATTGTAAATCGGTATGTATAGTTTTGATACTAACGTACAAAGGTGGGTCGTTAAAGTTATGCAATTTCGTATTGAAAGTATTTTTTTTTTCTGAACAATAAATTTGTGATAATTATGCCCATATAGATAGGTTTCAGTAAGTATCTTTCTGTATTAAGGTTCTGTTTGATTTTCAATTTTGACAATACAGAAATAGTGAGTACAGTATTGAAAATTGTCCAAATAAGATTAACGGATATCGATTAGGCATTTCACGATATACAATAATCATCGTAATGTACATCAAAATATGCCGTTAAAATAGGCAGCAGTGGTTCTAAACATTTCAGGTTAGTGGAACTGCTGGAAAATAAAAAAAATGATTTGCGATAAAATTTTAAAAGTTGTTAATCAATAAAGATAGGAACCCAAATAAACAGTACATTGGGTCAGATAATGCTGTAAATTCGTGAACAAGATTAGTCTTTCCTTTCTCGATTTTTTCTATATGAAACCTATGTAATCTGATTTAGTCAGGTGTACCAAAAGTTTTTTTATATGATGAAATAAAATGTGATGAAAATTTTACCCTTATTATTTCAATCATTCTATATTGAATTATAATTACTCTTAAAATCCGTCCCAAGTTTATTCTTCGTTACTATTTACGGTTTTAAAGGGTTGGTTTTATAATTTTCATCAATACTGACTGTTCACATTTTATATTTTCCATTATATTCCTTCTACGTATTAATTAGTTACAAAAGCTAAACAAGTATTCAGATGGACGATACTGGAGCCTGTATAAGATGATGGGATATCCATTAGGCATTTATAGGCATTTATATCAAGATCATTGTAGTGAACATCAAAAGCTGCAGTGGTAACAGTTTTGGTTAGTGCTACTGCTCCCAAAGCCCTTGTCTGATAATAAAAAATAAATTTAATTGCTTAAAATTATGAAATTAGATTATTAATAAAAATAGAAACCCAAAACCATGGAAAGTCGAGGTTTATTAGCTGATAACGCTGTGAATACCATAAAAAATAGGTGAATTAAACAGGTTTTATATCTTATTATATAGAAACAAATTATGAAATCTTGCAGTTCAGCAGTAAAAACATAATAATAAAAAAATATGGGTGGTAAAAATCTTATTTTATTTTTTATTTCAACCATTCCTAAATAAAAGAATCTGATTTTTAAATTTCTCAATCTTTATTCTAGTATCCCATCCTCTCAATTTATTATTCGCTACTGTTTACTGTTTAGAGAGTCAATTTATGTTTTTCTTTAATACTGACTGAATTCTTTCAGTAGCCAATCCAGATATTTTTGAAATTTGGTATACTATGTATGTATGTATACTACTTGTATCTACTAGAAATATTACTGACAAGGGGAGGGCACAGCTATGGGGTCGTCGATGGGGCCCATTTTTTTCATGGTGATTCTACATCGAAAAATAGTCGACACGTGTCAGAGCGTTCCGTCCAATGGGCCTTAGGTGCTGAGAAATAAAATAAAATACCTTGAAAATCCTTTATTTTTTATCTTGAGTTTGGAAAATGATATCGCCATGATTCTTTCATTAATTCATTTATTTTAAAGAGTAGATTAAAGGAAAAATACAATCATTAAAGAATTGTTCATATTTCTTCAATTTAATTTAAAAAAAGCTTCAAGTTTTCAAGTAAACTAGCTTTATAATTTTTTTCACATAAAAAACAATAGCAGAATTGAGTTCAGCACCTCAAGAAACCCTGATGTCTTAAATATCATCCAAAACAAAAAATAAAATTTTTTTCCTGTCAGTTTAAAAATGTTTCAGCAAAATTGTATGTGTAGTTTCAAATTCTGCATCTCGTGTTGAGCTGATCCGAGTTTTACGTTCTTGAGCTCGTTGCATAGAAGAAAGCTTCCTTTTTCTAACCATATAAATAACTATTGTATTATCTCGGGAAGCTCTTGTAAAAAATGGTCCTCAAAATAAAAATTAAATTCTAACTTTTCTTTATATTATGATGATTCCTGAACACGTAAAAATATCTCGATTAGGTAAAAATGTGTAACTCTTGAGCCTTTATTTGCCCTATAAATTTGATGAGAATCGGTATAATTTTCTCCGAAATATGGTCGGATTTTTGGATGTTTAACGAAATTGTAAGGGTCTAGCCTTAGCGAAACTTTTAATGCAATTTTTAATTTTTTTTTTTTTTTTTTTTTTTAATCTTCCCAAAATTTACTTATAGGTTTTTTTGATTGTCCTCAAAACGAATCTGAAAACTGTTATGAAACAAAAACTTTTTTGCACAAAAGATTTTTTAATGTCAGTATTTTGCCAGAATATTCCATCAACATAACTATAAAAAGTAATTATTTCCATCCTTTTCACGATGTTTTTATCACTAGTAAATTCATTTTGCGGAGCCTATTTTGTTTTTCTTGGTCGGCTAGGAGAAAATGGGTTCCCGATTGTTTCACGTTCGCCTTACAAAAAATGATTTTGAACTTCAAACGAACTAAAATTTAAAACTACTTTTTCTCAATGATCTATATGCAATGTGTTTTTTCTATGCCCTCGCCATCAATCAAGTAGTACTTTTTTCTTATGGATATACTTCCAATGTGAAGGTGGTATAATGAAACAAGTGCGAACTAAAATAGAAAAACGTACATACTTTGTACTCGTCCGCATATACTCTTTCTTTACTTACTGGTGAGGGTAGGTGGGGGATTTTAAAACTGATACGATGAGAATCATTCCTAATTGTTATTTGTTATTGAAAACTGTTACAAACCTCTCTCTCAAAGTGATCGACTAACTTTTTATTTTCATTCATTCTTGGATTTTTTTTTAAATTATTAGTATTGTTTTTGGTTGTTACTCAGCTCATTTGTTTCATAACAGTTTTCAGATTCGTTTTGAGGACAATCAAAAAAACCTATAAGTAAATTTTGGGAAGATTAAAAAAAAAAAAAAAAAATTAAAAATTGCATTAAAAGTTTCGCTAAGGCTAGACCCTTACAATTTCGTTAAACATCCAAAAATCCGACCATATTTCGGAGAAAATTATACCGATTCTCATCAAATTTATAGGGTAAATAAAGGCTCTAGAGTTACACATTTTTACCTAATCGAGATATTTTTACGTGTTCAGGAATCAACATAATATAAAGAAAAGTTTGAATTTAATTTTTATTTTGAGGACCATTTTTTACAAGAGCTTCCAAAAATAATACAATAGTTATTTATATGGTTAGAAAAAGGAAGCTTTCTTCTATGCAACGAGCTCAAGAACGTAAAACTCGGATCAGCTCAACACGAGATGCAGAATTTGAAACTACACATACAATTTTGCTGAAACATTTTTAAGCTGCAGAGGAAGAATCATGGCGATATCATTTTCCAAACTCAAGATAAAAAATAAAGGATTTTCAAGGTATTTTATTTTATTTCTCAGCACCTAAGGCCCATTGGACGGAACGCTCGGACACGTGTCGACTATTTTTCGATGTAGAATCACCAGAAAAAAAATGGGCCCGATCGACGACCCCATAGCTGTGCCCTCCCCTTGTGAGATATTTCTATCCATTTTTGAATTATTGGTAAATACATTGTTGTCTGAAACGGCATCTCTCATCTCATAGTCCTAATCAAATTTGGAAAACATCTATAGCTATTTTCAATCATGATTTTTTTCTGCTTCTGGACCTATTTTTGAGGGCTTTAGAGACCAATAATTCAAAAACGGTTAGACACATCTCAGTAATATTTCACATTTGTTCTAATAGATACAAGTAGTACACATGTATCGAATTTCAAGAAAATCTGAGATGGTGAGGTTCAAAATGATATATTTTTGTGTTGAGTTGACGTGAAATAGCCCTTTCATGAGTAATGAAGGACCTAATTTAAAATATGTAGATACTGAAGTTGTAAATTGCTGTTTAAATAAATTCCAATCTCATTTTGTAGACTTAAAATAAAGCAGCTTTGTATGGAAATAGTAATACTTTATTAGTATCCTCACCTCTGGGGGGGGGGAGTCCCTCCCCTGGATCTGCTACTGAATTTATATATATATTTCAAAAAATATTTTAAACTCAATTGATCTTGACCTCCTTATTGAGGTGGTTTACAGTAACAGTAAATATTAACCTGAGCCGTGAACTGATTGTCAGTGAGCGGTGAATGCAAATCTGCCTGGGACACGGGGTGACAGGCCCCAACCAATATCCTCGCCATTTACCTTTCACTTTTTAAAATGAAACTCCGCCTGTCTCCCTTATTCAGCTCCTGTCTTGTAACAGTATTTCTTCAGCCTTAGGGGGTCCCACCTAACGCCGGATATGCAGTATCAAAGTATTACATGACACATGTTAAAGGTCTCAAACATATTGCAAGGGTTGCGTCGCATTGCGATATTGAAAAACAAAGAGGAAATTCCCGTTTAAGAGCCATTTTGTAGAAATACATTGAGATGCTATAGCAAATGAAAGATGACACAGAAAAATAATAAAAACTGTCAAACTCGGATGAACAATAATGCATAAAGATTAAAAAATAAAATAATATTAAAAGTATATTGTATTGTATGTACATCGATAAAAATAAATACACATTAAATAGAAAACACCGGCAACAAGGAATGAGCAGAAATAAATGCTCTCCTAATCCTTACTAAGTTAACTTGCTGATGCAGTGGAGAAGGAAAACTTCATATTGCCTTTTGTATATGCCTTCAGAATAAATTTAGTTTTGCCACCTTTGAAAGGATTATTATCAACTATATTGAACGGAATGTTTTTGTCCCACTTGATACAATGACCTAATGTGATATGACAGGGGAAAGGAATTCGTTCAGTTTTTATGCGATTGTGTGAGGGTTTGATATGGTTAATGTAATTAAAAATGAGATTTTTTTTGTTATAAATAGGTGCTTTGAAAAAAAAGCGTCAATTAACCTATACCATTACTATCCACAAAATGAATATATTGTAACACTTATGTGGGTTAAAGAATATTTATTAACAGAAATTTTCAGTTATCACAATGCCAACGAATTATTAAAACTTAAATATATGGGCAGGTTACAAAATTGATAACTTTATCACACACAATCATAAGACTTGAGCAACACAGTCAAGACACAGACTTCAACTAACTCGTTCAGTCTCTTCTTCTTCTTCTGCTTAACAACCCGCTAGCGAGTCGAGGCATCTTCAATAAGTTTCCGCCAGTTGTTCCGGTCAAGTGCGGCCGCTTTCCAGTTTCCAGATCCAAGGAGCTCTCTGGCATCGTGTGATACTCCGTCCAACCACCTCAGCTTCGGTCTTCCGCGACGTCTCGTCCCATGCATATAGAAAGCTTAGGCTTAAACGGTTTCCTGCAGGCATTTATGATCTTAAAAAAGTTCCTGGCATCGTTAGAGTTCCTGAATCCTTGTATTGCCCTCAATTCGCCTTCCTTGAATGCTCGCTTCTTTCTTCGGTGGACTCTCTTTTCCTCTCTTCTTTTTGAGCGATAATCCTCCACAGTCCCCCTTGTTCGCCTATGAAGCATTTGCCTGTAAGCTGGATTCTTGAGGTCAGTGGCAGCCCGACACACGTCATCAAACCACGACTTAGCTCTTGTTCTGTCCTCCCATCCTACTACTTCTTCTGCACTCTGAGACACCGCATCAGCAATGTAGCTCCACCAGTGTACAGTCCTCACGCAGAATACAATTTCTTAGTTTTTGATTAAGCTATGTAGAATAGGATAGCTGGACACCCTCCTCTTTTAGCTTCTCGATATTGAATTTCCTTACTCTTGTTGGTCTGTGTATTCTCATTAGGGAAATTTTATCACGAAGCAGAGCTACAACCAGATGATGAAATATATTACTAAGCGTTGAAATCTCGTGCCAACAACGAATCCTGTTACGAACTGATGGTGTTTCTCATGGCAGCTATAGTAAACTGTGTGTCCTCTCTTTTCTATAACACCATTGCCTGTCCAACGTATCTCCTGGATCGCAGCCAAGTCTATTTCATAAGTGTCCAGTTGTTCAAGGAGCACTTTCAATGCTCCGGGTCGATAGAGACTGAGCGTGTTCCACAGTCCAAATTTAAAATCATTCCGGCGTCTGCTGATTCTTTTTCTTTAATTAGGGTTTGTGTAAGGCACATGAACAGGTAGAGACTGGAGCCCCCCCGAATCCCTACGGGGAGATTAATTTGGTCAATACCTTCCATGTTACGTACTGGAGTAACTGTTAAGCTTCTCCACGATTTACTTTCACAGGTGATGGCTCCTGACACCTTCACTCAACCCCCAACCTGGAGGACCTTCGTCTCGGCTAAGGAACGCCTCCTGCCCCTTCGCAGTGGTCATC
Organism: Aelia acuminata; assembly: GCA_911387785.2. Classification (NCBI taxonomy): domain Eukaryota; kingdom Metazoa; phylum Arthropoda; class Insecta; order Hemiptera; family Pentatomidae; genus Aelia; species Aelia acuminata. Next base: position 74,709,617 of record OU426979.1, on the reverse strand, counting down.
TGACTAGACCATGGGTGCTGTCGTTGGCCTGCTACCAGCAAGTTTCCTCCGACACCAGCCCTAGGGAAGAGCACCCTGCTGCCGACGCCCTCCCATCCTGACAGGCCGGGTGCTAGGTTTCTCCCAGGCCGCCCTGCCAGGACCCCCTCTCTAGTCAGTCGCCACCCGGGGCCTCCGCGGGGATTGGCTACCACCGCCTCGGGCTGGGTTGCTGGCTTAACGGGGCCCACCACGTGAAGGTGAGAGTAGGAGTGGGGAAGAAGAGGCTGAGTGGCCGCTGGTGGCCATATGGTCGCTTCACTTCCCCATTTGAGCCAGGTAGCGTCCTCGAGACCTTGGCCGAGGCCTCACTGATCTCTCGACTACCTCCCCGTTCAGTCTCTGCCCCTTATATATATCGTAAGTAGTGGGCCCTGGAATATTCTAGAACAATGTCGGTAGTTCTCCGCCATCACGGAATGATCTAGACAAAAACAGTTCGTTCCAACCACTTATTTTGTTCCAACAAGCGGTCCGGGAGGTTACGCCATATGTTTTTTTTTTTTATTTGCTTATCGATTTAACGTTACAATATTAATTAATATGAATAATGAAATTAATATGTTACGAATGTTTCTTTCGATATCAATATGCCATTAGTGAGTGTTATTCCCCAGAGAAAAGCAATGCAGGTTAAATGGACCGTAACAGACTGGAAACAAGCTTATCTAGCTGAGATTGTTTGGAAGAAATGTTTCCCATTTGAGCAGAGTAGTCCAATTAGTGGAGGCAGGGGCAGAGCTGACTTCTAATATGTCCGAGCTTCTAATATTTCATGATGAGGAGGCTTTTCCTCTCTTCTGAGCTCAACTTTTGCTAATTAAAATAAAAAGCTTTGATATTTATATTTCAATGGATGTACCAAGGAAAATCATCGATGACTAGTTATTAATTCAACTGTAGTCCGATTAGCCTTAGTAGCATAAAAATAGACGTTAAATAAACAAACAATCAAAAATTAAAATTAATAATAATAATAATAATAAAGTAATGATAATAATAATAATGATAGCAACAATGTTGATAATAAAAATCATTTTTTATAGATACGACGAAATGAATATTAAGTTTTTCAAAAATTGATATATTACCACTACTATTATTTGGGTGTAAAAGTTGGTCATAAATTGTAATATATACATATTTATTGATGTGGCTCTTTGGTTCCTGTAATGCCTGTCGCATAAATATTTCTTTAAACTGTTAAATTTTTCAGCATCAACACAACTGCCCATCAAGATCCCTCAATCCTAATTTTTCCTCGATCATTGTCAATGCACTCACTATACCTCCACACACACTAGTGTCAAATTAAAGAAGATCCGGATCCCGAACTCACGCAACAATATAATATAAACAGCAGAAATTAAACCGTTAATAAATACTGATAGAGGTAAACATATAATACTTCAACATACCTGTCAATCTTATCGACAAGCTCAAGACAAGAGGAGGAAAAATCCGCATTAGGGCCTTAGTTAATCTTGATCCTAACCACATTGATTGTTTTCAATACCAAATGTGCTCATTCTCATATATAATAAAAAGTGTCAATTCAAATGCTCATCAACTAAAGTAGCTTTATATAATTTCTATTCTTTAGCTCTTAAGTGGACATCAATTTTTTTTTTTTTAAAGATTAATATATATAATCATTTTAATGCCTCACATGTCTTTATCAATAACTCAGTTTTTATCGCATCGCCCACTTTCAAAAAAAAAAGTAGTAACTAAATTCATTCAAGTGTCTTTATTTGAATAAATGGATATAAGAAATGTTTAACATTCACTTCATGAGTTTCATCCATTCGATATTTTTAACGTGGAACAACGTCTTCAAAACTAACTCCTCGAATAACGACACTGAATTTGTTGTTAAAAGAAAGGTACAACTCATTACTGCGATTTGCAATTGAAAACGGAAACAAAGGAGGCCACTCATGTTTGCATAATAATTTATTTGAAAGCATTCCCACAACTCCAGATGAATTCGCTAGTTCAGAGTTTTCCCCAAAGTAGTACAAATACAGTTGTAATTTAATATAAACTTGGCTGGGTGTCCCATCCGATGCGTCAAGGAAAACTAAGATCAAGGAAAACTATCAAACAGTATACATTAATTCTAAGGCCGAACTAGTAATATTGTAGAGGTGTGGATGGCAATTTCAATCTTCGCAAGGTATAGATAACCAATAAAAATGGTTTAGAGCATAATTGGGAGCGTTGAAATTCAAAAGGAGTGCCGAATTAGCCAGAAAATAGTTTTTCACAAAGAAGATTTTGTGTTCAAACGCCAACGTTGAAAGAAATGCAAACTCCTATCTCCTTTATTTAAGTTTTATCAAATAGCGATATCAAAGGAGTCCGCTGGAGGTAAAAGAATGGACAGTTTGCTTTGAATAGGAGACAAATCTCTCAGCCTGGGTGATAGTTCAGTAGCCTCCACTACGTTCATCTTCGTTCGTTAATGAATATAAATCTATTAATAAATCGTGGTTACTAGGGTGGCGGGATGACCGAGTGGGCAAACGCGTTAGTAATACAAACGTATGATCGGAAACCTAAAGATAGCAAGAACAAAACCCGGAGCCAGGGGACATTTAATGATACTCGGCATCAATCCTATAGGATAGCCTGAACGGAGAGGAAGGGGAGGAACAAAAGAGAAAAAATCGTGGGTACTAATTTCACAGACGGATATATCACAAATTGAATGAAATGGAAGAATCGAACGCCGTACAGTTTTCGTTAAAGGCACAACTGTTTCGGCAATAAACGACAAGAAAAAAAAGATCTACATCATATCGCACGTCGGCAAGAAGATGGCTACAACCCAAAATATATCAATTTTGAGTTAAGCATACCGTTGGAATCAGAATAAAAAAACCTACAATGCCAGAATATCGTAAAAATAATATTAATAGTTCCGTTCCCGTAAGGTGCAATTTACCATATTCTTTTATAAAAAAGATGTCGGATGGTAGGCTGGTAGAGGCCTAAGTTTTAGTTACAGCTAGTACCAGTGGTGCTAACTGCGCTATTGGTAGACCATTTGTGATCAATAGAATAACACAGTAAACTTGAGGATGCAGTAGAAACTTCGCGGGTGATTTTCCGAAAACAGGTTTTTTAGTTGTGATCATCTTCTTGCCGAAGTGCGATATGTAGGGATCATATGGATTTCATTTATGGGTCAATCCATTTGAAGTGGTCCAATCTAGTTGCTTAAACATTTTTATTTTTTTTAATATTTTTATTTTTAAATTCTTGAAATTTCCAAACTGTCAAAAGTTTAAAGCATTAATTTCTCAGTAATGCATGAAAATAAAAATTTGAAATTTGGCCCAAATTCAGTCCTTGGATAGTGGATTAAACTGTCAAAATTTCATTTCCTGGAAACGGCAGAAAACAATACATGCTGTTTAGCGCTTTGGATTTAATTCTTATTTTAGTACTTTTCAATGTTTTATATCCTCGCAATTAGTTGAGTCCACAAAATGAAATTTCGACAGCTCAATCCTCTACCCGGAAACTAAATCTGGGCTAAATTTCAAATTTTTATTTTCTTGCTCAACAGAGATATGCTTTAAACTTTTGAAATTTTGGAAATTTCAAGATTTCAAAAATTTGTATTGAAAAAACTGTGCAATTCCATTATCCAATTAATAAAAAATAACAAACAGTCATTTGCCTTCTTGTAAAAATTAATTTTTGAAAACCCGTTTTTTTTTAATTTCCGCTTGAAACTTTGAAGGTGTACCTGGACCTTAATACTTAGTTTTAAGTTCATAGTTGTTATGACCTTTATTAAACTACAGATCTTTCTAAAGAGATTCGTCTTTATTTGAATATTCTAGGATGAGTAAAAGAAAAGATATTTGATTTGAAGCAGAGCACTGAAATAGCTAAAAATACGCGGTTTTTCGAAATTAATATGACCGCTATTGGAAAAATAAAAATTCCAATAATAAACTAATTGCACTTTTGTACTTCTGATGCACTGCTCTTTCAATGGTGAAAATATTAAAAAAAATAAAAATGTTGAAGCAACTAGATTGGACCACTTCAAATGGATTTACTCTTATGCAAAATTGCATGCAATTGAAGCGTGGAAATGCATAAGTGTATAAGTACTAAAAGAATATATATAGATTTTTTTTTTTTTTTGCCAAGTTGTTATGTGTGTCAAAAACATTCTTCAGAAATGAATATAATTAATTTTTAGTTGTTAATAAGTAGTTCATTGAACGTTTGAAAGATAGAATGGGTGTAAGCGCCGAACGTATATCACCTAGTGGGTATAAGCCATATCATTTCTGGAAAATTTTCTCAAAGGCACTTATAACCTATGCATTTCCATGGTTCAATGTATAAAGATATTTGTAAATAATCTTTGAATATATAATTTTTTTAATAATGTACCACTATTTGCATTTACAGTATAATAAATGCATTTTATACTCCAAAAGGTGTGTTTCTGTTATTTATTCATGCTCGAAAGTTTTTTTGCTTCACTTGGAAAAATTCAACTTTGGCACTCACCTTCTTTTCATTATCAACGTCTCGATTTTGATAAAAAAAACCTTTTTTTGTTTGGATTTTTTTTTTAATTAGTGAACATATATTTACTAACTAGGGAAATTATACATTAAAATATAAACAATTGTCTTATTTCAAGTTATACCTTTTATTGTTCTGCTGAAAATCTGCTTTCTCATTTTTGAATGACATTTAAAAGTATTTACTCTACTAATTATGGATGTGGTTTATGTAAAATTGAAAACTTTTTTATTTCTCAAACGAAACAAAATAAGTTGAAATATTTCACAATAAATTATCAGTATAATATGTTTTAAACGTTTTGATTAAAGATCGCATCGATCATAAAGTTGATTTCAACAAACTGCAATGAACATATATAATCTACTGGTCATAAAATAAACAATGAAGAATTTGAAATATTTTCAAGAACAGTATCACAATGTAACAAATAGATAAAAGTTGTTTTAAAATAACTGACATTTTGATAAGGTGGCGATGTAAAAGTTTCATTGATACCAAATATGATTGATTTAACATTCCAAAGATTGATTGAATGGCTAAAAATGCTTATTCCCTCCATAAGTTGTTTTAGAATAGAGTAACTAACAGTTGTTTACAAATATTAGTTCTTATGTAATATTTTTTTAAACAAAAAATACACTATTTTGTTCGAAGGATGCTATATCGATTATAGCGGCTTATGAGGTTATGAGATTTTGATCAATTTCAACATTTTTCTGTTGTTGGTTTTTTTTTTAATTTATTGCGTTTAAAAAGAAAACAAGTGAATGCCATTTACTGGGAAATTACGTTTGAATGACTGAAAGTCCTTATTTTACTCCGCTTTTCACTTTCAGTAGATTGAATTTCCACTTGAAGAACAATAAGGAAACTAAAGCATTAGGAGATAAGCTGAAGCCACCCCCTTTTTATTTAATTAATTTTCAAACCATACAAACATCTGATCAATGCTCGGACAGAAGAGGTTGTTTGCATACTAGATGAATATAAGTTTTACTTGACATAAAAGATAGAGTCCCGAATTATAAATAAAGTAAATTATATTTCACCCAAATTTTTATTTCCTCTTCCCGACTTCAGTCACCATTCTCAATACTTAATGATTGACAAATAATAACAGAAACAATTATTTCCCACATTAAAACATTTTAAACAATTATTATTATATAATGTAAATGTTATAGAGATGATAACCCTAGTCGTTGACGCCTTATAAGAAAAAGAAAACGTTATCGCTTATCTTAAATTAATGATATGTACACTGTTTTATGTGGAATGGAAAAAAAAGGAAACAATCTAATTATTAATCTTCAGTTGATATATAAAAAAAAACCAAAGGCATTATTTAAATAAGAAACATTAGTGTTGTTAATGACATCTTAAATGAATCTGTTGTTACATGAAATCGTATGACGAATAAACTGAGCAACTTCATGATTTCTGTTATTTACATTACACGTAGTTTATACTGTGGGCAGTTCTGGTTTAGTTCAATTAAAAAGTATTTTATTATTCACTGATGAAGTAAAATTGATTTTTCAGGTGTTTTTTATTATTTTCATGTCTATTCATAACTAATCTTTATATATATATATATATAAATCTCGTGTTATGGATGGTAAAATCAGAAACTAATGAACAAAATAAAGTTTGGCTGATTGTTGATAGTTTCGTACAACTTAAAAGATAGGATAATTTTTATCTCGATTATTTGCCTCAATATTTCTTTTATTGCAAATTAAATGCTTATCATACAATCTACAATTGAGTGTGATTAATTGTCTATAACTTTCCATCAGATGGTGGTGTTGACAGAAGTTGATTTATTGACACAACACTTGATTTTCTTTCGATATTTAGGATGGGTAAGCATCAAGTTGCCAAATCTATTTTTACTGGCTTGGACTAGGAAAATCCGTGTTTTTCCCATGGGCAATTATGTGTCGCCTTTTCACGTGTCGGGAAAACATCGAATCTATTTGTTTTAGTAAAAGGCAGGTTAACCAAAAGCGCTTTTGATAACCTGTTTTAGATAGAACCTACTGATACGATATCTCATTCTACATTTAATTAATATTTAGTTATAATCTAAATTTAATTAATATATATTATCGCAAAAGATTAATGTAGTATCTTTTTGCTGTATATTGTGATTGTACTAAAACCTGTTCCAATTATATTCTTTATTAGTTCATTTTACATTTGTTATTTAATTTATTTATTCCACCCTACCGTACCTCTAGGGTAATACGGGTTTTTGCAACAGTGATATGATCCGCATGCCTGCATAACAGAGCACTACTGCGAGTACACCTTTATTTTACATTACCTTTTACATTTGTGTTATTTATATTTAATCTCGCCTCTGCTGAAATAATCCAGTCAATACTTACTATAGTCAAATATGAGATGTAAGTAACTTTAACCCTTCTAAATTCTTTACCAAAGACTTTAAAATTTGGAGTAAAATTCTATTTTAAATCCTGATTAATTTATCATTAATTTCTTAGATTAGCTGAAACTTTTTTATCTTTATCAGTGAATTTTGATTTACTGTGATAAATATAATAGGGTATAATTAGTTCAAAGTATAGCTACTGATTGTGAGTCACAGCAACGCGTGGTTGGCGTTGCTCGTGTGAATTAAAATTAAAGTACTTTCAAAATAATAATTTTTTCATAAATTTTTAAATCATATTTTTGAATAATTTCCTAAATCTAATTTTTTTTTTTGTATCCAACAATTTTGCTATCAACTAATTAAACCTCATTTAGGTATACATGTTGTAGGCGGTCTACAATATACTCGTACGTAGGCGGTATACGATAATTTCGCGTGGCCATTCAGTTGAATTACATTGTCAGACTAAAAGGTCTCTCATTCAACTACTCTTCAGTATTCGACCAGTTACTTAGGAATAACATATCCAGCTGAGGAATAACATTGATTCGGCCTATTTTTAGACGAAACCGAAGCGTTAGAAAAACCATTGGTCAGTTTCAAGGAATCTTTCAAAGCGTGTAAATTTTTTTTTTCGATTTTCAGGCGAAACTGAAACGATGACCGAAACCGAAACTTCGGTCGGTCACTAGTTATCAAGTATACTCGTAATGTACCGAGTCGAACCATTTTTATTATTTTTCTCAATTCTAGAACTACACCCTCTCAGAGGGAAATATGAATAAGTAATAATAATAATGATAAAGAATGATGTTGATGTATGTTGAAGTTGTTATAGTTGATACAAGTTTTTTAGTTTTATTTTTGACAATTACACACTAAGTGTAAATAAGTGAATATTGTTGCTCTTTGAAGATGGGCAGATAGCCCGAAACGTCAGATGAAATAAAGAAAGTTAATTCAATATAAGTTGTATTGCTTCATATATGACTTGTATTGCTTATTTTTATCTGAATTATCATTATTATATAGCATATTCTATTTTTATAGAACATTATCTTTCAATTTATAGAACATTAAAGATAACGCATGAAAAAAAATATATATATATTTACACTGCAGAAATCCTGAATTAAGTTCTGGTTTCCACTTTCTTTTAGGTGCTCTATATAATATACTTTAATAAGCTAATCTGATTTCGACCTTTTATTATTACATACACTTGAAAGGAGCAATGTTACTATAAAACAATCTTAAGATCTTGAAATATTGTAAGATCGGTATATACATATTACTTCTCAAATAATATACTGTAACAAAAATATGGGTTTAAATAATTTTATTTACGTCGAATTAATACAGAAAAATCTAAAAAAAAAATAATTAGAACTCGAATTAGTGATAAGGCCACAACAGTAACTACAAGTGAAATAACAGTGACTGAAAAGTAACCTTTTGCTTCGATGGTCGAGGCAAGACTAAACCTCTAGTCCATCGCTCCTTATATTTAGTCCGAAATTCATCAATCCAGAAAGGTCTAGATTGTTCCAACCTGGGATTACGTTGTAATACATGAATTTAACGGTTCCACAAAAGTCTAGAACTGTTATTTGTAACAGAAATAATTATCTATTTGTTTGTTTAACGTCACAGTACGATCATTGTTTGCTTTTGATAGATCATGTTTCGATATATGTTTTATTTAAGGGCGATTAACACGTTAGGGGTGTCATAGGTCCACGGGGTCCTATTTCTTACATTCCCCTCTCAACAACCGATTTTCCCAAGAAAATATCCGAAAGTCCGAACACTTCAATCAATCAATTTAGTCAATTTTTAATGAGATTACTGCATTTTATTGCAGAAAATGTTGCTAAAAGCTGAAATTCTGTTGTTTTTTAGAATTGGAATACGTGTTCCGATACTCCGGCCCTGAGTAATAAAACAAGACCTTAGACGTCATCACCCTTCCGCGTCCGATACTGTTCAGTTCAGGATACCCCAAAAATACTAAACGTTAATTAACGTGTTAATTGAAATTGAGAAAAATAATAAAAATGGTTGATATGGGCCTCGCATGTCAAAGTAAAACGTATATAAATTATTAATAATAATAATTAATAAATTATGTTTCTTTGGGATATAAAAAATGTATTCTGAACGTTTTTAAAATCAGTTTATGTGGCCCTTTTTGAGAAAAGAGAGTTTTTTTTATTGCTTTTTTTTGTCAAAAATTTATTCGATTTTCTGAATAGGTGCTAAAAAACTATAAAATATTAATAATTACCATTTGTTTATTATCTGAAATGATAAAAAATACTTAACTATTAATTATGTTATATGTTTATTACGTAAAAAAGATAAAAAAATGAGGTAATAATCAATAACTATGTTTATTTACAGTAATTATAATCTAAACCATAAGGCATTCATATCACCAAATAAATTAGTTCAAAAAAAATTTTACAACTTCCTTATATAAAAACTATAGTAATGTATAAATAAATATGTATATTTAGTTACATATGCAGTATTTATATATGAAAGCTGTTATACCTATTTATACATCTTAATAATTGGGTCCAGAAACGAATTTATTTATTTATATAATTTATTTTGAAACTTTGTAATTGTTCCACATTTTTTCAAAATCATGATGTCCTGATTCCGTAGCCTGCTCGGAAAAACAACCGAGTCCTTTTTGATTCTTGGAACAAAATTGGGCTACGTGTTGGAAAATAATATGGATCTTAGGTGTTACTGAAATTCCTAATAACATGTAACTTTTAATTCTTCAATATTTTTTTCAAAACCTCTTTCTAATTTCGTTGAAAAATATGAATCTACAACTTTCTTAAACTTTCTAAATGTATCTAAATATGCCATACATCCAGCTTCATTCAACGTTTTTGCATCTACTTCACAAATTTTTGAACGTTTTTTAATAGTGCATTACATGCGTTTCCCGCAAATGACAACTTTCCGCCATTTGAATAAGTTCTTTGAGCATTGCTTTCTTTTTCCCACTTTTTAGCAATATTAGGATATTTGTTAACGCAACCAGTAGGATATGCAGTTCAGGTGGTGGTAGTACATCTATGACTAATTTATCGTCATCAGACTCATGAAATAAAGGTGGATGTATACAATTGTTGATATTTTTAACAATTTTTCTTATGCTTCCATGCTTACACCAATCATTACAATTAGAAATGCAGTTACCCGTTGTTCTTAAAGTACCATATAAATGTAAGTCATCCATAGATATCTCAGAGTATATGCATGGGTAATAACTAGAGTTACTTGTTAAACCAGTAATTATGTTAGCAAGTTTCAAATCAGTCGTCATTGTTGCTGGGTATTCGATAAAACAGTCATTAATTTTGAGTTTCGACCAAATTATATTTACATTTTGGTATTTCCTGTACATCGGGAGCTATAGCAACGATAAACATTTTCTTTACTCCAGTGTCCTTCACTGTTTTCAAAATATTTCTTTTAATTTTTTTGTCACATTTTAATTCATCGTTTGTTTGTACAGACATAGTAAACTTTAAACTTCCACCACCTCCATCTAACCCAAAATTTAAGTGAAAATCATATACATTTCTCAGTTTCAAAATTTCTTGGATAAATAAATGTAAATTGTTGCAAATAATAGCAAAGCTTTCAGCTTTCGAAACTGTTTTTTTTTTTAAGATCTCAAAATCAAATGATTCCAAATTAAAAAATGAGTCAAAAATATGAGATATCTGTACAATTTTTTGCTCTGCATATGGCTCAACAATATTTCGTTGATTCAATTTATTTCTCATAAATTTAGATAAATTACGCATTTGTAAATTGGATAGATTTGAATCGCCTTGGAACTCACGTAAATCATCAGCTGAAATTTGTTGAATATGGCTTTCCTCTTTTTTCGGATGTACAATAATTTTCAAACGCTTACCTCGGCAGTGCATACGGATACTTTGTTTTAACACTTTCTGATTGAGTATTCAATTTATTATAAATAACTTTGTTTTTTAATAATTTGGAAATCAATTGATCAGCTTGCTTTAGCGAGGCGATTCTTTCAACATGATTTAATAAAGTTGTAGTTAAGTTGCATTTATGACGAATACCTTTCTTTATTACAGTTATACACTTTGCACGACGACGATTGATCTCCATTGATTTTAAAGCTTTTTTTTTAATCAGTGGGATTGCAGTATTTCTTCGTCTAGATCTGACCTCACAACATAAGGTGCACTCACATAATTTTTCTGTCATTGACGATGCACGAGTTGTCATTTTAAATCGATAATTCGAATAGTCTGGCATTTGGAGTGTACTTTTAAAATTCGCATTATTTTTTGCTTTTGAAATTTTAATTCTGCAAGCATCACAGATAACAGCAGGTAATCGTGGATCCGTATTATCAAAATGTGGGAAAAGCTTTTCAATTTCATATCCTATTTTATTTGCAATACAGTATTATCTTCTCTGAGGCTTGTTTTTACACATCGAACACATATAATACCGATTTTCCTCGTGAGTCCTAGCATGTTTAGAATTCACTTTCATATTTAAAAATTCAAAGTGCTGACTTAAAAGTGCGCGATGTAAAGATAATACGACCTGACTGCGATAAATCGATGTAACACAATTGTATGCTAATGACCTACTAACTGTGATTTGGGAGTTAACAACAAACAAACCTTTGAAATTCCTTGAACATTACTTACCTAATGTAGTATTTAAACATACCATCAAGGACTGTTATTGTTTACATTGATATAATAGACCAGTTATTCAATCATGGAAAAATATGTATAGCATATTATTGATTCTGCTTATAAAAAAAAACACTTAAATATTTCTATCAAATATTTTTAATTTTAAATCGACTATATAATCTATTTCACGTAATAAACATTTAACATAATTAATAGTTAAGTATTTTTTATCAATTTAGATAATAAACAACAAATGGTAATTATTAATATTTTATAGTTTTTTAGCACCTATTCAGAAAATCGAATAAATTTTTGACGAAAAAAGCAATAAAAAAAAAAAAACAACCTTTTTTCTCAAAAAGGGCCACATAAACTGATTTTAAAAAAATTTAGAATACATTTTTTATAGCCCAAAGAAACTGCAACTTACAAGAATTTTTTTGCGACCATCATTTTTATTAAAAATTATTCTTGTGAGCTGTGAGCAACCTGTTCTAGTACATGTTTGACTACGATGTTCGATTACCATTTACGCTGGCCTAGAACCACCCAGGCTGTTCTTCTCACGACTAAATAAAAGGAACGAAGGACTGGAGAGTCAGTTTTGTTCTGAAGCTCTAGTCATATGGTTATTTTTGTGTTACAAAGTGATTGATTTGATTATTAGTATTACCGGCAGAGCTGCAGTATATTGTACTTCTTTTACCTTTTTTGCAGAATCCAGCACATGATTCCGTGAAAACCAATTAATCTGTATTTAGTATTTTAAGGTACCTCGGAAGTTTTCAGATATGATTTGATTACCTGCTGAGCTAAACACGGAGATAAAAATTATCTGCACTATTAGCTTATATTTCGCAATCAAAATTTAATTTTTGTATTTTCATCCGAAAGTCCATCCTTTAAGAGGACACGCCACATATTATCGATAAACTATATTAGCACGAAATCACTGTAATAACTTTTATTTTACTTATTTATTGTAATAATTAATAACACTTCAAAAACGAACAATGCGTGACCTAAAATTAAAACTTACTAGCCAACATGTTTAAAACATTTTAAAAGATTCCTTGAAACTGGCCATCAATTGAAACAGTTTTTTTTCCTAGCCCACAAATGGTTTTCATACACCATTCTGTGCACCAGTTTTTCCGAAATTTAATAACAAAAATTTAAAGAGGGAATATTTTAAAGTTCTTAATTGACAGAAGCGACTTAAACTGGCCTACAGATCATGGCAGGTTCGGGTTTAATTTTATCTAATCAATTATCGGAGATTCGTTACCATCCAATTTGACATTGTCCGATAAAATTTATTGATAACCAATAAGAATGCCCCCTAACTGGATAAAGTAAGAACCACTTAGCCACCGAGGTGGGGAAGATATTTTATGTAATAACATCATTCTCATTCCTTAGATAATATAAATAAGTGTTCATATTGGTCAGAATAAAATTCCCATCCGAAATAGAACATTCTAGAAGATTCTGGTACAATCAAGAACTCATGTAGTAGAACAGTTAGGTAGCTGTTCGAACTAAAAGTCTTGAACTCTTTTCAATGTAATATACAAAATCATATGGTATTGCTTCACGTTACAATATATTGAATAAAAAACATTTTACTGTTTTTTCTGTTTTTTTCTATTGTACTGAACAACAAGCACTTAATACTCATCGATAGCTAACAGACTGCTCAGGTTCTCTGAATTTAATTGGTTGGTTTTCCATTCGATTCACCCAGCATTAAAACAATATTTAATGTATAGATTTGTTAAGTTATCAATGAGTTTAATAGCTTGTTGGAGCATATATATACTATATGTTTCTCCAATAAGTAAAAATTTTGAGCGATAATTAAATATTTATTTTCCCGATAACTTCTTAAATAAATTAAGAACCCAAAAAAGGTTTTAATGGAGAACCTTCTATTTCGTTCGAAGTCGGTTAAAAAGTTGTATTTTTTTAAATATTCAGCTAATTAGTGTTAGTATTTCTTTGAAAAAATAAAATAAAAAAAATTGTTTCTGATTCATTTTCTATATATTACGGCTATCCGTAGCCTGTACGATGTCAGGTACTAATTTTGAAACATCCCTTAAAACATTTTAGACATCCATCTTAATAATTAATACCTGGCTAGGCAAAATTTGAACTCCCACATTAGCATCGTCCAATTAGCCTTAGTAGCTAAAGTGAGGTTAAATCAATAAATAACAAATATTGATCCATAATACACATGTCTATTCTTAATATGTCTTGGGCAGTCCTAAGGAGCTTCCAGAATGTTAACTGATCTCCATTGGTTGCTTTGGCCTCGTTAACTTTGTTAACTGAATTCCTAACTGAAGTTTTCAGAAAATGGTTTTACAGAAAGTTGTCCTAGGTAGAATTACTGAAAATATCAAGAAGGAGATGTAACTTCTAAAGTAAAATCTAATGTTGTTTATTTAATGTCACCTTATGCTACTAAGACTAACCGGACGATGTTACAGAGTGTGCCCTAAATTGTGCCTATCCAGGTATAATTAGGATAGGGATCTTTAACAGGTACCTTACAAGTTACACATATATTTCAATCATTACTTCCAAGTTTCGACGAGCTGTTGGAAATTTGTTATATAAATATGCCATTTGGATATAGGTACAAACGTGTAGCTGCATCAGACCTAACCTAATAAAAGTAAGCAACGAATGAATTCCCCTCCAAAAATATGGATAAAGCCAACATCGGATCTCGGGAGCTCTCGGTTAACCCGAACTTAATCGTGGATATCGTGTAGGGCGTGATCGGAATACCTTGTTATTTACTCAGGCCGGCCGCCATCTTGGAGCTCCTCATCCGAAGTAATACCGCTGTTGCATCTATTAAAGAATTCAAAGTAAATGAATGAAGGTTATAATGAAGGGAAAATAATTTAGTAAGAATAACACTTGAATAACTGATAACACCAAAAGAACATACATTTATTAAAATTAAACATAAAGAGGATGTGAATCACACGAGAATGAAATGATGAAATAAAGTAAATAAGTTGAACTGAACCACACTTGAAAATAACGATCTTATGTGTATCTTAAGAATAACAAAGGTTATAATTATTAGAACTTAATATAATCAATGATATACAAATAAACAGCTCTGTTAAATGATGAACTAAATGCCTTGTGACTATTAAACAATTAAAGAAAACAAAACCAAAAATGCTGCAATCCATTAAATCAAAATACATTTCTTTGAATTAACCATGGTTAATAATATTAATTGAATGGTCGGAGAACTGGTCACTAATAATCTTAATGATGAATGACCGTCTTCACAAGTGATTTCTCGTCGAACTGAGTCTCCAGGTTAATATCAATTTTAGGCGAACTAATAACAATAAGGTATTTATCACTGGGGGCGGTAAGAATAGCCTTACTCAAAGGAAGGTTGTAACATCAACATACAACTGGTAAATAAGGAGATCTGGCATCAATAGTGATTCCTGGTTGACATAGAGTGTAGAAAGAAGCGTCCACAACACCTGGCATGAAGCCTCGTGGATCCGGTCTGTGGTGGAGTTAGAGCGGGAGATAAGTCAGATGTTCATAGCTTCCTATATTTGCCACTGCCACTAAATCACACTCGTATGAGGAACTTAACCTGTTTTATATAAGATCGTTTGATTGTTTAATAGTAACAAAACGAGAACATTTTCTTTATAAGGATTTTTACATGAATTGTTATCAAAAAGTCAAACATTAAACTATATCATATGATTTTAAAATAATTAACTTAAATCTTAATCCAGAGAGGTTCTCTATATATTACACTTCTCCCCCCTCAGCTTCTTCTTCATCAACCTCTCCCCTCATCGATTGCTCCGGTGCGCTTTCTCAGATGATCGTCGTGTTTTCTCTTTGTCGTACTACCAATATCTACTTCATAACTTAGCTCCCCGGTCTTCCTTCTGATCCTTCCCGGCTTCCATCTGGCAGAGTTGGGCAGTAGTTAACTAGTTCCAGTAGTTAACTACATTTTTAACTACTAACAACTAGTTAAGTAGTTGCACGGAGCAACTACTAACTAGTAGTTGGTAGTTAGAAAGGTACAACTACTTTTTTCAACTACAGTAAAAGTAGTTAGAATTTTTAACTACTAACTACTAGTTAGAAGAAGTAGTTAAAATGTTTAACTACCAACTACTAGTTGGTAGTTAAAAAGATATTAACTACAATGGTAGACTTTTTAACTACTTTTGGAAGGTTTGTTCTAAAAACCAGTCCTGAACTAATTTTCATGCTTTCATTTCTTTTTATTTACAATTTAATTGTTTGGTTTTCTCCATCGATGGGCTATTGTTCCGTAACCAACCAAATAAACATATAATCGAAGGATTGAGGGGGGGGGGGGCGTGACAGCCAGTCCAGGACTGCTTGTTGGAACACTAGAAAATAGTTTGAATTTCGATTTCGTTCACATGGGGGGCCAATATTATGTTATGGGGGTCCATTATTATGTTATATATTATGTTATTATAATATTATGTCCAATATCCAATGTTATGTTGGGGCCGGTTTTTTTGAAAAAGAAATATTCATTTTGTATTTTAGTGGGGGGTGGGGGTGCATTGGAAAATAGTTAGATTTTCCGATTTCTTTAACACGGGGGTCCAATTTTATGTTATCGGGGGCGGTGTTTTTGAAAAAATATTCATTTTGTATTTTAGTGGTGAGGGGAGGGGGCGCAATAAAAAATAGTTTGAATTTCGTTTTCCTTCACTCGGGGATCCATTATTATGTTATCATGGACGGGGTTTTTGAAAAGAATATTCATTTATAGTATTTTAGTGGTTGGGGGGGGGCGCATTGGGAAATAGTTAGATTTTCCGATTTCCTTCACACGGTGGTCCTATATTATGTTATCGGGGACGTTGCTTTTAAAAATATTATTCTTTTTGTATTTCAATGGCGGGGAGAGGGGGGAGCGCACTTAAAAAAGTTAAATTTTCTATTATGTGTATTTTTTCAGGAAATTTATACATCCAACTTCTATTTATTCAAATTGTCGTCTTTATTTTTCTTTATACATGTACAACTTGTCGGACTTGTTTGTCCATTTTCAAGTACATATCTAAAACATTTTTCATTCCATTTAAAACATAATATATAAAAATTATATTACACTTTAAAACAATTCAACCACATACAAAACTTTTTATTTTTAAATTTAATCTTTAAACAACTTTCATTTAGTGTTAAAAACATTCAAAAATATTTTATAAAAATTAGCCAATATCATAAACAAGAGACATAAAATGGAAATACCTCAAACTTCCTATAATATTAACAATTCTTTGAAATGTCTCATTACTTTTAAAACTATCTCCTCACCATTCACCCGCTCATCGCTTTGTTGTTGACCAGTCCCCACTTTTCACCCCCTCTCCTCATCACCAAAATCCATATCTTTTATCCCCACTCTTTCCTATTTTAATTTTATTAATAATTTCAGCATAATGGGTTCCTATCCCCCCTATATCGCTTTTATAATTCACTGTGTTTAATAAGTTTTTGGTTATATGGATTGCTTCCTTTAATATATATATGTATATATATATATATATATATATATATATATATATACATATATATATATATATATATATATATATATATATATATATACATCAAATACCAAGTTTGATCAAAATCGTTAAAGCCGTTTTTGAGTAAATAAAAAAAAAAACTCGTGGAAATGGGACATTTATTAAGTAAAGTATCCCGTCCGTTGGACCAATTTTGATGAAATTTTTGCTGTCACATCGCGCCAAATACATACACCAAATACCCAATTTCAGTTTTGTACGGCCTATAGTTTGTGAGCTAGTCTGTTCACACACACACACACACACACACACACACACACACACACACACACACACACACACACACACACACACACACACACACACACACACACACACACACACACACACACACACACACACACACACACACACACACACACACACACACACACACACACACACACACACACACACACACACGCACGCACACACACACACGCACGCACGCACCCAC
Organism: Aelia acuminata; assembly: GCA_911387785.2. Lineage (NCBI taxonomy): Eukaryota > Metazoa > Arthropoda > Insecta > Hemiptera > Pentatomidae > Aelia > Aelia acuminata. Next base: position 74,691,806 of record OU426979.1, on the reverse strand, counting down.
GCACACACGCACAGACCATTTCCGTTGAAAGCCGGAAGTCGAAATTTTTCACGTTCGCAATACTTTCCTTACTATATATTTCATACATAGGTAAGTGAAAGTAATAAATTAAACGAACGTTGTAAACAGTAAAAAAAAAAAAAAAAAAGGAACCTCCCCACGCTCCTATCTAATACACTGGTATCAGCTTGTACAGATAAACTGAATTATTTCGCTTGTGGTAGTATGACCGCCTTTTCAGGTCGATTAGTAACTATTAAGTGATTAATTAATCAGCAACGTGAGTAATCATGCTTAGTATCATTAAGTTTGAATTATGATCATGGATCAGGGGGAATATTTAGTGAGTACGAAATTGTACAACATACCAAAACTTTTAAATATTCCACCACAGTTGGACCAATTTGTTCTTCGGGAAATGATGATGCCTAAATGAGGAACCAGAACCACACGAAGCCCATAGTGAATCAACCCAAGGCGAGGCCTAGAAGGACAGAGGAGTATCAATCTTCAACGTCCTAAAGGCGGCCTTTAATATGTTTAGACTTTCAGATTTGTCTCCCGGCCTAAGATTGGATTCTGTTCAGGCCCCTGCTACCCTCCTCGAGAAACGGCATTCATTAAACCTATAATGTCTAGTGGCTCCTTTTAAATTCTAACCACTTCCCTGTTTATATCCCTGCCGGAGGTAACAATTATCCTAGAAATCATTTGCTTTTCAAATAGAATTATCACTGTATATAATATAATTCAAATATAGATGTATCACTGTATATATTTTTCCTCCACCTCGGAACATTAATTAATCAAGTAAAGACATAAAGATCAATTTATTTTTAATCATTTCAGTGTCAGCAACTATCGAATGTTTTAAAAGTGGCAATGAAGTATTTCATTGCTACTATTCATTATAGATTTGTAAGGAAAAGGTGAATGTGATCTGAACTAGTACAAGGACTAAAATCTATCAATTAAGAAGGCCCATGAATATGCCAAGGCAAGGCTTCAAAGCTGGAAGAGACTTTTTCTCAGATTCTGACGAGGCAGATTTCTCATGAGGAGGCTACGGTTTCAGGACAAGTTGGTTGAATAGTCCTAGTAAACATAATTAGAATGATCCTATTAAAGTTTCTAGAGCTTTTAAAATTTTGAATATAACATATCATCAGATCTATTGTATTAAAACAACTATAATTACATGTTTACTTGTAGAGACACAGATATGACGACATTAAAGAAACCGTTTTCGAGATAATTTAATATAGTAGTTTCACATCTAAATTATATATGCCACTCACAAGTTCCCATTTACTTAATATTTTATGTAGGACTGTACATCACTGAACAAAATGTTAATTTATTTAAATGGTCATGATTGGTCAGCCTTAGCGAAGAGGCCTATATCTATCGCTCATTTCTCGTTCGGAACTTTAATTATTGAAAGTATTTATATGAAGTTTATATTTATTTATATGTATGAAATATTTTATGTAATTTTACTTATTTATGTAATTTATTTATTTATTTAGTAATTTTAAAAATAAATAAATATTCAGCGCTCCTGACAGACAGCCTTCGCGCTATGTCAGTATATACTTTATACTGTAATTACTCAGTATTATTTTCTATGTAAATTTTATGTTGAATAAAAGTATTAAAATAAAAAAATAAAATCACTGAACAACAAAGAAAATCACTAAACAGATGATGTTAACCATATCACATCAAGTCATATTCAGTTAAAATGGGTCTTGATTCGCTTTATTAAATCGTAACTATAGACTTATGCTCCCTACTCTCGCTCAAAATGCATTAACAAACCATTAACAGTCATTTTCAGTATTCACTAATTCCTTCACTTACCCTACCAAATGTTATATTCATTTCCATTCCAAATTATTTGAATCCACTAACATGATTTTATTAGTATAACAAAAACTTTCCAGCCCTTGTGGCTTAAAACTTGTAGCAAATAACCAAGAGGTATCTTCATCGCCTACAGCACGAGGCAAGATGCTAAAATCAAGGAAGAACAGTAAAATCAAATAGGTTTCAGGTCATTAGATCAATACCTATCAAAACTATGTATAGTATCAACATTTTTAAAATGTTATCAAAGGTCAAAAGAAACTATTATTACTTTTTTTTCAATGATTGTTGTTGCTATTTGTTCTTATTTCTATTATTTTAAGAGGGCAACAACCTCCCAAAAGTTATTTTCTTATGCTTATCAGCAGTCAATTATGAGGTAGTTCTAATCGTATTCTATTTTTGAAATGAATAATAATTATTATGGCCAATAGAATATATATAAATAGTTATTAAGCTTAAATTAAGTCTGAAAAATATTATTTTTTAATTATGATTTTAGTTGGCAATAATCAGATATATGCTCTTCTATTCAAACATTGATAATATAATGGCGGGGTGGAATTTTTGAGTTCGTAGTTTATCTACGAGAAGTATTTACAATACAATACAATACAATACAATAAGGCTTAACGGACCCGAAGGCCCGACGCCGACACCACCAATCGGTCCCTACACACCTCCATCCACCTACCACCGTCCAATCCCAAATTCACAAGATCTGCTTTCACCGAATCTTCCCACCTTCGCCTAGGCCTACCCCTCGGCCGTTTTCCAGTCGGCAAAGCGCTTATCAATCTTTTAGGAATTCGTTCACTATAAGACTCGTCATTTTGCATGCCCACTTTAGCCGACGCGCAGTTATAGACTCGATTACATTTGCCGGGTAAAGCTCACGCAATTCCGCTTTGTGCAGCCGTCTATATTCCCCTGTTGACTCATCTCTCTTCGGCCCGAATATTCTACGCAGCACTTTATTTTCAAACACCATAAGGCGTTTCTCATCCCTTACTGTAAGCGGCCATGTTTCACAACCGTAAAGAACAGTCGGAAGAATTATAGTTTTGTAAATCCTAATTTTTAAATTTCTGGATAAAAGGCGTGACCCAAGTAATTTTGCAACCGAGAAATAACAAGCATTTCCCGCCTTTAATCTAGCCTTAATTTCCTCTTCGATTTCGTTTTTTCTAGTTACAGTAGATCCTAAATATCTAAATTTCTCAACGGCTTCGAATATTTCCTCTTCTACTTCAATATCGCCAAAATTGTCACCGTTTCTACAACTAACCATATATTTTGTTTTTTCCGTATTTATTTCTAGCCCTACTTCTTTTCCGGCTTCCATCAATGCTTTTGTATTTAGTTCTATCGTTTCCACGTCGTCGCCAAGCAAGACCAAATCATCAGCGTAACCGAGTACGGATATATTTCCCCCCAGATTCAAACCCTTTCCGGTATTTATCGAGAAGTATTTATGAAAAATAAACATAAAAAAATAAACACGAGAAGTATTTATGAAAAATAAACATTTTGAAAAGTATTATCTGAAGGAATTTTATAGAATTCTGGCTGTATCTAACATAAGACTGTTTTTATGTCCAATTCCTTGTTATAGTCGCATAGTAAAGTGACCCCACTATATTCCTAAATACTTTTGATGCAAACTATTGGTTATTAATGGATGTTTGAGGTTTTTTAAGACATAATAGTTTTTTCTCCTGAAGATGGCTCATGATATCATGCAAAACGTTGAGAGGTTACCAGTTTCCTTGCTTATTGGTAATTCGCTTTCCAGTCTTTTTGTTTCGAAATTTTCCAGTTAAATCTTAATTTATAATTCATCTCCCCTTTTGCTCTTTTACAATGATAAAATAATTGGAAATCGCGAATAGATATGCCTTGCTGGAATGAGTGCCCTCATATTGTAGGAAATCAGGAAATAAAGTTGATTAACAACAGGGTAGAAGGAAAGCGAAACGGAAACGATAGGAGTAACCATTGTTTGACTGGATACGTCGATGTAAAAAAACCTCGAAAAACAGTGACAAACGAGGTGAAAAACTAATCAAAAGAAATCAAACAAGTATCCTTCAAAAAGAAATAAGAAATAATAATCGTAATTAAAAGGCCTTGGAACCACGATGTTCTGATAAATACAATTCATCTCTTATACGAACCATAAGAAGCTTATTTTTTTGGCGATTGAAATGGACCAAATACCTAGAACTTTTTTTTTTTTTAGAAACTTGGGATGATCATTAACCGGTGACGATTATGATTTTTACTTTTCGGTTAATAAATGAACTACAACACTTTCATCTCAAGATTGATAAAAAAAAATTGACATTGTAAACAGGCCTTGACACTGAAATCCTCTGTAACAACATACAGTCTCTTACCTTAGACCAGAATAAAGTACGGTATACGTCAAACTACGACTGTAGCACTAAAATGACGAAGAAAAAATACAAAACATAATAATGATAGCGAATTTTTAAAATTACTGAACTAATATGCAGGTACTTTTTCGAATCTTTATTTATTTTATTTTTGGTTGGGGGCGCTAATTTAATCTTAGTGTGAAAAATATGTTATTTATTAATTACATTGATTTAATTTTTATTTCAGTAAAAAATTAGATTATTGAGTGTGGTAAGAAATCATCGATTAAATAAAGATTTATTTTCGTTTTATTTCCTAATTATGTTTCTTTGAATGATTCTTAAGGTGATGAAAAGACAGAACATTTTATACAGTATTCCATACAGAAATATTAAGATGCTTAATAATGGGCAATAAGACCGAAACGTCTCACATGATAAAATAAATAAACAAATGATGTTTTAAAGAAAACATGTTAAGTGTATATCAACACAAATAACAGATTTACTTTTAATTAATTATATATTTAATTGAAACTAAAAAAAAAACGGAAATCGGAAAAAAACGGAATGATGCCAAGAAAATTCAATGATTGGAGCCATCAAATTTACAATAATTCTTAAGCCATTGAAGACTATAATTAGAATTATATTATATAAATTTAAATTAGTTACCGCCTTTAAAGGAGTGAAATTTTAAATCGAGCCCTGGCCACCCTTCAAAGGCTTTTCTAGGAAAGTGTTTAGTTAGCTGGGCTGAAAGGAGGGATCGATGGAGAGGCAAACCAATTAGTAAAAGTAATGTTGATTAGCTGGCTCCCACCTCCCTGCTTATAGAAAGGAGATAGCATCTTCTCCTTGCACGTTTAACCCAGCCGAGTTTCCCGCCTTTGTAACGAACAATCCAGAAGAGATGTGCAAATGGAGAGTCATTACAGAAAATTGGTCTGTGTATGTGTGAACTGACTAGCTCAAAAACTATAAACCCTACGAACCTTAAATTTAGTATTTGGTGTACGTATGTGCCCGCGATGTGACAGCAAAAATTTCATCAAAATTGGCCAAATGAAGGTTTAATACAAGGCTTTGTTTTTTTCTCAAAACGGTTCTAAAGATTTTGATCTCGTCAAACTCGTCATGAGAATCAAGTATTCTTCAATGTCAGGTAAGTTGTATCATCATTAAAATGTTCTGAGGAGGCTTGAATAAGGAAGGGGCCTTTTTTATTTTCTTATAAAGTACCTTTGTTTTTGATTATACGGAGAAATTAACTGTCATTCGTTGCGCCTAAGAATAAGAAATGGCTAAATATAAAATATGAAAAAATCAAGTAAACATATACAGGAAAAAAAAAATTCCGTCAACATTAAGTCCACGCATGCGCAGCACGACTTTAATGAGGGAACGTTGTTTATAATTAAAGACGTTCTGTTATTTAATGGGAATTATTTGTTTCATGGTAACTAAATGGTAAATGAAATCAGACGCGATGGAGTATTATGCTTAATAACAATACAATGGGGAAGGGGGCTTTTTTGTTTTCCTATAAAGTAGCTTTGTTTTTGTCTGTATGGAAAACTTAACTGTCTCTCGTTATGCCCAAAATAAGAAATGGCTAAATATGAAATATGAAAAAAATTCAGTGAACATATATAGTATAAAAAAAGAAAAATATTCCAACAACTTATAAAACACGTTGAGCTCAAGCATGCTCAGTAAGCCTTTAATGACAGATCATTTATATAATTAAAGGTGTTCTGTTAATAGAAAAGGTTTATCAACGTCTTTTGAAACACACATATTTAATGGAAACTATTTGTTTCCATTGTAAGTAAATGAAATTCTTAACAACTAAATAGAGAATTATAAAATCAAACAAAATACATTTTTCACAATCCAAAAATCTTAGACAAATGACTGATACACTCTTGTATATTTCAAATCATACTCTTCACAATAACATGAACATACCGACCGTAAAATCTTACATACATGAAAAATTCCAAACATATCACACTTCAACACTACATCAACCTAACCTACTCATCCATTTTCTTACCTCCTCCCTATTACCTGGTCAGCCTCCACGTCGGCTGAAACGACATTGGCCAGGAGACCTTTCACAACAATACACTTAAATATTTTTATAATAGTATCAAATATCCAAAGAGAAATAATATTAAAATTGCTTTCCTGAAAAGTGTTGAAATTGAAGTTCTGTCAACCGAAAGTCTCACATATCAATAAGCACGCAAAATAGCTAAACAGATTTCCAAGCGCAAGTGACACATTGCAACAGGAATTGCAAATACAATTTGTAGCATTGTGCATGGAATCCATTCTTGTCTTTTTAAAAATCTCTCGTTTTTTAATGAACCCTTTGAATAGGAAACTGTTAAAAACAAAAATGTGCAATTTCGAAAAAATATTCTTCGGCTTTGGAGGGTTAAGCGAAGTTCTCTACTGCGAATGGAGTTCGTGTAAATCTGATAAAGTTTATTATCTTCCATTCGTTGCAATTTAGCTCAATTGGCTGGGGTTATGGATGTAATACACTGGATCCGGAAATAATTAAAGGGGTCGGGGCAAAATAGTGCCAACCAAATATTTAAAAAAAATAAACTGTAGCTGCAGTCTGCTGTATATTTCGTTGGACTATGTATCTATGATGGAAATAACACCTAAATATGACTACATAGAACCTCTATAGTCATATTTAGGTGGCATTTCCATTATAGACCTATAGTACTATGTAATATACAGCAGACTGCAGCTACAGTTTATTTTAGTTAAAAATGTTGCTTGGCACTATTTTGCCCCGGCCCCTTCAATTGTGATCATCCCATGGGTTCCGATCCTTCGAATGTACTCGTACTTCTAATAGGAAGCAGATCATAAGACGTCTGCAGTACTTCTTATGTAAGGATTTTCCATTAATATATCTGTTCCGTTTCTCTTCATTAATTCAATAATCGAATGCCGGACACATTTGAAAAGAACATCGCGACGGAACTACTCGATGTCAATTTCATATGTAGTAGGAATTAAAGTTCTGGTAATACAATTCGTACTGACTATATGTGAGTATCACTCTCAAATTAAAAGGTATAGTAGTGACCAAAAAATAAAAATAAACAAAAAGAACAAAGGAGGAAACTTTCCTCTGCTGTCCTTGTATGAAAATCTTTGGCACGTCAATGACTTATGAAAATCTCATCTTCAACTTAAGTAGATAATGGATCGAGACTATACCAACTCTAAACTAACACTTCAGCCCTCAATCGTTTATTTATCTTCTTTCGAAATTGGAAACATATAATCGCAAAATGGCCGATAAGATAAGGCATAAATTTAACGCCGGCCTCACGGGCTCTGCAAGTCGTTGCGATGGGCCTACTGAACGTGCTGAGGGGGCTCACCATTGTGCTACCCGTCCTCATCAGCACGATGGCCACGATGATGCTAGCGGGTGTATCCTACAACTTCATCGCACAGAAGTCCTGCAGTCCTCAGGGTGTGCCCGCGGACATCAACAGTTACATCTGTCATGACCAGGCTATCCTGGACCACGTCAACGGTCGGTATAAGTGAAGTACTTAGCTCTAAGTTTCAAAAGGGTTCAAAAGAGGAGGGGTCAAAAGTTTCAATTACATAATGACAAAATAAATGTTTGTTATCCCATTAGGAACAATAATTGCCAGTATTACTTTTCTATTTAACTTGTTAAAAACTATAACTATTCCACAAAATTTAAGAGAACTACATTTTAATAATGAGAACGGGAAAAAAAGAAAACATTCACACAAATTTGCAATATGTATTTTCTGAGGTGACTCAAAAAAAAGGTCAATGCAGTTCGGTTCAATAAATTTTGGAAGGGGGCGTTTGTTTGAGAAACTGAATTTAATCCATAAGAAGCTTGGAACCCCTACGAATCGATAAATCATGAGGAGAGTGTTCATTATGTGGAAGGATTTATGTTATATGGCATCAGGTTCTACAAAATCATTACTATCATCAAACAGTTACGCAACTAAAATTGTAGAACAAACGGGATTCAAGCCATCTAAGGTCTTAATGTAACATAGGTACCATAACAAAGATTATAAATCACAATTAATAATAAATATAAACTATTACTAGATAAACGTAATTTAACGTAGTAATAGTTTTCTGGATTTTTTTCCTCACCCTTGGGAGGGGGGCTTAGATCTTCTAGTATAGCGGTTCTCGAATATGGGGGCTCTCTTCTAAGGGGTGCGTGATGAAGCTGTAAGGGAGGCCCTAAGCTTGTTTTTTTGAAAAATGTTCCCTAAACATGATAGACAAAAAAAAACCGTCATTGATTTCCAAAGTGATACTGAATCAGATAACTTAACTGTTGCATAATGAGGTGCCCAGGAATATATCAAAGGAATTACTTTCCTCACAGGCAAGGTGACTGTTCTCTAGCCAGGCCCCGCGTGACGAACAGACTTGTGTCCAGCACTCCCTCAGAAAAATACCACTTATGGTATGGAGTTTTATCGTTGAACCGTATCTTCATTGAGCCGTACCTTTGTATTTGGTATGATCCTTTTGCTCTGTAGAAACCTAGGAGTATTGTCTTCAGTCCTGATATTTCACTTAACTGATATATTTTCATAAGTTTTAAGTTAAGGTCACAAATGAATCAATATCGAAATTATAAAATTACATAAGGTTACTGAAACATTTCTTTACATATGTATGTTATAGAGACAGAGTTCTTTTATTTCATTGAAATAAACACAGTTACTTATAGAATCCCTGGCATACCTTGCCCGAAATAGACCCAGGTGCAATAAGCTGGCAGCTCAAAACCTTAATTTCTATTAACCCTCGGAAAAGAAACTAAGGGCTTCGAATGACCTAGTATCAAAATTGCATACCAAGGCCGCGAAATGAAATTTACCAAAAATATTTACATCAATATCTGAATGGACTTACCTTCTTATTTCTGCACACTATTGGTTTTTATTTGTATGTTTTCGTTTGTGTCAATATTAAAATTATAAACTATGTAGTTTTTTTTCTGTTTTTTTTTAACTTCATATATTTTATCCAAATCCTACATAGAATTATTTAGTTACTTATTGCATTGTTTAAATTTTCAAAAATGTACCGAGTATTCTCCAACTTTATTGAGGTTTTAACATGAAATTTATTGTACTCTAACGACAAAACCTGTAACTGCAAATACCTTTACTTAAAGATATTTGAGCTTTAAGTAAAAATATTTTTTCCATGGTTATAGATTTGTTTTTATGGTATGATTCGAAAAGTCAAAATAGATTTCCCTAATGTGTCCCATAACCGGAGTTGGCAACCTTGAAGATCGATGAGTCCTCTACTAGGTTATTGTTTAGGTACTATTTTTCTTAATAATTCTGATTAGTAGCAATGCAGAATTTCAAAATGGATAGAAAGAATAATTGCTTATGGTTATAACTATGACCCCGAAGTCCCATAGGTCCTATGGGATAAATCTATTCCCCTCACATATTTTTTTTTTCATTAATTCCACAACATATTACAAAGCTTCATTTCATTATTTTTCAGGCTGGCTACAATGCACTAGCGTTCCGCCAAACTGAAGGTAACCTGGCGTTTCATTAAGTTCCATTGTCAAGTTTCCAAAGTTGAGTTAATTTTAAGTTTTCGGAGTCATGTCATTGGTCAGTCTATTTCCCTCAGAATTTTTAAAGTATATAAGTTAGATCTATGTTGAAAGTGCATTAGAGTACAGATTTCCCAATGAGTAGAAAGCTTTATTTATTTTTGATTTTCTATTTTGTTAACCTCAATCAAACTCAAAATTTTATTTCCATCCAAAAAAAAAAACATTGGAATTGAAATTAATCTATAAATCGGTTTGAATGAATTCCATCTTTCAAGCATATAAATATTTATCAGCACCCATAGATATTGGTCGTGCATGAGAAATTTCCCGAAAATGATTATCGCAAAGCTATCAATCAAAGTCATAAAAGAACTGGAGGGTACGTACCTCTTGAATCTTTATTCGTCAGCCTGGCACAAAGGAATAATTTTATTTATCTTTAGTCATTTATCAACCGACCTAAGTATCTTCCACTTCTCTTGGAGTGTTTGATATCTCCAATCTAGATATATATTTGATATTAAATGTCATTCGAGAAGATAAATAAATAAATTTTAAAAAACATCAACAACTGTAAACATTACTTCAGTATCTAAAATAATCATTTTTTTTTTTTTTTTAATGGAAAGACATTTCTTCCAGCAGTCTTTTGATGTTGACCACTTCTTTAGATTATTACAGATACCAGGTAGAAATAACTCTTAACTCGTTGGATGCTGTATGCTTCGCCCTCAAATATATTCAGTGAGGTTTCCTCATTTGTGGAAAGATAACTAATAATTAAGAATAATTTACAGTTCGCCTCTTGAGGAAGACGCTTGGAAAAGATTACCTTTAAATGATCATTTATTAATAACTAAATAATAGGATGACGTACCACATGAGGCATTTAGTTTACTAGATAATGTTTGTTACAGACATAACAACGACGACAGCGTCAATCAGGTCTGCCTGCGCCGCATTAGCTTCCTCTTTGTTCGGTTTCATGCGAGATGTGAGCGGGAGGAGCAGGCCCTTGATGTTCATCGGGGTCCTTGCCGAACTGGTCACCATGAGCACCTACTTCCTCTCTTCAGTCTATTGGTCTTCTTCGCCTTGGATTCCGCCGCTGGTCTCAACTTTTGTCTCTGGGGGGTTCGGCGAGGTTATCATTCAGCTGGGTGCTAACTGCCTACTCATAAAGGAGTCCACGCCAGAGGAGTTGCCTTTAAGGTAACTTTGGAATAACATCAGCTTAATTATTTTTTATATTTTAAACTATTTTACGGACTCTTTGAAATACCAAGAAACTAACCACTCATAGGTAATGAGTGAGCTGTCGAATTTGAAAAATACAGGTGCATATTAATCCTCAAATGGATAAAGTGGTAAACTGTTACTCCAAATAATATTATTTCTTACATACACGGTTAAGTTGTTATTGTTTGATCGGTAGTGCTTACCAGGTAAACTATTCTCTTATTTGGTTTAAGCGTACAAGTAAACATACAGGCAAAATCATTGTTCCAGTTCTTGGTCATTAAGATATTTTTATAGCACGCTTGACCAAGCAAGGTGCTACCACGCTTTTCCTCCAAAAGGGGGTGAGCAATTTATTGCCCGTATAATAGCCCAATCGCGACGCTTTGGGTTCTACTGAATAAATAAAATAATATGTAAATATGAAAATTAATCCAAAATAAAAAAAAAAAACGGGCGCCACACTATTTGCTTTTGGAAAATAGTGAAATCCACGAAATCCCAAAAATAAAATTAAAAATAGATAAATAATTAAACATACACAGAAGGAGAAAAGAAAAAAAGAATAAAAATATGGATAGAATTGAAAAAATAATTTAAAGCATAACGTAGTCAACATACCAAAGGAAAATAAATCAAACCAAACAATCAAATAAATCAGAATGTACTGCTGAGTGAACTAATTGATTAAAACAAATAACATTAAATTAATCTCGTTAAGGTTATTAATATATTTATTATTTGTGTAATAATTATTAGTAATATGAAAATCAAAATTAATAATTATTTAATTAATATCAACGTCAGGCAACAACACAAACAAAAAAAAAAAAATAATTTCTCAATAGAAAGAAAAAAAGTGACAGCAATCACTGGATATGAACCACTATCTTCATAGACGAGAGAAATGTGCCCTATGCACTAGGCTAGCTTGACTCGGTCAATGAATCCGTGCTAACAGTTACACTTACCTATTGACAGTATAGTTCTATAGTCAGAGTAACTAGGGTTTACAACTGAAAGTCTTTTACATTATTTATTTAAATACCTATAAAATGTTTTTATTCATTAATACTATACAAAATTAAAGAGATACAAACTAAATCGAACTTAACCAAATTACAAACTAAACCAACTAAAATTAACCCCTTGATTTTAGAAAATTAACATACGTAAAAAAAATTAAAGTCTTCGATACATGCATACAAAAAAAACAAACAAGGAAAACGAAAAATGTCCTTTCCTCCTTTTACTGATTACTTCAATTAGAAACAAATAAAAAAATAGTTTGTACTTTCCAATTCTAGCAGCAGGACTTCCAAGCCTCTCCTCTCCTCCGCCGCTGTTACCTTCTTTTCCTCATATTTCCAGATGGACTCGCGTTCCCAGCTCCTTCCGGTAATCCACCGTCTGCACTCGTGTTTTGGTGAATAAGAAGCGAAGGTCCATTCGAAATTATCCGGTAAAACCGTAGGAAATTTGTGTGAACCAAACCACCTTGTGCTCACGACACCGGCCACCACTCGGTCGCACACTGTTACTTTCGTTTCGACAGTCGATCTTTCTCCTCAATTATTTTTATTTCAAATAAATAATAAATGCTACCTATCATTAATTATGTATCTATATTACCTGTACATAGGTATTTCTATTTTTTATTTTAAATCTACATAATGATTTAATTTAGTTCCCAGCTGCGCTGACTTAAAAAATATATTTCCTTTGTTTTGTTGCCTTGACGAAATTTTAAATTAAATTTAAGTGCCTAAACGATAAATATAACCGTAACAAAGGGAGCGCCCTCATTTGAGCAGTCGCTAATCTAAAAACTTGCCTTTGGAACTACAGAATAACATATAAATCATCTTCAAATAAGGACTCTGAAAAAATAAGGACAATCACCAAAAATATCCAAATCGTTGAGATTTTTTAAGTGGATCAGGAGTTAAGACACGTGATGTTCATGAAACAAAATAAGGTATAATAATTGAGGAGTTTATTGAGTGGAAGAAGCAAGATAATAATCAAATAAGAGGATAATCTAGAAAAAATATAATCTATGATGTCAATTTATTTATTTCCTCCCTACCTTGCCTTTCAACAACACGGGTGTTGGCAAGATAAGAACACTACTAGTGTTCTTATCTTGCCTAAAAAACTTCATTTATAGTGTTCAACTTTCTCTTGGATGAATTTTCTGTGTTTTCTAGGAATACTGCCTTCTATCCAGGTAGCTCGCTGTCCGGTGGTCTTCCATGTGGTGTTTCACTTCTCACGAGGTTGAACACGGCTGGCCCGACGGCTTCTTTTCACCCGTAAACGAACTCTTTGTAGCACGGTTAGTTACGTTCTTTCATTAACTCTGTGGACTGGTTCTCCGTGGGACGTAGAGTCCAGTGTCCCTGAGTAGCTTAGACCTCAATGCCTCAAAGGCGGTGCAGTTCAAAAGGACATGCTCAGCCGTCTCCGGCTCTGCATGCTATCGATATCTTTTCCAAAGCTATGGAGTTTAGCACGAAAGGCCCCATGTCCGGTAAGGAATTGAGAAATCCAATAGTCCGGGAGGACACACTTTCGAGGTTGCTACCCACCGCTGGTTCCACTCTGCGGTAGTTTCCTCCTGGATGACCTTCTTCCATTTTACAGGGTCCTCTTCTACCCTTACCCGGATATTTTCCGGAAGACCAGCTGAGTCTTCAGTTTTGAACTTCCGTTTTAAATTGTCTTCCCGCAGGATGATGTCGAGAGGAACCCCTCCTGCTAGGACCTGCACCGCCTCTTGAGACACGGTCCTATATGATTTCGTAATCCGCAGCAGAGCCATCCTTTGAAATGTAGCCAACCTGCGTTTCTGCCTTAGTGTGAGATTCTGGGATCACGCTGGGGAGGCATAACTCAGAATACCCAGAATCACTCAGTTGTAAAAAGCCATGTTTGCTGGGAATCTGAGGCCCCATAACGCGCCTCCCAAGCGGCTCAGGCCATTCAATGTTTGGGCAACCCTGTTTCCCAGTTAGACCAAATTAGGACTAGGTCTTAGGTCACATTAAAGCGCCTACCAAACCTTACGCCGAGGTAAATGACCACTTCACTTGGACGTATTCTGGTGCCTTCTATACTGATATATATAGGGTGGGCTCTATCCATTCTCCCTTTTAGCAGGATTGCCTGAGTCTTCGCTGCGGCCATCTTTAATTTCTTCGCCCCACACCATTGGCTTACCAGATTGGCGCATCTTTCTGCTTCTTCTTTGATTCCGGCTCTGCTGTTAGACGCCCCAACTGCCGCCAAATCGTCAACGTAAGCCGTTGCAGGGAACCGCTCTTCTTCGAGCACCCCCAGCACCTCGTCAAACACTAGCTTCCATAGAGCTGGCCCAAGAACCGAGCCTTGAGGGCATCCTCTCTCTATGGAAGCTTCGACTTCAAAAGAGCTTCCTCGAAACTTTACGCTCCTGTCCCGGAGGTAGCTTTCAACGAGGGTATATAGGTTGCTAGGGGCATCGTACTTCTGCAGCTGCTGCAGGATCAGGGGCCACCACACGCTGTCGAAGGCAGAGGATATGTCAAAGAGCAGCAACATGAAATACCGCTCTACCCTCTGCTCAACGTCCTGGCGAACTCGAAGCAGTGCATCAGGGGTTCCCTTGCCTTTCGTAGAACCGTATTGCCGTGGATGGCTGGCCCTCATCAGAACCGGTTGTAGGCTTGTCAAAATGAGATTCTCCAGGACCTTGCTCATCACAGGGAGCAGACATATAGGTCTATATGACTTAAGGAGCTGCTTATCCCTGCCCCTTCCCTTGTAGAGTAGTCTCAGATCGGCAATTTTCCACCTTTTTGGGAAGTATCCCCTATCAAGGCAATCATTGAATATTCCTAATAGTAGATCTTCGACGTAGGGGATACAATTTTTCAAGATCGCCGCATCAATGGCATCAAGCCCTGGAGCACGACCAGGTTTCTGCTTATCCATGGCAATACGGAGATCATGTAGGTCCCATGGCGGGCATAAGTCCGTGCCTGGGGGATATGCTGTGGTGCGTCTAACAAAGATGTCGGCCGGATCGTCCTGGGACGGATCATCCCTGGGATACGTCACTCGTATATAGAGGCTAACCGACTCTTCTAGGGTATCTGCCTGCCGAACACCATCAGTGAGGGCTGCCATCGGCTGTGGCGAGGTCAGCTTACCCATAGCCACTCTATACGGGATACCCCAGGGATTCTTAGCAGATACCTCTACCATGAACTCATTCCACGACCGACGCTTCTGTGCGCGCACCTCATTTCGGTACATCTTGGCTTTGGACTTATACTCATTCCGAAGTGCAGTGCGCCTCTCGTCACATTTGCACTTCTGGTAAGACCGCCGAGCTTTGTAGAGCTCTCTCTTCTTTGTGGTTAAGCCCGGGGTCCACCATGGGACAGGTCGAGCCCTCGCTTTCCGATGCTGGAGGGAGTTTTCAGCGGCATCACGGATAGCGTTGGTGATTCCGGAAACTCTGGAATCCAAATCATCTGCGCACCCCAATTCTCCTTCTTTCCAATCTTCGTCGGCAATTTCTCCCTACAGCATACATCGGAAAGCAATCCAGTTATTCCTACGGATTACATAACCCTCGTCGATACCGTGGGAACTTGTTATATCCTGTACAAGACTAAATACCAGGGCCTTGTGGTCAGAACTCGTTTCAGATCTGAGGCACCAATCGACAATGTGACCTGAGAGATGCGGCGAGGCTAGCGTGACGTCAATCCAACTGTCTCCCATTCCCCCAGAGAACGTAGGAACAGCAGAGATATCGTTAATTACGACTAGCTGGTGCCTCGCAATAAACTCACCGAGTTTAGCACCTCTTCCATTTGTTCGATTGGATCCCCAGACCGTGTTCGAGGAATTGGTATCTGAGCCTATTATCACATTCCTATTACGTGCAGTGATCATCTCCATGGCAGATATATCATCTTCGATGTTACTATCACTAGGTAGATATGACAAAATTAGAGTAAAGGAAATACCATGATGTCAATTACTGATCTAACCAAACACAACTAGAAAGAATTTTTCTTGACTGCTGCTGAATTGAGAAAATAACTTCCAATCAGGATTAGGAGGTCCTAGTGCAGCCATTATATGAAATATATAGTAAGTGGAAGTATTGCGATCGTGAAAAATTTCGACTCCCGGTTTTCAACGGAAATACACGTTTTGGGGTCCCCGGAGTCCAAATAACCAAGTCCCGCGAAATGGTCTGTGTGTGTGAACAGACTAGCTCAAAAAATATAAACCGTAAGAAGCTGAAATTGGGTATTTTGTTATTTATGTGCCCGCGATGTGACAGCGAAAATTTCATCGAAATTGCTCAAAGGGAGGGGGTACTTTATTTAATAACTTTTTACGT
Organism: Aelia acuminata; assembly: GCA_911387785.2. NCBI lineage: Eukaryota > Metazoa > Arthropoda > Insecta > Hemiptera > Pentatomidae > Aelia > Aelia acuminata. The sequence continues at coordinate 74,675,272 of OU426979.1, read as the reverse complement.
TTTTTTCGATTTTCTCAAAAACGGCTCTAACGATTTTGGTTAAACTGAGTATTTGATGTATTAATATGCCTGAGATATGACCGTAAAGATTTGAATGAATAAATGATTTCTTGTTTAAGCAATTGCTTTTTACAATGGAGAATGGCCCATACATGATAACTATTTTAATAATTTTACAATAATTAAAATAAAATAATAATGTCTATTAATATTAAGATTATTAAATCAATTCTACAATAGTTCTTGCTCAACATTACGCTAAAACCAAAAGTATCTTTAATTATTAACATAAAATAAATAAATAGATAAAAAAGATCTTTTCCATAAAAAACAAAAACAATATCCTATGATCGAGCAATAATATATAAATATAATAGATTTTATAATGAAATGATTCCTTTTAAACTTAAAGATTACTAACTAGTAAAATCAATAAATACAATAAAGGTCAACAGTTTAATGGTTACCTTAGTATAAATCCCCTCTCCCTTTTTGTTGATGAATATGAATTATTTTGGTTTATTTTTAGATATCTTTTGCCTGATCATTGTAATTAAGTAAATACTGTTTTCATGAAGTAGTAAATTGCATTTAATTTATCAATAGTGTCAATATGGAGAATATTTTCCAGTGAAAGTAGATTATCGTTTATTGTGATATAGCTACGCAAATACTTGTTTCTATAATACGTGTATGATGAGCATTCTAATAACAGATGCTTTATATCTTCCGATTTAATAATTTTAATTTTTTTGTTTTCATATAATTTCACTTAATCATTGTTGAAAACTCTTAGCTGGCTAACTAGTCTTATTTTTTGTATGTTTATCTTGAACTTGAGGTAAAATTCGGGTTGAGGACTGTTATAGCAGCATATATTACTGTAAAAAGGATTATATGATGAGTTATATGATCTGTAGATATCTGAACATTGCGAATGGTTGGTTGCTCGTTCCAAAATTGTATTTTTGTTACCAAGAAAAATTTTTGTATTAGATAAGTCGCCAAAGAATTCTAGCACATTATTTTTGTTAGCTATTACTTTGATTTGTGTAATCCAGTTATAGTTAGTGTCTCGATTATTGTCATCTAATGAAATAAGTCTAATGTAGCATTTGCGTGGAATTCTATTATCAGAAAGAGACAGAATTTTTATGCAGAAATTAAGAATATTTTTCAGCACCTTAACAGTTAAGTGGCTCCGGCCTGTTTCCGATCTCACTACATAATTCGGCGTGCATTTTGGCCAGAAGTATAATTATTTGAAAAATGAAAGTTGCGCCGATTCCAAGTTTTCAATGTAGTTTAAACTCCAAAAGCGTACAGAAGTGTAGATGAAATCATTGCATCAAAGAGGCTACTAACTAAGCGACTACTGACCTTTGTATAAAGTGTTTTGTTGCTTTTAAAAATTTTCCAGAGGACGAGAATGGAACACCAAGATACACATAGGAATTTACATATTCTAATAACAAAAAACTAAATAATAATAAAAAACAGTGGTTTTAATTTTTTCATTCTTGGTGATTTGTGAAAAACAACTATTTTGGATTTTTGGGGATTTAATGTTAGAAAATTTTTCAAATAATATTGTTGCAGTATTTTAAGGTTTCTTTGAGCACTGTGTCAAGAACTATTCAAAATGACTATATCGTCTGCAAATAGGAGCATCAATACTTCACTACTACTATCGATAGAGATACCTCTAGCTCCGTTTTTATAAAAGTAGGATATTATGTCGTATAAGAAAAGTATAAATAGGGTAGGACTAAGACTCTCCCCTTGCAGTAGTCCCGATGTGATTTCTATATCTTCCGAAAGTTCTTCCCCAATTTTAATCTGCATTGACGCTATATCATAGAGCTGCTTTATTATTCTTATTAGCTTCCCACTGATACCAATTACTAACAGTTTTTCCCAGAGTAGGTTGTGGTTTACTCTGTCGAATGCTTTTTTAAAATCTATAAATATAGCGTATACATATGTTCCTTTGTGTCTGAGACTGATATTAATGAGAGATGAAAGTGAAAATATATGTTCGACGCAGCCTCTTCCCCCGCGAAAACCTGCTTGTTCTTCAGGAATAACATTTTCAGCTATACTAGTGAACAGCTTGGTGATATTATTTATTAAAGAAATTCCTCTATAATTTTCGTCATAATTTTTATCACCTTTCTTGTGTAGCAGATTTAAAATCGATTTCGACAACGGAGTAGGTAGCGTTTCATTTGCCAAGATATTGTTGAACATATTCAGTAGGTAATGCTCAAATTCTACTGTTATATTTTTGAAAACTTCGTGTATCATTTGATCGATTCCAGGCGCTTTTTATTTTTGTTCTTCATTATGCATATTTGAAGTTCATCTAAAGAAATTGGTGAATCTAGGAAAGGATGGCTTACAGAAAAAATATATATATCTAAATTAACTCTGTTTCCGTACAAATTTTTATAATATTCATACCATTTATCAATGTTTATATCATTTGTTTGTTGTTTTTTTGGCCTAAGAGAATTGACGGTTTTCCAAAATTCTGTACTATTTTTTACCTCTTGTAACTTTGCTATGATAATATTTCTACTTTCAGCCTTTTTATTACGAAGTAAAGTCCTATATTCTTTCCTGATTTGAATGTAACTGTTTAACATGTCTTTATCATATTTGCTTTTTATTAGTTTACTATAACTCTTTTTGAGTTGTTTTTTAAGTTTAAGGCATTCGGAATCGAACCAGTTGTTGGATATAGTTAATTTATTATGCTCGCGGTGTCTTTTAGGCATCATCATGCCGGAATTCACGAGAGCTTCAGTTATACCAGTGATAAAATTATCATAGAGATAATTGTTAAATTATCATAGAGATAAGTTGGTAAGTGAAAGTTGTGTGTTGCGGGCACGCACCAGATTTTTTTCTTAAATAACAACTTTCTTATAGATTAGTGTAAATCTGTCAAACTATGAGATTCAGGCAGATTAGTCAATATTCTTTGAGTCTGTATACAATAAAAATCCATCTCTTTTTATAAATTTGAATTTCCTATAACTTTTAATATTTACTCTGCTTTTTAGGCTGCAGATATTTACGACTGCGATACTGTTTGTCATGCTGATTGGCGGAAACCTTGCCACGATGATCCTCACTACCTTCGGCTACCGATGGACTTTCACCATGTGCATCATCCTCCAGCTCAGTGCCTTCGTCCTCATAATTATTTTGGTCAAGGAGAAGGATATTGTAAAGAAGAATGTGGGAGATTCTCTGGCGGGCTTGAAGAATATCTTCAGATGGAGAGAAAACGTGATCCCCCTTTGGCTGATGTTGTTTGCTGGGCCGATAAATATGGCCATATTAATCTGTAATATTTACTAACTAATTAATATTTAGTCACATAGAAATAAGAATTTAAAAAACAAAATAACATTATCGTGGTATAGTGATGAAGTATTTACTCATTATAGTAAAGTTAGAATTAATTAAATTCGAGTGTTTGAAAAGTATAAGCATAGCATTGAGGTTTACTGATAATTGTGAGTTCCTAGCATCATAACTCAACCATGTTTAACTCTTTTTCCGTAATTTTCGTTTTTTTTTTTTTACATTCTAGGTGCTAAATCATTTTAAAATGCACCATTAAATCTATAATGGTTTTGAATTAATGGGAAATTCATGGACGCCTAAATATATATTCGTGGAAAATAAGTCGTATTCACATCAACTATCAGAATCTATGTACTTTTGCCAATATTCAAAACACCTTTCTATTCAACCACAAAAAAAAAAAAAAAAAAAAAAAAATGGATCTTGAACACAATGAACTCTCACGAAAAGTTAATGTCATCCTGGTATTGAAAATTTCTCTCGAGCAAAAAGTTGTCCAGGAGCGTGAAAAAAAAACCAATTCAGCAAGGGAAAGGTAAGGTAAATAAAGTGGGTGTAGAAGAATTCCATTGCCCAACTCTTGGAGTTGATTTAGCAATGGTTAATGCAAGCGTGTGGCCTGGTATTGTCGTGGAGAATGTTCGGCCTCTTTCGATTAATCACTCCTGGGCAAAAATGCTGCAGCTTCCGATTCGTGACATCAATTTTTGGACAGTAGATAGTTTTCTGTTAGTGTCTAGCCACGAATGAAAAATCAGTAGTGAATAACATTGACAATTAATTTCCAAACAAAGAGTTTTACTTTTTTCGGCTGCAAGTTGGTCTCTGGCAAGTACATAACGTACCTTGATTAGTTCATCTTTGATCTTTTTTATTGCGTGCAAAGCGGCGGTATTTTTTAAGGTCATTTAATTAGTCCCCCACTTTGTCAATGCTTTTGCCTTATCGCTTGCCGTCATGTCCAAGATAACAGTTTTTCAGACTGCGATTTTCTAATTAAAACTGCAATTACATAAATGATTGACATAAGACAGATTGACGATAGCTTAACGACTTAATGGAAAGCACAGAATTTTAACATTTAATTGAAGCCTTTTTATTAAAAACTATGTATGTACATTTTATTTAAGAAAATCTGGTGCGATGCGCGCAACACACAACTTTCACTTACGAACTTACTTAGAATAGAAATCCACGTGTTTCGATATTATGTAGACGCCATTCCTCAACTTCCCACATTTTTCTACATTTAAGTATATACTTATATTTGTATATCTCCATAAGTTATAGAGTATCTGTATAGCAAAATTTGGCAGTTCTCAGCACTTTTCAATTCATTATTGCTAATTTATTTATCATAATTATTAATTTATGCTGCTAATTCATTATTAATTTATTTATGAAGGGACTAATTTCATCAGCAGTCGAGTTTTTTTTTACTGCTTGCTTGTTTTTTACTAAGAGTTAGTTGCTTTTTGCAAATACATCGTGAAGGTGAATCGATAGGTTTATTAACGTCTCTTATACCCTTCAGGAAATCAAAAACGAATACTGTTCCTCTAAAATCGCTTTATATTGTTTTCAAAAATTTATTTTGGAACAAAAGTTTCTAGACTAAAATATACCTATATTAATTATAGACTATTATCTTATACCATATTTTTACACACCTGCGATGCTTCAAAAATTTGAGCATCACGTATATACTCTCTTAAGTAAAATTAATCTTTTTATTAATAAATAACAATTTTTATTTTCATAATACGCTCAATAAATTTTTTTCGCTGTCACATATACATATTTTCTTATGTTAAAGCCGTCGTTAAAGCCGTCTTTGAGTAAATAAAACAAGTGACAATGGGGCAACATTTATTAAGTAAAGTGCACCCTCCAATGGATCAATTTTGATAAAACTTTGACCGTCACAACGCGGGCATATACATACACCAAATACTGAGATTTGGCAAAATCGTTAAAGCCGTTTTTGAGTAAACAAAAAAAAACACGTGATAATGAGACAACATTTACTAAGTAAAGTGCCCCCTCTGTTTAACCAAATTGGATGAAATTTCGGCTGTCGAGTCACGGTCATATACATACATCAAATACCAAATTCGATCAAAATCGTTAAAGCCGTTTTTGAGTAAATAGAAAAAAACACGTGAAAATGGGACAACATTTATTAAGTAAAGTACCCCCTCCAATCAATCAATTTTCATGAAATTTTGACTGTCGCATTGCGGGCATATACATACATCAAATACCGAGTATAATCAAAATCGTTAGAGCCGTTTTTGAGAAAATCGAGAAAAACTTAAAAAATAGACAAAATTCTTTAAATAAAGAACCCCCTCCGTTTGACCAATTTTGATAAAAAGTTTGCTGTCACATCGCGGGCATATGCATACACCAAATACGCAATTTCAAGTTTGTACGGCCTATAATTTTTGAGCTAGTCTGTTCACACACACACACACACACACACACACACACACACACACACACACACACACACACACACACACACACACACACACACACACACACACACACACAGACCATTTCGCGGGACTTGGTTATTTGGACTCAGGGGATCCCAAAACGTGTATTTCCGTTGAAAACCGGAAGTCGAAATTTTTCACGATCGCAATACTTTCCTTACTATATATTTCATATATAGGTAAGTGAAAGTAAAAAGCAGTATCCGTTATTTTAGATTTATATTTATTTAACAATATCTAAATGAGATTTTTTTTTTACTTTCACTTACCTATATATGAAATATATAGTAAGCGGAAGTATTGCGATCGTGAAAATTTTCGACTTCCGGTTTTCAACGGAAATACACGTTTTGGGGTCCCCTGAGTCAAAATAACCAAGTCCCGCGAAATGGTCTGTGTGTGTGTGTGTGTGTGTGTGTGTGTGTGTGTGTGTGTGTGTGTGTGTGTGTGTGTGTGTGTGTGTGTGTGTGTGCGTGTGTGAACAGACTAGCTCAAAAACTATAAACCGTGCGAACCTGAAATTGGGTATTTAGAGTATGTATATGCCCGCGATGTGACAGCAAAAATTTCATCATATTTGTTCAAAGGGAGGGGGTACTTTATTTAATAACTTTTTAGGTTTTTTTTGATTTTCTCAAAAACGGCTGTAACGATTTTGATTAAACTGAGTATTTGATCTATTTACATGCCCGAGATATGACTGTAAAAATTTCATCAAAATTGATCAATCGTACGGGGGAGTTTACTTAATAAATTTTGTATCATTTTCACTTGTTTTTTTTATTTACTCAAAAACGGTTTTAACGATTTTGATCAAACTTGGTATTTGATGTATTTATATTCCCGAGATATGACTGTAAAAATTTCATCTAAATTGATCAACATGAGGGGGGACTTTACTTAATAAATTTTGTATCATTTTCACGTGTTTTTTTTTATTTACTCAAAAACGGTTTTAACGATTTTGATCAAACTTGGTATTTGATGTATGCATATGCCAAAGATGTGATAGCCAACATTTCATCAAAATTGGTCAAACGGAGGGGGCACTTTATTTTATAATTTTTTTTCCAATTTTTACCTTTTTGATCGATTATCTCAAAAACGGCTTTAACGATTTTTATCAAATTCGTTACGTTTAATGAAAATTAGTTGTTATTTAATATCAGGTAAGTTTTATCATTATTAAAATGTTCTGAGGGGTCTTAAATGGGGAAGGGGCCTTTTTTGTTTTCCTATAAAGTACCTTTGTTTTAGTTTATATTGAGAAATTAACTGTCTCTCATCACGCCTAAAAATAAGAAATGGCTAAATATGATATATGAAGAAAATCAAGTAAACATATACAGGAGAAAAAAAGAAAAATATTCAGTCAACTCATGAAACACCTTGAGCTCACGCATGCGCCGTACGCCTTTAATGACAAACCAATGCGTTATAATTAAAGATGTTCTGTTCATTTGAGAAGTGGGAGTTAAGAAAACGCATTAATTTCTAATCTAAGTAAGTTGGTAAGTGAAAGTTGTGTGTTGCGCGCACGCACCAGATTTTTTTTTTTTTTTGCCTTTGCTCATGTATTATTTTTTGCTGATTATCATTTATCCTAAAATAATCTAAATACCTACTCTACGTAAGTATTAAAGCTCCAATTCGGCCGTGGCAACACCATTCTCTTCAGATAAAATTATTGAAATTAAATCCCATATCGTTTATTATAATTGATATGTAGGTAAGTTACTGAATTCCACAGATTTGATTTTGAAGCATATTCTTATTTCTTACAGCTGAGAGCACGAACAATTCATCATTCTACCAAATCAAATTCCAGTTCTCAATGTACGAAACCTCTGCTTATAACTCTTACGGTTTCGTCATCGGCATTATTGGTAATTAACATATATTATTTGATTTCCTGTGGAGATATCGTTGAGAGATTCTATTCTATCCCGTTTTGAACAGGTTCGATGGTTGTGCCATTTATCTTAAGGAAGGCATTCCACTGTAAGGAGCTGACGATGGGGATCATCGCTGCTTCCGTCGATTGCCTCTCACCGCTTGCGTTGGCCTTCGTGGAGACTCGACTCGCTCTATATTTGGGTATGTGAGTTCCTCATTGACATGTATTCTCAATCTAAGATATATTATTTTGTTATACCGTCACATACCGAAGATCGGCGTGTCAGTTATATAATTAAAGGAATAAGAATGGAGATATCAGAGAGAGAATCACAGGAATATTTAGTTGAGACCTTGTGAAGAACTACACTTATACATGTAACTCGGGTTTATTGTACGGCTGCGGCCAGAACAGTCAGTCGATTGTGAAAAAACAATATGAGGCCAAATAGATCTTGTGTCTTCCAATTGTTTGATCCACTCAATGAGGCATTATGGTGCCCGACGAATTAATTCGTAAAAAGAGGGAAGTGGTGGCACAAGGTTTCTCAGTCGAAAATGATCTTTTGTGAGGGCTGTGAGCTTTTGCAACGATGGACCTGTTATTTTTACAGTTTTTGGCTACTGTAGGATTAAACTTCACACTCACAAAACCTGAAACATTCATGGAATTTTTTTTTTATTAACCTTACTTTAAGATTTCCAGCAGATTCTAGACAACGGGGCAGCAAAAAATAGAATTTAACTCGCTCAGGTCGTGTTCAAACTGATGCAGATTTTTTCCATATTTTACTTTCACTTACCTATATATATTTTTTTTTTTTTTTTGTTCGGTACCCCTACCTGGCCATGTGTGGCATACGGGGGGTTACTCTACAGGTGTAACCAACCTATTCTAACCATGGTGGGAGGGTCGAGATTTATTCCGTGGGGCCTCCACGAAATAAAAGTCAACCCTCCCAGGGCGGATTCGAACCGCCGCCGTTCGGCTCGAGCGTGCAACAACGGGTCGCACTCCTACACGCTCGGCTATCCCGGCCGATCTATATGAAACACTTACCTATATATGAAATACTAGCATTCCCCGTCGCGGCTTCGCCCGCGAGCCTTTAAAATTACTTCTGTGATCATTCTTGGTATTGATTTAATATAATGTGTTAACTGATGTTAAGGAGATTTAGTAGAATCCGAGCTTCCGGGAGATGGAATGTTGGAGGGGAAAGCTGCCGTCTCGGTAGAAGAGAGGGAGGCGCGCAATGGAGAGAGTTCACTAAAACTGCCGAAACAAAATATTGCTTACTCCTCATGAAAGCTTAATTTTCCGGCTTTAAAACATGGTTTTCGACGCCCCGTAAGAGCTTTCGAGTTAAACTCGTCGTATCAATATCTTCAAAATGAGTCCAAATTACATATTTCTTCTCGAAGTGCAAAAATAGGTGTCCGTTAGAGTTAAACGACAATTTCGCCATTTAAATCCCTTGGGGGTCACATTTTTGAAATTCCTTTCTTAATGGTTACCTACATCGCATTTAAAATCTAAATTCCGAACTTTTTTTAGCTGATTTTAATTGGTCTTTCCGTGTTGCATTGCTGTACCTGACACGTCGCTTTTTAACTTGCTTCTTCTCCTCAGAAAGTTGCGGTAGTAGAGCTTCACACACGTCAAAATGGCCATTACATAACGTACCAGTAAAACGTAGTCTTTTCGTGGGATTAGAATTATTGCCAAATACCGCATAAAGCTCATCATTGCGATATACTTCAAAAAGGTAAGGAAACTATTCCCCAGCTGCCGATAGTTCCACAAATCCGGCATGGGTTGAATGCTGAAACATATGAGTGTAATAACTACTGAAATCAGAATAATTGTTACCGTAATCAATTTTGATGACATGTTGTACTACAATTTGCCGAAAATGACATTTTTCTTGAGGATTCTCGATAATATATGATAGAGATCGAAATAAACACGCACCATCCCCAATCATGGGAATCACAGTGTGCATAATTTGATTACCACTAATATTTAAACCATCAGTAGCCATATTTTATGTAAATGTCTATTTTAATAATATTGTAACGTTAAATCGATATTCAAATAAAAAACATATGGTTTAATATCTCAGCAATAGATTTCCGTTAGAGTTAAACGACAATTTCGCCATTTAAGCCCCTTAGGGGTTACATTTTTGAAATTCCTTTCTTAGTGGTTACCTACATCGCGTTTAAAATCTAAATTCCGAACTTCAAGTTTCTATCATTAGTAGTTTTTGCTCTGCGTTGATTCTGTCAGTCAGGACAAAGCCTCTTATATATAGAGAGATATAGTAAGTGGAAGTATTGCGATCGTGAAAAATTTCGACTTCCGGTTTTCATAGACCATTTACGTTTTGGGGTCCCCTGAGTGTGTGTGTGTGTGTGTGTGTGTGTGTGTGTGTGTGTGTGTGTGTGTGAGTGAGTGTGTGTGTGTGTGTGTGTGTGTGTGTGTGTGTGTGTGTGTGTGTGTGTGAGTGAGTGTGTGTGTGTGTGTGTGTGTGTGTGTGTGTGTGTGTGTGTGTGTGTGTGTGTGTGTGTGCGTGTGAGCACACAGAGTATTTGAAGTATTAATATGCCGGAGATATAACTGTGAAAATTTCATCAAAATTTATTAACCGGAGCGGGGACTTTACTTAATAAATTTTGTATCATTTTCACGTGTTTTTTTTATTTACTCAAAAACGGCCTAAACGATTTTGATCAAACTGGGTATTTGATGTATGTATATGCCAAAGATGTGACAGCCAACATTTCATCAAAATTGGTCAAACGGTGGGGCACTTTATTTTATTACTTTTTTTCCAATTTTTAACTTTTTTTCGATTATCTCAAAAACGGCTTTAACGATTTTCATAAATGCGTCATGTTTAATGAAAATTAGGTGTTCTTTAATATCACGTAAGCTTTATCATTATTAAAATGTTCTGAAGGGGCTTAAATGGGGTAGGGGCCTTTTTTGTTTGTTCTTTGTTTCCTATAAAGTACCTTTGTTTTTGTTTATATGGAGAAAATAACTGTCTCTCGTTACTCCTAAAAATAAGGAATGGCTAAATATGAGATATGATAAAAACCAAGTAAACATATAGAGGAGAAAAAAAGAAAAATATTCAGTCAACTCACGTAATAAAACACGTTGAGCCCACCTATTGCGTAGTACGCCTTTAATGACAGACCGTTGTTCATAATTAAAGCCGTTCTGTTCATTTAATGGAAATTATTTGTTTATGATAACTAAATGAACTTTTCAACAAGTACATAGAGAAGTATAGTATAGTAAGAGAAATATAAAATTAGTCGACTTGGAGTATTATGCTTGCATTGCCGAATTACCTCAAGTAAAAACTTTTATTTAATAATAAAAGAAATTAGTGTTTGTTATAGAGCAAATGAAAACAAAAATAAAAAATGAATGTGGAAACAAATCGGTACTACGGCCACATCATATTTAATAATAATCATTAAATCCTGACCACTGAAACGGACGAAGGAAGAACTCTGAATTAAAAGAATTAATTCTGAAAGCAGAGATTGTTAGCGTAATAAAGAAATGAAGATTTAATTGGCTGGTACACGTGGAAAGGATAATAACTAATAATAAAAACAAAAAGAAGACTACGATCAAACTAGAGAAAATAAAACAGGATATTCTTCCATGGAAATCCTCCTTTAGAAAATCAAGAAATGATGAAGTGATATTGACAAAATTGAAAATAAGACATGCAGCTGTCACAAATGTATACCTAATGCGAGGTTTGGAAACCCCATTTTTAGTACTATGTAAAGCAACACTAACATTAAAACATATTGTAAGAACATGTAGCCTATACTCTGGCATCAGAACAAGACACAATATACCACCTACTATGGCTAAAGCACTGTCAAACGACAATTTAACCATTTACGGTTCATTTAATTTAACCAATGTTTACAAATTGTAAAAAATAAATAATATAAAATGAAATGTAAAGGAGTGTAAACGATGTAAGCAAGTAGTAGAAAAGACAATGTATGGCATGTAAATAAGTAATCATTAAAATTGATATAACTGAAATTGTAATTATCTTGAAACCGCTAATGGCCCGCATGGGTAGACGCGGAATAAAAAAAGTCTAAAACACCATTGGGAGATTTTTGGATCTGAGGTAAGTTCTGCCGGGTCTTCTGTCTTCTGTGTGGTCAATTTAATTTTGTTTTTGGTTATTAAGTTTTTAAGTAACCTGTTAATTTGCAGGTTATTTAATTTTGAAAATTTTAGTAGTTCCGATTTATATTTTTCGAATAATTATTGTTCTGGAGTAGGTCATGTGTCACATTCACTTTTAGAACCGGTAATACCGGTAAAACACCGGTATTAGTATTATTTTAAAATATGTAAACAAAATTAAAATTTACTTATTATAGGTTATGTTATTGTTTAGGGGTAGTACAAATGTATGTCAAACACAACTAAACAACAAAACATTTATTTTTAAGAATAATTAAACAAATTAAATCCAACTTTTTGAATATATATTACATTAATTCGTACAAGTGATTATTATTTTTGATGCAAATCGAAATATGATTTCAAAAAACATATATGATCCAACGTACCGTCATCTAACCTCGATCTTACTTTTGTGGTTATATGTTGAGCAGCCGAAAAGGCTCGTTCTGACTCCACAAGTATTTATAAGCAAGCTTTAGATGCACCCCCCTAATTCCATGATCTGCAAAAAATTGTAATTCTTTTTTAATTTTATGTTCTATTTCTAATCTTTTGTTTTGTTTCTTTGGGTTTGGAACATTCGTCATTGCTTTGTTAATCACATTCTCTAATTTGTTTTTTAAAGAAACAGTTGCAGTAATAATAGCGGAGAGAGATGTAGCAGGTATAACTTCATCTTCAAGATCGAAATCTTCACTGTCTGGTTCATTACTTTTAACTCCTAGGCGTTTTATAAGAGGAATCAATATTTTTGTAATAGAAGGTTTTTTAAGTTTAGGACATAAGTCTGTATCCGTTTCGATTTCGTTTTGTGAAGCGTTGTGTAAATATTGCAAAACTTGAGATATGTTTGTTCGTCTTTGCATTATCCTATACTTCAGAGCATTTATCAATTCAATACTTATTTTACTTTTTTGTGCAACAAGCATGTCAATCATAAATTTAAACGTCGTGTCTGCAACAAGAAGATTAGAATCTCTTCTGCCTAGTGCTTCGAATGCTAATTTAATTGGTGACAATGCATCAATGATTTCAGAAATTAATAGAAATTTCTCTTCGGAAAAGACTATGTTTGACTTTAAATCAGTTAATCCTTTTTGGACACAATACCGTAATTGGTAAAACCTTTCCAACATAATAAGTAAACTGTTCCATCGTGTTATGACATCCAATTGCAAATTCAATTCTTTTCCAAATTGTAGTTTTACATATTTTTGTAAATATTGATCATTTTTTGTTAGATAACTTCTGAAAATTTTAATGACACTTCTAATTTTTGTTACCAGTGGGGTTGGTACCAGCAAAATTCAAATTTATTTCAGTGTCAACAGATCCAACCTCTAGGACAACACCATCATCTGTAATCTTTTTATCTTCTTCATTGTCTGTTTCTATGTCATTGTCATCATCTACATCACTATCACAATCGCTAGATTGGGATTCAATTTCATCATCAACAGTCACTAAACTGGAGTAAAGGACATCTCTAACAGCTAGGTGGATGCCGTGTGCAAAACATAACTGATGTTCGACTTCAATCAAATGCCCAAGTTTTACTGTAACTGACGAACCATCTGTCGAAATACAAACAATGTCATTTGTTAAGTTGAGACCAAATTCTTGTATTTTTATTTTCAAAATCTCCAAACATTTTCCGTTGGCACTTTTCCATGTAAAAAGGCTCGTCCAATGTTCCGATTGCGAACCGAAGTCCATTCGTCGAATGTTAAGCTAAATCGGTTGCCTTTCGATTTTAAATCAGACATTTCTTTAATAACATCTATTCTTATCTTCTTGCTATATTCAGTGATCATAGATTTTATTGTTGCAACTGATTTTGGTAGATTATTATATCCTCTTACATGTAGCCCTTTTCTTATATCCTCCGAAGAGCAGAAAATTCTAAATGTTAGTCCATCAAGCGCAACCATACGAGCCAGGATTTCACATAACTGTTCCTTCTTTTATTTATTTATTTATTTATTTTGTTCCTTCTTTTGTTTTTTAAAATAATAATTTAATGTTTTTGGTTGCTTTTAACTAAAACAAGACGCGTCATTTTCTTTATCTGCTGCTACGTCGCTTTTAGTTTTTAAATTAATGTTATGTTGACTTTTCAAGTGGGTGTGAAGGCCACTTTTGGATCCTCCCTGACATTTGATTTCTTTTGTGCATTTCTTACATTTTGCTACTTGCCCTTGATTAGCAACTAAATAATAATGTCAAACTGAATTAACATCGCTCCCTTTTTTGTGTTCTTGAAATATATTGGATTCCGAATTCATACTTTTGATTCTAAAACAATTATTTTAATTAATTAATAATTTAAAAAAGTATATCTAAGTTATTAAGGAAACATAAAATAAGTTTTATTAATAGGAAATTTATTTACCTGCAGCATATTTAATAGTGCTGTTTTTTATGTATATAATATGTATTGGATATTGTACATAAATTTACAATCAAAATTAACACTAATATCGTTCACCAGTGCATGTAGATATTTTTGAGAACAAAACGTAATTGCAAAATGATGCAAATCGAACAACGTATTAGTTCAATTTACAAGACAAATATTTATCTAATCTCATCTATAATTAATCTAGGATATACATATTTCATGGTTCTTAAACTCTAGGACCACCAAATTTACTTAAATATATTAATGATTGCACAAGCACAAAACTAACAACTTTCACTCTCAATTTGTGTCTACATACTGAAAAACACTCCGCACTGAACTAACAGCCTTTAGCTACAGAAGACGGGATCTCATTTGATTCTAAGTAAACGGGAGATTCCCCCGAATCAAGCTTCCGTGTAACGAATATCAACTAGCGCTAATGTTCCAATACCGAAAATACAGGTATTTTTAAGGTGAATACCGGCGAAAATTTGGACGGTATCCCGGTTTTCGATATACCGGTATACCGGTATTGCATTCCCTATCTCTATCACAAGTATTGATATTACGAAGGTGAAAGCCGTTCAAATAATGTTTTCTTTTTTCGTGTTCTGTCAATAATTGTGTAAGTTTGTTATATGTAATTTTTGGTTTTTCATGATTTTGTTGAGTGAGTTTCGGGATATATTTGTTAAAGGTCGTCCTTTAATAGATCTTTGCCATTCTTCGTTCCAATTACTTATAGCGTCTTTTTTGATGTTTTTCTTAATGTTTGTCATATCTAACGCAAAAATATTTGAGCATTTTACTGTCGTTTTAGAATGTGATATAAAAATTACCCTCTTAAGACAGTACATATTAAAAATCTTAGATTTAAATTAATCACAATGTTTTTCGCAGGAATAAGACGTATTTTCATTTAAAACATAAATCATGTACTGTAATTTTTATTTGCAGTTACTATACTCAACTTCATGAGATTGGTCACTTTACCATTGCCAAATACCGTGATCAGCAGGATCGTCACCCACGAGGAAATAGGTCATTATTGACATAATATAATTTCTTATCACCTCAATAATTTTTTATATTAAGTAGTAGATATTGCGTAGGTACCTATCTTGGATTTGCAGCAATTATTACCATGTGGGTCCCGTTCAGCATCGCCAAAATATACCGAATTGTGTTCAGCCATACTGAGACAACTTGGGTCGGTGCATACTTCTTGGTGTCATCAGGTTTATTTGTTCTCTTAGCTACTATATACAGGTACAGTACAACATAAATACTATATTAAGAACTGCAATATCATACTCTAATTCTTATTTAATATACTTTTCTAAAATATTGAACATTTCTAATGGTTTGTTACACATCTGTATTGCTTACCGAGTACTCAGTGCGAAATGTTATGGGGTAGATACGAATTCGGATCATTGGATCGGTATAAAGGAATATTATTAATAATTTCAATGATAATCTTAGTCTATTAGTAATCATACCGGTACGTTTGTTGCGATTACCAAGAATGAATTATCGGCTCTGAACTATAATGCTCCTTTTTTCTCCTAAAGTAAATTATCGATTTATTTTATAGCTAACATTTATTTATCATTACTTATTCTCACCAAACATAGTTAACTTTTTTTAAAAACTCAAATGATATCCTTGAGAATATTTTTTGAAAACCTAAAGAAAATAATCTTCATTGATACTAAGGGTTAAACTGAAATGACTCTTGATATAAACTAACTGAAATACCTATTTCAGTTGAGCCTGCCTTTTCTACGGTGAAGACCGAAGTGGGAAAAATTATTTCAGGGAAGCAATTAATTCATGTGTTAGGAATTAATGGGTCATTATCTGTAGATGCTTAGATTTCACTTGCTAAAATTTCATTATTGAAATGTTAGAATTTCGGGCCGAAAAAATTCATACGTACTCAGTGGTATATTACCTTCACATTTTAAATAGTAGCCAGACAGGAGAACCATTAATTTTCTTTTAAAAAATTATGAAAACAATTTAAAGTGAGGGAGTGATTGTAGTAAAATTGAGATTGTAGTAAAATTGAGAAGTGAAAGCAAAAACGGGTATATTTTAAAGGAATACAATCTTAAAAAACAATAGGAATACAATACAAACAATTTCAAATTCAAAAATAGGAAATTCCAAACGCATATAGCCAAAAGTAAGCTTGATTTTAGAGTTAGGTTAGGTTACAGTTACATACTTTTGGTCATAGTTTAGGAATCGTAACCTTTACATTTAAAAGCATTCTCAAATTCTTTTGAGAATTCAAAGAATGGAGTTATTCGCTCCCTCATTTAAGAATTTTTTGGAAAAAGTGAGGGAGTGAAATTTTCTTTATTATTTTTTAATCACTGTAAGTACGTTAAAGTTGAAAAAGACTGCAGAATCGAAAACTATGACCATTTTCTATCGAAAAACTATAGTTGAGTGAAAAAATTCCTTGGAAACTCACCAGTTTTTTTGAAGTGAGGAAGTGAAGTAGCTATTGACCACAGCGTGGATTTCCCGTAATAACCTAAATCTGACAGCAGAGGCAAGCGATCGCAGCCCCTGGTCGGCAGTCAAAACGATCCTAGGGTCTTCCCTGAACCGATTCTTTCCACACCGGGCTTTGAGCTATGTTCTCATCAACGCTCAGACCATCCAACACTTGATGTGAGGGAGTGAAGGAAAAACGTCTGGACATACCTTTTTTATCTTATTTATTCTTATTGGTAACAATAAATGACACCGCTTATTTTTTCATGGAATCTTGAAGTAATAACTGACTTAACCGATTAATCAATTTAAATAAACACTCAATTGTTGAAAGAGTACGAATTTTTTAAGTAGCTTGCATGGGAGTCGGACAAGGTGAGGGACTGAAAAAACGATTACTTTTAACTTTTTTTAACCAATTATAAATTTAATTTGGAGCTAAAACATAGCCTCCATAGAACAACAAAAGGAGTGAAACAGTTCCTATTTTTTTCTAGTAACTAGCTCTCATTTTGATGGTTGAAAATGGTTGGTCCGGACGTACGATTTACACATTTTCAGATAATGACCCTAATACGAATTGATTAATTACTTATTTTAGAAATTGAAAATTCGAACAATGTATTGTGCTCATTATGATTCAAATCATTGATATGGGAAGTACACAAAATATTTACTGAAGTAGTTACCTACTCAATCAGTTTGTTTGAGTACTACTCAATTAGTTTGTTTGAGTACTACTCAACCTGTTTGCTTGAGTTTAAAATACTCGAACTGCTCATTTGAGTACTACTCAACATTAAAAAGGTGCGTTTGATTAGTATTCAATCCTTTCCTTTGAGTATTGTATAAATTATATTTTTAGCTCTTCTCAAAAGATAGCATATATAAATCGGCTATTCGTGTGCCACTGCCAGATTGTAACTGTGGCTGCAATGTAAACAGTATTAAAAAAAAAAAATTTAAAAATTAAAAAAAAAATTTAATTGTTTGCACACAGCTTTTAACACATTTGTTGGTTTATGTAGTACTTTACAAGCTTAGCAACCTCCTGAATAATTACAATGTTTTATAGAGGTGTCGCCTACAAAATCTTATCAATCAACGAAGTCATATGCAAACAATTTAAAAAAATATTTTTTAGTTTGGACTTAACACTTTTTACGATGCAGGGGCAGATAAATAATACGCCAGTAGCTTCATCTTATTTACAAAAATGTTTATTAATTCAACTTCAGCTATGATTATTCGCTAGAACATATTCATTTTTATTTATTGCCTCGTCTAAGCACACACCAAATTTTATTTAATTAATTTTATAAAAGAACATTATTTCTATTATT
The DNA here is from genome assembly GCA_911387785.2 of Aelia acuminata. NCBI lineage: Eukaryota > Metazoa > Arthropoda > Insecta > Hemiptera > Pentatomidae > Aelia > Aelia acuminata. The sequence goes on along the minus strand of OU426979.1, from coordinate 74,656,996 downwards.
TTTGGTATTGTCAAAATTTTGATGTCTGTAACTGTTTTCTATGGTGTTAGTAGTGTTTATCGGTTGTTTCATTGCCTGGCTGAAGTTCATTGTTTTCCCTCACTCAATAATATAGCGTTGATTTTAGAATGATAATCCATACCTTGGTACGATATTTATTTTGAATAGGATCGAGAAAGAAATAATGCATTTGTTCCTATAAATCAAGAGATGCGTTTCCGCATTTATTTGAATTTGGTTCAAAAAACTACAAAATAGTTTAATGCTATTTTATAGTTTTTTGACGGCCACCACGGACAATTCTCATACATATCCATAATCCGGTCAACCATCATTTATCCAATATAATACAAAAAAATATTAAATTAACCTTTTTGGAAGCTCACCTTTTTTTTTCTTTTTCTGTTTCAGCGTCAGTTACTGCTTGTATCGAGAGTCTAACAAATCACATGAGGTAACTGACAGCAAACAAAACTTAGACAAAAATATAGAAAATGGCGAAATTAATTCGCCGGACAAGACTGACTCGTTCTGATTGTCTTGTTTGAAAGCTTGATCACGCTAATGTCGAAGATCGAGTAAAGTGATATCTGAAAACTAGATCGTTAATATTATAATATTAGTATTATTTAAGTGAATTCCGTCCAGATCTGAAAGTTTTAATTTGTTACTGCTTACCAGCTTTAGCTCCTTGTAAATAATAATTTTTATTTTTTTTGTGAAATAAATTTGTATTTCAATGTGCATACTATATATTTAAAAAGATATATTCGATAATGTTTACAATAGAGGCATTGTAAACATAATATTCAAATACTTTCATTAAGTTTTTATTTATATTTAACTTTATATAAGTAAAGTCAAAAGACTAGTCGAATTTGATACACTTTTGGCCATGGATTTGTTTAATCTCAGAGTAAGTCAAAACAAGAACAATCTGGAAGAATAAAAAATAGTCCAATAAGATTCATAAAATCTGATATTTTTTTTTTCTTAATGGTATGAGTATTACTTTCAAAAGTGTTTGCTCAAAATCTGTATTATTTGCTGGAGTATCTTTAATTTTGACGATTCGTAAAGCCGCATGTTAATAATGAAAACATCTTGAAAGAATATATTTTTCTGTGAAAATCTTTTTTGGTTTGATGTAAAAATTATTTTTGTATTATTGTCTTTTGTAAATATATTCTTGTTATCTTTTGAAAGATGTTTAAAAATTGCGTTTTAATTAAGACATTTATTCTACAATCTCATATAAGAAGCATCCATGATAACCTTGTGTTTTTCAACCTTATAAGGTGCATTCATCTGACATGTTGAATTTCACATATTAAAATATATGATGAATAAGGTTTATTAAATCGCATATAATATACTTTTGTCTTGTATTTTTGAAATGGTATGCATATATTATCAACTTGAGTTCGAAAATTAATTGATTTCTTTACCGCATTCTTAGTTGTTTTTATGGCACATCATCAGTTATCATGTTGACAATTAATTTTGGTAAAGATGATCTTTATCAAGATGATAAGGAGTTTTTTAAAACTCCTTAAAAAAAATCCGTTTAATCAATCTTTGTTTAAGTGCATTGTTTTATCAATAGTTATCATGAATTCCAATTCCTTTGAAAAGGAAGTTTCAAGTGTTAAGTTAGTTTTAAATGAAACCAAGTTTTTAATCATTCCAAATCATGGGTGTCACCAGCACCAAAATATTGGAGGGGGGACGGCTCAATATTCTCCTGGCTCAATATTCTCAATATGCAGTAAGTAGAAATTCGAGAGGCTCTAAGTTAAAACAATAAAGCCAAAAAACAACTGTTGGGACATTTGATTCCTCTTCCAACGATGGACATATTTAAAAAATATTTATAATCTCTTAAAACTTTTCAATATGTTTCAGTTAGAATAAAGGTAGTTGTTTAGGCTACATTTTGAAGGATAAACATTTTGATTGAATACTATCCAAGTTCTCCTTCTCCTGCTATAAGCTTCCATAAGAGTTGATGGAAAGTAGGGTCAAGCTGCTTGGTTTAAAAAAGAAATGGAGACCAACTTCGGATTCCCAGCTTTAAAGAACGTTAATGAATTCATAAAACAAGACAGTTCAAGCTGAAATATAAATAATATAATTGATCAAATATATAATACCCCTGACTATGCTTTTAAAAAAGCTACAAGGCGCCAATTTGTGAAAATAAAGTATTAGATAGAGAATTTTGTAATAAATCGATAGAGTACACTGCAATTAGGTGATATTTAGTAATATTCTATATTTATATTTTATTAAATTTGATTGGTTAAACTCGGACATATTCGTAAAATCAAAAATTATTTAATTTTTTACATTCGGGGGTACGAGTCCCCCCCCCCCCCCCCCCCCCCCCGGCGGTGATGCCCTTGTTCCAAATAGATTCTTATAAATTATATTTTCTCTATAAATTTATTGAATATGTAAGATGATTGAAATATTGCTATACAAAGCAAAATTTACCAAAACCACTAAGATACATACCTACCTACCCCTACAAAAAAAATCCGTGTATGTGTAAAGAAGAATAAAGTAAAAAAAAAAAAAATCTGGTGCGTGCGCGCAACACACAACTTTCACTTACCAACTTACTTAGATTAGAAATTGACGTGTTTTGATAAATATCATTTCCCAAAGTCACACATTTTTCTACATTCATATTGTTCGATACTGGGGGCCTGACACATGCCATATGGCCAGGAGCCCTTTTCTCGATAATTTAAGTTCTATAATTTTGGTGAGGGTTTTATTGAGTGAATAAGTGCCACTATTTATAAACTCCTTTTATTGACAGTTTAAAATCCCTGAAGGGGCATTATTGTTAATAATTATATTTACGGATCTCGGGGGGGTCCTGTTCTCCTTATTCCGCCCTGCTCTGGCTCTCCTAACGATGGGCTGGTTCGAGTCTCCGTGCTCGCGTCGCTGGCGGTAGCCGTGGTGTGCGACTGGAGGTCCTCTTAAGTGGATGCCGTGAAAAGATAGGCCGTGTCTTCCTCCCTTGCTGGCAGCAGTCAGAGTCCCATCTCTTCGTCGTAGGGACGGCTAAGGTCCACGCTGAAGGGGAGGGGGTGGCCACGAATGGGCCTGCTTAGGCGTTGACTGGGCGACCCGTAGGGGGGTATTTGTAGTAATGGGCCCCCTCCGATGATCAATATATTTTTTGTATATTATCCACCTTGGATTTATTTGTGTAAATCCAACACATATCTTATTTTTGTTAATCGTTAAAGCCGTTTTTGAGTAAATAAAAAAAAACCGTGAAAATGATACAAAATTTATTAAGTAAAGTCCCCCCTCCCGTAGATCAATTTTAATGAAATTTTTACAGTCATATCTCGGGCATGTAAATACATAAAATACTTAGTTTGATCAAAATCGTTAAAACCGTTTTTGAGTAAATAAAAAAAACATGTGAAAATGATACAAAATTTATTAAGTAAAGTCCCCCCTCCGGTTAATCAATTTTGATGAAATTTTAACAGTCATATCTCGGGCATATAAATACATCAAATACCAAGTTTGATCAAAATCGTTTAAACCGTTTTTGAGTAAATAATAAAAACATGTGAAAATGATACAAAATTTATTAAGTAAAGTCCCCCCTCCGGTTAATCAATTTTGATGAAGTTTTAACAGTCATATCTCGGGCATATACATACATCAAATACCCAGTTTGATCAAAATCGTTAAAGCCGATTTAGAGTAAATAAAAAAAAAACACGTGAAAATGATACAAAATTTATTAAGTAAAGTCCCCCCTCCGGTTGATCAATTGTGATGAAATGTTGGATATCACATCTTTGGCATGTAAATACATAAAATACTTAGTTTGATCAAAATCGTTAAAACCGTTTTTGAGTAAATAAAAAAAACATGTGAAAATGATACAAAATTTATTAAGTAAAGTCCCCCCTCCGGTTAATCAATTTTGATGAAATTTTAACAGTCATATCTCGGGCATATAAATACATCAAATACCAAGTTTGATCAAAATCGTTTAAACCGTTTTTGAGTAAATAATAAAAACATGTGAAAATGATACAAAATTTATTAAGTAAAGTCCCCCCTCCGGTTAATCAATTTTGATGAAGTTTTAACAGTCATATCTCGGGCATATACATACATCAAATACCCAGTTTGATCAAAATCGTTAAAGCCGATTTAGAGTAAATAAAAAAAAAACACGTGAAAATGATACAAAATTTATTAAGTAAAGTCCCCCCTCCGGTTGATCAATTGTGATGAAATGTTGGATATCACATCTTTGGCATATAAATACATCAAATACCAAGTTTGATCAAAATCGTTTAAACCGTTTTTGAGTAAATAATAAAAACATGTGAAAATGATACAAAATTTATTAAGTAAAGTCCCCCCTCCGGTTAATCAATTTTGATGAAATTTTAACAGTCATATCTCGGGCATATACATACATCAAATACCCAGTTTGATCAAAATCGTTAAAGCCGATTTAGAGTAAATAAAAAAAAACACGTGAAAATGTTACAAAATTTATTAAGTAAAGTCCCCCCTCCGGTTAATCAATTTTGATGAAATTTTTACAGTCATATCTCGGGCATATTAATACATCAAATACTCAGTTTAATCAAAATCGTTAGAGCCGTTTTTGAGAAAATCGAAAAAACCCTAAAAAGTTATTAAGTAAAGTACCCCCTACTTTAAGTTATTGTGATGAAATTTATGCTGTCACATCGAGGGCATATACCTACACTAAATACCCAATTTCAGGATCGCACGGTTTATAGTTTTTGAGCTAGTCTGTTCACACACACACACACACACACACACACACACACACACACACACACACACACACACACACAGACAATTTAGTGGGACTTGGTCATTTCGACTCAGGGGACCCCAAAACGTGTATTTCCGTTGAAAACCGGAAGTCGAAATTTTTCTCGCAATACTTCCACTTACTATATATTTCATATATAGGTAAGTGAAAGTAAAAAGTATTCCGATAGCATATCCTTAGTGCAAAAACATATAACAGGAATGATTTATAAAGTCTAGAAAAAATCATTTAAATTTTTTATTTGAGGTATCATAATATAGTAATACGCTTCAATTAAGTTTCAATACAGGATCAGTATTAGTAATTTTTATTACTTTCACTTACCTATATATGAAATATATAGTAAGTGGAAGTATTGCGATCGTGAAAAAATTCGACTTCCGGTTTTCAACGGAAATACACGTTTTGGGGTCCCCTGAGTCGAAATGACCAAGTCCCGCGAAATGGTCTGTGTGTCTGTGTGTCTGTGTGTGAACAGACTAGCTCAAAAACTATAAACCGTGCGATCCTGAAATTGGGTATTTAGTGTAAGTATATGCCCGCGATGTGACAGCATAAATTTCATCAAAATTACTTAAAGGGAGGGGGTACTTTACTTAATAACTTTTTAGGTTTTTTTCGATTTTCTCAAAAACGGCTCTAACGATTTTGATTAAACTGAGTATTTGATCTATTTATATGCCCGAGATATGACTGTAAAAATTTCATCAAAATTGATTAACCGGAGGGGGGACTTTACTTAATAAATTTTGTATCATTTTCACGTGTTTTTTACTTTCACTTACCTATATATGAAATATATAGTAAGTGGAAGTATTGCGATCGTGAAAAAATTCGACTTCCGGTTTTCAACGGAAATACACGTTTTGGGGTCCCCTGAGTCGAAATGACCAAGTCCCGCGAAATGGTCTGTGTGTGTGTGTGTGTGTGTGTGTGTGTGTGTGTGTGTGTGTGTGTGTATGTAAACAGACTAGCTCAAAAACTATAAACCGTGGGAACCTGAAATAAAATAAACCTGGGTATTTAGTGTAGGTATATGCCCGCGATGTGACAGCGAAAATTTCATCAAAATTGCTCAAAGGGAGGGGGTACTTTATTTAATAACTTTTTACGTTTTTTTCGATTTTCTCAAAAACGGCTCTAACGATTTTGATTAAACTGAGTATTTGATCTATTTATATGCCCGAGATATGACTGTAAAAATTTCATCAAAATTGATTAACCGGAGGGGGGACTTCACTTAATAAATTTTGTATCATTTTCACGTGTTTTATTTATTTACACAAAAACGGCTTTAACGATTTTTATCAAACTGGGTATATGATGTATGTATATACCATATATGTAAAAGCCAACATTTCATCAAAATTGGTCCAACTGAGGGGGCACTTTATTTCATGACCTTTTTTCCAATTTTCACCTTTTTTTCGATTATCTCGAAAACGGCTTTAACGATTTTTTTCAAATTCGTCATGTTTAATGAAAATTAGGTTTTCTTTAATATCAGGTAAGCTGTATCATTATTAAAATGTTCTGAGGGGGCTTTTTTTGGGAGGGGGCTTTTTTGTTTGTTTGTTTCTTCCTTATAAAGTACCTTTGTTTTTGTTTACATGGAGAAATTAACTGTCTCTCGTTACGCCTAAAAATAAGAAATGGCTAAATATGAGATATGATAAAAATAAAGAAAACATAAAGAGGAGAAAAAAAGAAAAATATTCAATCAACTCATAAAACTCGTTGAGCCCCCGCATGCGGAGTACGCCTTTAATGACAGACCATTGTTCATAATTAAAGCCGTTCTGTTCATTTGAGAAGTGGAAATTAACAAAACGCATTTATTTCTAATCTAAGTAAGTTGGTAAGTGAAAGTTGTGTGTTGCGAGCACGCACCAGATTTTTATCTTATGCATTGCGCCAAGTGTTCATCATTCTTCATTTTCTACATTAAAGCATAGTTTAAAAATATTAAATGTAACTACGATTTTTTACATATCTTGATTAAAATTAATACACAAAATCATAAGACTCGAGGAGCGTACGATATAAATATATGATAAACCTACCAGCCCGAGTTAGGCAACGTTGTCTGACTGGAAGTACCTAACTCGAGTCGCAATGGTTGCCCACATATTCCCCGTCCAATGTAGTTTCCATACTTCTGAAGCCACACCACCAGCATCAGGAGGGTACGTTTCTCTTGGCAGGGTCATACCAATGCATATACATACAAATATCATTATTTTAAGACTTAGTAATATCATTATCGGACAGGAAATGGTCCCTCGTTAACGCTGCCAGGAGCTATTCAACAGTATATTGTGTATGTGTATACATACATATATATATATATATATATATATATATATACCCTCAAAACGAAAGCATGGCACAGAATAGCTTTGGGTACGCGCTCAATAATTAGAATAGCAGGACAATTTAACGAGAACTAGCGGAGGTCCTAACAGCTCCAGCCAAAACAAAAGACATTTGTTTGCAGTGGCCCAAGTAGCGCGCAAACAAAGGGCATTCCACCGTGTAAATAGTAACCAGCTCGAGAGGGCTCAACCTTTTTCCAGGGCAACGTTAAAAAGGAAAACCAAACAGTTTCTATAATTCAGAGGAGTAAAGTAAAAAGAAAAAAGACGGAACTAGGTGAGAGGGTGTAACCAGAGCCGCGTGGAGAGGAGTCGAGGGCCCTCCCGCTAACAAACCACTCCGCCCAAGGAATAACAAGTCTCTTTCTTCAGCTTCAAACACTCTTCTCCTCTACTCCTTAAGGCGACTTTCGACTCTTCGGGCACGTTTTTCCTCTGTCCCTATCGTCCAGACGTCTCAACAGCCTGTGGTTTCTATTCGTGTACTGCGTAGGGGATGCTACTATTCCGACAGGCCGATAATCAGAAAAAATCTCACAGGTTATAAGAAAAAGATCCAATGTCAGTGACGTAAGTATGGTTGTGGACGTCCGTGAGAGCCAAGTCTTATGGCGTGGTTAGGTAGTGCGGTTTTGGATCTCAGACGGCCTAGTCAGTTAATGCAGAGCAACTAATAGCACCGTGTAACCGCGGCTTATATCTTATTACAAGTGCGTCCTATATTTTATTACTTATGTTATAACGAGTTACTGTCATATGTGATAGATCAGTAGTGTAAAGGCTGTAGATGGTTTATCAAAATAAAATAAAGTTTACTACTTCATTTATCCAAATCGCCATCAGAAATAGAAAAAAAAATTCTTCTTATTTCGGTTGGATTACAGCCACAATATTTTCAAAATCTTATAAAAAAAATCATCACTTGCCAATCCTTTCATCTAACGAAGTGTTTTACTTGGTTTCTGATCTCAAATTTCCAATTCACTAACTACTTTTTTTAATACTTCTATCTTTACTATCTTGACAACACAGTAGCACACATGTTGTTTCCTGAAGGAGACAAACATCATCACTCAGATTTAGAAACAATTGTTTCTTTACATTTCCATAAAGGTGGAAATCTATTATTATAATGTTAATGTTCATAATGCAATTATAGTTAATATTTTAATTATTATGTTTTTATGCATAAATATAATGCTATGTTTTATAAATTTTAATACAAACTCATAAGATCATGAACCATAATCTTTGAACTCCTCAGCTAGACTTGCACGTGGCCAGTATGGAGGACGCCCAGATTCAAAATGGTCCTTGACTAGCAAACCCAATCGCGAACGACAAGCCCGTAAACCGAACGTGCAATAGGCGAACTTGGCATCGGTTATGAAATGGACATATCTATTAAATTAATGATAATAATTGATGTAGCAATTTAAACGAAGAACATGCTGATAGATGACATGATTCATAGATTTTTCTAATGCTATAAGAAAATGCGGTAATTTATGAACTATCAATCCCTCCCAGTAGGTTAGGGGCTTTATTATTTATAAAAAACATAACACCTTCAACGTAAAATTAATTTAAGTAAAAAGGTAGGTATATTTTTACTTTAACTTAAAGAAAGAAAAGAAAGAAAGAAAGAAGAAAGAAAGAAAGTATTTTTATTCTGGGACATCGTGTCCCCTAAGAATAACAATATATGTACAGATACAGAGTTCTTTGTCTGGCTAGTTTAGTACAAGGTTGGTATAGAAACTAAAGAACTAAAATAAAATAAAATCAAGCCTCTTAAATAAAACAAACAGCAAAAAGGTATGAGAATATAACTTGACTGGTTTCCAACCATTTGAAAGAACAACAATAAAAGAAAATCTGGTGCGTGCTCGCAACACACAACTTTCACTTACCAACTTACTTAGATTAGAAATTAATGCGTTTTGTTAATTGCCACTTCTCAAATGAACAGAAAGGCTTTAATTATGAACAATGGTCTGTCATTAAAGGCGTACTCCGCATGCGTGGGCTCAACGAGTTTTATGAGTTGACTGAATATTTTTCTTTTTTTCTCCTCTATATGTTTTCTTTATTTTTATCATATCTCATATTTAGCCATTTCTTATTTTTAGGCGTAACGAGAGACAGTTGATTTCTCCATATAAACAAATACAAAGGTACTTTATAGGAAACAAACAAACAAAAAAGGCCCCTACCCCATTTAAGCCCCCTCAGAACATTTTAATAACGATAAAGCTTACCTGATATTAAGGAACACCTAATTTTCATTAAACATGACGAATTTGATAAAAATCGTTAAAGCCTTTTTTGAGTAAATAAAAAAAACACGTGAAAATGGTACAAAATTTATTAAATAAAGTCCCCCCTCCGGTTGATCAATTATGATGACATGTTGGCTATCACATCTTTGGCATATACCTACATCAAATACCCAGTTTGATCAAAATCGTTAAAACCGTTTTTGAGTGAATAAAAAAAACACGTGAAAATGATACAAAATTTATTAAATAAAGTCCCCCCTCCGGTTGATCAATTTTGATGACATGTTGGCTATCACATATTTGGCATATACCTACATCAAATACCCAGTTTGATCAAAATCGTTAAAGCCTTTTTTGAGTAAATAAAAAAAACACGTGAAAATGATACAAAATTTATTAAATAAAGTCCCCCCTCCGGTTGATCAATTTAGATGAAATGTTGGCTATCAAATCTTTGGCATAGACATACATCAAATACCCAGTTTGATCAAAATCGTTAAAGCCGTTTTTGAGTGAATAAAAAAAACACGTGAAAATGATACAAAATTTATTAAATAAAGTCCCCCCTCCGGTTGATCAATTATGATGACATGTTGGCTATCACATCTTTGGCATATACCTACATCAAATACCCAGTTTGATCAAAATCGTTAAAACCGTTTTTGAGACACACACACACACACACACACACACACACACACACACACACACACACACACACACACACACACACACACACACACACACACACAGACCATTTCGCGGGACTTGGTTATTTGGACTCAGGGGACCCCAAAACGTGTATTTCCGTTGAAAACCGGAAGTTGAAATTTTTCATGATCGCAATACTTCCACTTACTATATATTTCATATATAGGTAAGTTAAAGTAAAAAACAGAATTTTATATCCACAAACACAGAAAAGTATTATAAATTATAACAGATTTCACTATTTTACATAGTTGCGGTAGTTTGAAGATTAAGGAGATGGAGAAATAATTGGGTTTTGAAAGAAGTGAGGGATGAATTTTTACGGATGGAAACGGGTAAGGAGTTCCAAAAGGAGGCACTACGGATGATAAATGATTTTATAAAGGAGGCAGATCGGTAGGAAGGGATGTATAGGTTTAAGGTTTGGGATCTGGTATTTAGAGAATGTATGGAGGAACAGGGTTTAAATAAATTCAGAATATACGGAGGCTTCTTAATTCTGAACGTTCGGAAGAGATATACACCAAGGAAATATTGCCGCCGAAAAACTCGGTAGAGCCACTTCAATTCTGTATAGCAGCTTGAGACGTAGGAGTGCCTGGGAACACCGAAGATGAATCTAATGAAGCAATTCATCAGCCTCTTCAACCTCGTTTCGAGTAAGCCAGACAGTCCCCAGTATACAAGGCAACCATAATCGAAATGAGGAAATATAAGAGAGGAAACAAGGAGCTGACGGGTTTTAGAGGACATGCAATCACGGGATCGTCGGAACTGTTTGAGGATAGCGATGGATTTTCTGGTGATTTGGGAAATATGGTTACTCCACGACAAGTGCTGGTCAAAGATCACTCCGAGATTTCTGACATAGGAATGGAAATGGATAGGTTGGCCTTTGAGATAGAGTAAGGGGTAATAAGGAAGGGAATTAATGAGATACTTGGAGCCAATCAGGATGGCCTTGGTTTTTTCTCCATTCAATCTCAGTTCATTGTTTTCTGCCCAGGCGTTTATGCTATCTATGTCTTCCTGCAATTTTTGGATTGCCTCTAGCATCTCGGTAGGACGGAAGGATAGGTAAATTTGGAGGTCATCAGCGTATAAGTGGTGTTGTGAGTAGTTGATGGAATCTGGTAGATCATTAATATAAACAGAGAAAAGTGTTGGTGAAAGCGAAGACCCCTGTGGAACGCCTCGTGTTAGTAAAAGTGGTGAGGAAGGAGGTTTATCATGGATATGAACTGTTTGTGAACGTGAGGACAGGAAGGAGAGGAACCACTTTAAGACGCTGTTTGACATGGAAAGGTTTTGGAGTTTAGAAAGGAGGATCTCGTGATTGACGGTATCGAACGCTTTTGAGAAATCAAAGAGGATTAGAATGGTCATTTTACTTTCGTCTATCGAGGATTGAAGGTCCTGAGTGATCTTGAGTAGAGCAGATTGTGTGGAATAGTGGGAGCGGAAGCCGGACTGAAGAGGATTGAGGGGAGCATTCCGCTCAAGGAAATCATTGAGCTGGGAGTGGACTATTCTTTGGAGCGGTTTGGATAAGTTAGAGAGAATGGAGATAGGTCTGTAGTCGGTGGCTAAAGAGGGAACAGGTACCTTGTTTAATGGACGGACTATAACTTTTTTCCAGGCATCTGGGAAGCAGAAATTTTGTAGAGAGAAGTTATATATGTGTAGGAGAGCAGGGAATATGACTGGAAGGCAGAGTTTAATTATCTTTACGGGAATTTGGTCTGAACCGAAGTCATTGGTTCTGGACTTGAGGATAGATGAGAGTAAGGCTTCTGGTGAAATATTGAGGAAATAAAAATTATCTGGATCGAAAGTTTGTGTGAACGATAATGAAGAGGGCTGATGAATAGATGGAGAATTGGCGAAGTAGGAATTTAATTCATCTGGATCGATGGGGTAGTAAGTGCAGGCTTTGGATTTTACTATGGACAGTTTTTTAAGGATTTTCCATCTGGGCTTAGGATCGAGGGCTTGTGATAAGGAGTTATGGAAAAATAGTGCTTTGGCACGCCGTATGGAAGATTGGGTGAGGTTCCGTAGGGACTTGAAATGGGAGTAATCTTCAGGGGAACGGGTACGTTGGAAACGTCTTCTGGCAGCATCTCTTTTTCTCATCAACTCTCTGATGTCGGGATTTATCCAGGGTGCAGGAGGACGTCTAAAGGTGGAGGTCTTCAGGGGAGCATGTTGATTGAGGAAAGTATAAAGATTAGAAGAAAGGCACTCCACCATTTCATCTATGGAGGATGACGAATAAATGGGATCCAGGGTTTGGGAAAGTGAATCGAAAAAAGGATTCAGCTTTTCAGGAGTTAATGAGTCAAGATTTCGCCAGGAGACTTTTCGGGGAATGACTTTAGGTGCTGGAATGTTATAGGAGATTTTGAAGAGGTCATGGCTTGATAGAAAAGGTACTGGATGCTGTGAAGAAGACAGTAAGTTGTGAGAGGAGTCTATTATAAAAAGGTCTAACCAGGTGCTGGTAAACTGGGTATGGTGGGTTGGTTGGTAGGGTACTATGAAAAGGTCGAGTGAATGGATGAGTTCTATAAGGTAAGATCTGTTAGGAGAATCAGTGAGCATGTTTATGTTAAAGTCACCAGCGATGATTACATTACTGTGTTAAGTAATGTTGTGGTAAATATGGGTGGTTTCGGTACTTAACAAAAAAAATTTTGCGTGTTATATAAAAAAAAGGTATATACATATATTTCTACAAATAAATAAAACAGACAATAAAAAAAAAACTTGAACGAAAATAATTAAACAACATAAAGTAATACTCTGAAAATAAAAAATAAAAGTCAACTTGTAAAAGAAATCAAATTAAATTAAACGCACTCGTTGGCTCCGACCTCTTTGGAGCTTGATGTTAGGTGTAGCGATGAACAGTAGGCAAGGTAATGGCTGGTTAGACTATTGCAATATGTATGGTGTGACTTACTGCTCTTTTTGACGAAATGGTGTGAATGCAGCTGGATGAAGGACTATTGATTACCGGAATAGTTGAGTGACACTATCAGGAACGGTACGCAGTGGTGCATTCGACTTTGACTGACAAAATATGGAAGACTTTGGAGAGACAGCAGATGTGTGTTGCACTAGTAAATTTTTCCCGGGAATACTGGTAATGCAAATCGATAATTGGATTAAGTGCGCCGAAAAAGTGAGTAATTCAATTATCGATTCGCAAATTATTAGCGGAAAATAAAAATTGTGCAATAGTGTCAGGTTACAATTTACCCTGCAATAGACAATTGTGTAGCTGTAGCTACAGGACTCCCCTCCTGGATGACGGAGTCACAAAAGGTCACCTTAGGTTTGACTAGACGTCCAGAACGGGTTCTGTAAGCTTCTTGTGGCATATGATTATCAGATTTGTGATCCTGTGATACTGTAGGTTGTTTATTCGCTGTAGGACCGGATGGTTTCAAAATTGGTTTCAGTTCTTCAGGTGAATCTTTTAGTAGAAAGGCAGGTTTCAGTCGGTCCAGAGATACATTTACTTCACGACCAGGTAATTGTACTGAAAAGAATTTTTCCTGTCTGTCAAGAACTTTATATGGTCCTGAATAGGGTGGCACCAAAGGACGTTTAACGCAGTCTTCCCTGACAAAAACGTGCGTGCATTTATTGAGTTCTTGATGGATGAAAGTCTTCCTATTTGAACTGCGGGATTCAGCTGGTCTCAATCTTGCTAGTTTTTCCTTCAACTCGAGGTGAGAAGCATGAGGATCTAATTCGCTGTTGGTTTCTTCAAGAAAGTCACCGGGTAGTCGAATGGGGTATCCGTACAATGCTTCGGCGATGCTGGCTGAGGTGTCATCTCTGAGGCTGGCTCGAATACCTAACAACACGGATGGTAATACTTTGGTCCAATTGTTGCTATTCATGTGGGCTGTTATTGCAGTCTTAAGCGTTCGGTGCCAACGTTCAATGCAACCATTCGATTGGGGGTGGTATGCAGTTGTACGATTGCGCTTGACACCGAGGAGGGCAGAAAGCTCATTAAACAATTGGGATTCGTATTGACGGCCTTGATCGGTTGTGATTCTGGATGGTACTCCAAAACGGCATATCCAATTGTTGTAGAAGGCGTCGGAAACACTCTCTGCGGTAATATCTTGAAGTGGAACTGCTTCCGTCCAACGGGTATGTCTATCGATCATCGTCAGACAATATCTAAATCCATTAGATGTTGGTAATGGACCAATCAGATCCAGATGGACATGTTGGAATCTGGCGGCTGTTTGAAATTGCCCAGGGGGAGTGACTGTGTGGCGGTGGATCTTTGATCTCTGGCATGGTATGCAAGCACGTGCCCATTCTGCTACGTCTTTATTGAGGCTCGGCCAGAAGAACCGCTGTGCTACCATTTTTCTTGTTGCCCGCACACCTGGGTGGCTCAAGTTGTGTATTTTGAGGAAAGCACTGCGTCTGAAACCTTGAGGTAGATAAGGTCTTGCCTTGCTAGTTGACATTTCGCAGAGGAGGGACTTATCGCATCCTGGTATATCAACTAGTTCGAGCTGCAGGTTGTCCTGATTCTTCAGTCTTTGTGCTTCAGGATCGTCGCGCTGCGCAATGGAAAGTTCGGCGAAGTCATCAGGTGTATGAATTTCTTCGATCCTGGACTGTGCATCCGCCACCACATTGTCGGTACCAGGCTTGTAGACTACCTCTGTGGTGAATTGGCCTATGTATGAAAGCCAACGAGAGCGAAGAGGAGTTGTAGTTTCTGATCTCTGGCTGAAAGCGTGAGTGAGTGGACGGTGGTCCGTAATGATGGATAAGATTTTTCCCTCTATTAGTGGCCGAAAATGCTTAACAGCCTCATACATCGCTAGGAGCTCTCTGTCATAAACTGAATACTTCTTCTGGGCAGATGTAAGTGCCTTGGAGAAAAAACTAAGAGGGTACCACGTGTTCTCTTTCCTTTTGTTGTAAGACGGCGCCTATAGCTATATCTGAAGCGTCGCAAGCAATGGACATTTCAGCGTTTGGGTGCGGATGAAAAAGCTCAGAAGCTTCTGCGAGATTCTTTTTAGTTTCTTCGAAAGCTTTTAAGGTGTCCTCATCCCACGCAATAGGGGATTTGTCGTTTTTTGGCTTACCATGCATTAAGGTATTAAGTGGCCTTTGTATACTCGCTGCGTTTGGTAAGCAGGGTCTATAAAAATTGACCATACCCATAAATCGCCTGAGCTGGCGCAAGTCCTTAGGAGTTGGGTATTCAAGAATAGCCTTTACTTTGTCTTTTAAAGGTGTTATGCCAGTAGTGGTGAGGTGGTAACCGAGGAATTCCAGTTCAGACACACCAAAAATGCATTTAGCTGGATTTACTGCAATCCCATACATGTCGAGACGTTGTAAGACTTCTCTTAGATGAGCTTCATGTTGGTCTTCGCTTTCAGACGCAATCAGGAAGTCGTCAAGAAATTTGTAGAGAAAGTTTAGGTCTCGAAATTTGTCATCGACGAATCTTTGGAAACTTTGGCCAGCGTTCCTTAAGCCAAAGTTCATGCGATTATACTCTATCAATCCGAATGGAGTGATGAGTGCAGTTTTCTCGCGATCTTTTTCAGCTACAGGGATGTGATAATATGCTCTCCGCAGTTCTATCTTGGAGAAGATTTTCTTACCACATAATTCCATTGTGAAGTCGCGCAAGTTAGGGATGCCATACTGGTCAGGTATCGTTTGCTTGTTGAGAGCACGGTAGTCTCCACATAATCTGAGGCTCCCATCCTTTTTCTTCACCACATGCAGTGGACTTGACCAGGGACTCTTAGACGGGCGACAGATTCCTTCTTTGATGAGGTTCTCAATCTCCTTCTTCACGTCTTGATAGATTCCCGGTGGTAGACGTCGGCACTTCGCCGTAACGGGGCGACCTTTGGTCTCGATTATGTTCTCTACTACTCCACTTGAAGGTCCACGAATGGGTGTGATTTTTGTGATTGTGGGGAACTCATTGAGAATTCGCGCGAAACGGTTGTGAACGGGTAAAATCGAGAAAACAGGCACTTCTTCGGAAGAGATGGTTCCAGGTATACTGCATCCTGTTCGTTGGTCTATCAGTTTCCGGTTCCTGAGGTCCACCGTGAGCTGATGCCAATAAATAAAGTCCGCACCGAGGATTGCCTTGCTAACATCAGCGAGGATAAAGGACCATCGAAGAGTTTTCTTCAATCCCAGATCCAATTCACGTGTGACTTCACCATACGTCGCTATTGAGGAGTTATTTGCGGCTATAAGAGTGAAGTCCGAAGGAGTTTTTCGACGTCCTTTCGGGGTAGGAAGGAGAGAAATGGACGCTCCTGTATCAATTAGAAATGGTTGGCCAGTGACTTTATCCTTGACGAATAGGCGGTGGTGCGGTCCTAGAGTGAAAGTTTCCGCCACAACTTTCACTGATTGGTGTTTAAATCAGGTTGATTTGAAGTTCTGGTATTCCAGGTGCATGGTGTGGTGCAACGCCGTGCCTTCTCCTTGTAGATCCGGTGATAGTAGCAGATGCTGCCATCTCGAGATTTGGATCGTGATCGAGAATCGTTGCGAGGTCTTCGACTTGGAGTTCTGCCACGTTCTCTCGTCTTCAAGGTTCGAAGAATTTCGTCGACATCTTTCCGAAGTTCCCGAATTTCCGAAGCGCAGGCACATGATGGTGGAGGAAGAGCTTGTGAAGTCGATGGCTGCGATACGGTGTACGTCTCCGATGGTGAAGATACTTCATAAATCTTGTCAGCGATCTCCGCCAGTTTTTCTACATTGTCATGACCTGTTGCTGCGAGGATAGGTTGGAACCGGTTAGGGAGATTTCTCAACCACAGTGTTCGAATGAAATCTTGGTTGACACTGGTTCCGGCGAGTTGTTGCATTCGTCTCAGTAGTTGCGAAGGGGTCTGATCACCTAACGGGATATCTTCAAGCAACTTCTTTATTCGTAGGGTTTCTGATTCGCCGTACATCTGCATCAACCGCGCTTTCAAGAGTTCGTATTGCTGCTTTTCCGGGTCAGTCACAAGATCTTGAACCTGAATTAATACGTCTAGGTCGATGTTGGGTAGTAAAAGTTGGAATTTAATGGCGCTAGACGTAATTTTCGATGTTGCGAAAACAGATTCGCACGTGGCGAACCACAATGCCGGGTTGGTCTTTCAAAATCTAGGCAATCGGGATGCTGGTCCTTGGTACATATCAATCTGTGGTTGTGTGGTCACCATCGGCGATAATCCGGCCTCTTCTTGTTTCGCTGCGTTACTTTCGTTGGGCATTTTGATTTCTTATGATGTAAATTTCAACGTACAGGGTCACCAATTGTTAAGTAATGTTGTGGTAAATATGGGTGGTTTCGGTTCTTAACAAAAAAAATTTTGCGTGTTATATAAAAAAAAGGTATATACATATATTTCTACAAATAAATAAAACAGACAATAAATAAAAACTTGAACGAAAATAATTAAACAACATAAAGTAATACTCTGAAAATAAAAAATAAAAGTCAACTTGTAAAAGAAATCAAATTAAATTAAACGCACTCGTTGGCTCCGACCTCTTTGGAGCTTGATGTTAGGTGTAGCGATGAACAGTAGGCAAGGTAATGGCTGGTTAGACTATTGCAATATGTATGGTGTGACTTACTGATCTTTTTGACGAAATGGTGTGAATGCAGCTGGATGAAGGACTATTGATTACCGGAATAGTTGAGTGACACTATCAGGAACGGTACGCAGTGGTGCATTCGACGTTGACTGACAAAATATGGAAGACTTTGGAGAGACAGCAGATGTGTGTTGCACTAGTAAATTTTTCCCGGGAATACTGGTAATGCAAATCGATAATTGGATTAAGTGCGCCGAAAAAGTGAGTAATTCAATTATCGATTCGCAAATTATTAGCGGCAAATAAAAATTGTGCAATAGTGTCAGGTTACAATTTACCCTGCAATAGACAATTGTGTAGCTGTAGCTACAACTGTATAACGGGACATAGGTAAAGAGGGAAGATTCAAAGGAAGGATCAAATTGGACATGCGGAGGGCGGTAAACTATTATGTAAAGGAGGGAAAAGGCATCAGAGGAGATTTCGACGAGGATGTATTCCGGATGAGGACTTTCGGAAAAAGGGGATTCTAGGAGGATTTTTACCCTCAGACTGTTATGGACGTAAAGACCAACTCCTCCTCCTGTGCGGTCCTCACGATCACGACGGATGAGAGTGTAGTTAGGGATGAGTATTGAGGAGGATGGGATATTTGGTTTTAGCCAGGTTTCCGAAACGGCAATGATATGGTAGAAATTGTGGAGGAAGTGGTCTAGGAACTCATCGTAGTGGGCTGGAAGGGATTGGGAATTAACATGACAAGATAATAGGATGTTACTCATGTGATTAGATGGATGGGAATTGATCTGTGATTGGAAATGGAGTTTAGGGGTTGGAGTGAAAAGGCAGAGATGTATGTTTGTGGCAGTATTGAAAGTAAGTTGATTGAGTGAAATAAAGAGATAATGATTGAGGCCTATAGCTGTTAAATAAAAGAAAGTGTTACCTAGGTGATAGAATAAAATAGAAATAAAATAAAACAAGAGAAATGTAGAAATACGAGAATAATATGTATCGATCGGTGACATACAGGATAAAAAGGTGGTCCAGATTCTAGAGTGACAGTCACAAATGTGTCATTGTAGTGCCTCGACGTCTTCCTCCTTAGTGATGATAACCACTGGGGAGCCATCCTCTCGCCGGCAGCGAACCCTGCCCCTGGCAAACCATACGTATTTTATTTTTCCCGCGCCTTTCTTCTGTCTCGCCAACCAGTAGAGATGTTTGTTGCTCGCCGACATCTCCTCGCTGACATAGATCTTTTCATCGTTATCCCAGCCAAGGTGCCTTGTTGTGAAATCCCTTTTCACCTTCCGGAGTCGGATCATCTCGTCTCGGACGGACTGTCGTACAAAACGCACGACAATCGCGGGTGGGCGTGGGTCCTCTTCTCTGGTCCTTTTTCTTTGCACAAAGTCGAGGTCGTCAGCGGTGAGCTTAACACCAAGGGCGGCTCCGACAGAGCAGACGATGCCTTCGGGTGTTTCTCCAGATTTTTGTGGTATTCCCCGTACTTCTAGAGAGTTAGATAGTTAGGCCTGCTCTGCTTGGTTTAGTTTTGCCTCCATAATTTTTATTTTATTTCTAAGATTGTTGTTTTCTGTTAGTAATTTTTCTATTATTTCGTCCTGTTTTTTTTAACGATCCTCTATTGATTTTAGTCTTTCGGAGTTTTCGAACATTATGTCCCCTTGTGTATTCATACATGTTTTTATATCTTTTATTTCATCGGACATTTTGCCGATTTCTGTCAAAATCGCAATTATATTCTCTTCTATATTTTTGCTAGGTGTAATGCGATACTCAACGTTTGAGGTCTTGCAACCCTTACAATGCCACTGATTTTTATTTTTAATTGTGTGATATCGTGTTCCGTTAAGTTACAGCATTTCCCGTGAAATAAAATCTTGCAGCGCGCGCATGCGAGGGAAAGTTTGTCGTCTCTCGTAATGGCAGCTTTACAGATCGGGCACTGTGCCATTTTAAAGTATTTGAAGCGACTGGATTAACGTAGACAGTTGTGGTGGGGATGGGTGTAATGATCGGGTGTGGTGGGGACTGGGGCCTTCTTATCTCTTCCAGTACCAAACAGCCGGTCGCAAGGCTTTAATTCTTCTATTAATATTTAAATAAATTACGCACTATAGGTTTAGTAATTGGAATCGTTTAATGTAGGTTTTAATTTAGAAAAGGATTAAAAAGGCTATGAGTACTCACTAAATATATGGTTAACAGTACGTAGAAGAACTTGTAATAGAATAAGATGATTAACAACGTGTGGACGATACTATCGCATTGAAGGCTCGAGCCAGACTAGACTCCTACCAGACTTACCTATATGTATATGAAATATATATTAAGGGAAAGTATTGCGATCGTGAAAAATTTCGAATTTATACAATTTTCAACGGTAATACACACTTTGGGGTCTCCTGAGTCCAAATAACCAAGTCCCGCGAAATGGTCTGAGTGTGTGTGTCTGTGTGGGTGTGAACAGACTAGCTCAAAATCTATAAACTGAAAGAACCTGAAATTGGTGTATTTGTATGCCCTCGATGTGACAGCAAAAAGCTTATCGAAATTGGTGAAACGGGGGCGGTACTTTATTTAAATAATGTATAATTTTTACGTTTTTTTCAATTTTCTTAAAAACGGCTCTAACGATTCTGATTAAACTCGGTATTTGATGTATGTATATATTCGCGATGTGACAGCAAAAAGTTTATCGAAATTGGTGAAACGGAGGGGGTACTTTATTTAAATAATGTATAATTTTTACGTTTTTTTTCAATTTTCTTAAAAACGGCTCTAACGATTCTGATTAAACTCGGTATTTGATGTATGTATATATTCGCGATGTGCCAGCAAAAAGTTTATCGAAATTGGTGAAACGGAGGCGGTACTTTATTTAAATAATGTATAATTTTTACGTTTTTTTCAATTTTCTTAAAAACGGCTCTAACGATTCTGATTAAACTCAGTATTTGATGTATGTATATATTCGCCATGTGACAGCAAAAAGTTTATCGAAATTGGTGAAACGGAGGGGGTACTTTATTTAAATAATGTATAATTTTTACGTTTTTTTCAATTTTCTTAAAAACGGCTCTAACGATTCTGATTAAACTCGGTATTTGAAGTATGTATATATTCGTGATGTGACAGCCGAAATTTCATCAAAATTGGTCAAACGGAGGGGGCACTTTATTTAATACATTTTGTCTCATTTTCATGTGTTTTTTTTATTAACTCGAAAACGGCTGTAACTATTTTGATCAAACTGGGTATTTGATATGTGTGTATGCCCGCGATAAGACAGCCAAAATTTCATATGCCGTATTATTACTTATGAAAATAAAAACTTTTATTTAACAATAAAAAAAGTGCGTTTTTCTTAAGAGTAAATGCGTGCTGCTCAAATTCTTTCAAAGTATTTAAGGAGTGAACAAATATGGTACAAGATAATCTTGAATTAATTATATTTTAGTTTGTAAACTTTAGTTCCATAATAAATTTCTGAAGGCAATATACAGTGATTTTAGAGGAACAGTAATCGTTCTCGATTTCCAGATAGGCATAAGAGGCAAACTTTACTACGAGCCGTAAATACACCTCCTATCGATACACCTACACGATATTTAAATAAAGTACCCCCACCGTTTCACCAATTTCGATAAACTTTTTGCTGTCACATCGCGAATATATACATACATCAAATACCGAGTTTAATCAGAATCGTTAGAGCCGTTTTTAAGAAAAATGAAAAAAACGTAAAAATTGTGGGCGGCTCCGACAGAGCAGACGATGCCTTCGGGTGTTTCTCCAGATTTTTGTGGTATTCCCCGTACTTCTAGAGAGTTAGATAGTTAGGCCTGCTCTGCTTGGTTTAGTTTTGCCTCCATAATTTTTATTTTATTTCTAAGATTGTTGTTTTCTGTTAGTAATTTTTCTATTATTTCGTCCTGTTTTTTTTAACGATCCTCTATTGATTTTAGTCTTTCGGAGTTTTCGAACATTATGTCCCCTTGTGTATTCATACATGTTTTTATATCTTTTATTTCATCGGACATTTTGCCGATTTCTGTCAAAATCGCAATTATATTCTCTTCTATATTTTTGCTAGGTGTAATGCGATACTCAACGTTTGAGGTCTTGCAACCCTTACAATGCCACTGATTTTTATTTTTAATTGTGTGATATCGTGTTCCGTTAAGTTACAGCATTTCCCGTGAAATAAAATCTTGCAGCGCGCGCATGCGAGGGAAAGTTTGTCGTCTCTCGTAATGGCAGCTTTACAGATCGGGCACTGTGCCATTTTAAAGTATTTGAAGCGACTGGATTAACGTAGACAGTTGTGGTGGGGATGGGTGTAATGATCGGGTGTGGTGGGGACTGGGGCCTTCTTATCTCTTCCAGTACCAAACAGCCGGTCGCAAGGCTTTAATTCTTCTATTAATATTTAAATAAATTACGCACTATAGGTTTAGTAATTGGAATCGTTTAATGTAGGTTTTAATTTAGAAAAGGATTAAAAAGGCTATGAGTACTCACTAAATATATGGTTAACAGTACGTAGAAGAACTTGTAATAGAATAAGATGATTAACAACGTGTGGACGATACTATCGCATTGAAGGCTCGAGCCAGACTAGACTCCTACCAGACTTACCTATATGTATATGAAATATATATTAAGGGAAAGTATTGCGATCGTGAAAAATTTCGAATTTATACAATTTTCAACGGTAATACACACTTTGGGGTCTCCTGAGTCCAAATAACCAAGTCCCGCGAAATGGTCTGAGTGTGTGTGTCTGTGTGGGTGTGAACAGACTAGCTCAAAATCTATAAACTGAAAGAACCTGAAATTGGTGTATTTGTATGCCCTCGATGTGACAGCAAAAAGCTTATCGAAATTGGTGAAACGGGGGCGGTACTTTATTTAAATAATGTATAATTTTTACGTTTTTTTCAATTTTCTTAAAAACGGCTCTAACGATTCTGATTAAACTCGGTATTTGATGTATGTATATATTCGCGATGTGACAGCAAAAAGTTTATCGAAATTGGTGAAACGGAGGGGGTACTTTATTTAAATAATGTATAATTTTTACGTTTTTTTTCAATTTTCTTAAAAACGGCTCTAACGATTCTGATTAAACTCGGTATTTGATGTATGTATATATTCGCGATGTGCCAGCAAAAAGTTTATCGAAATTGGTGAAACGGAGGCGGTACTTTATTTAAATAATGTATAATTTTTACGTTTTTTTCAATTTTCTTAAAAACGGCTCTAACGATTCTGATTAAACTCAGTATTTGATGTATGTATATATTCGCCATGTGACAGCAAAAAGTTTATCGAAATTGGTGAAACGGAGGGGGTACTTTATTTAAATAATGTATAATTTTTACGTTTTTTTCAATTTTCTTAAAAACGGCTCTAACGATTCTGATTAAACTCGGTATTTGAAGTATGTATATATTCGTGATGTGACAGCCGAAATTTCATCAAAATTGGTCAAACGGAGGGGGCACTTTATTTAATACATTTTGTCTCATTTTCATGTGTTTTTTTTATTAACTCGAAAACGGCTGTAACTATTTTGATCAAACTGGGTATTTGATATGTGTGTATGCCCGCGATAAGACAGCCAAAATTTCATATGCCGTATTATTACTTATGAAAATAAAAACTTTTATTTAACAATAAAAAAAGTGCGTTTTTCTTAAGAGTAAATGCGTGCTGCTCAAATTCTTTCAAAGTATTTAAGGAGTGAACAAATATGGTACAAGATAATCTTGAATTAATTATATTTTAGTTTGTAAACTTTAGTTCCATAATAAATTTCTGAAGGCAATATACAGTGATTTTAGAGGAACAGTAATCGTTCTCGATTTCCAGATAGGCATAAGAGGCAAACTTTACTACGAGCCGTAAATACACCTCCTATCGATACACCTACACGATATTTAAATAAAGTACCCCCACCGTTTCACCAATTTCGATAAACTTTTTGCTGTCACATCGCGAATATATACATACATCAAATACCGAGTTTAATCAGAATCGTTAGAGCCGTTTTTAAGAAAAATGAAAAAAACGTAAAAATTGTGGGCGGCTCCGACAGAGCAGACGATGCCTTCGGGTGTTTCTCCAGATTTTTGTGGTATTCCCCGTACTTCTAGAGAGTTAGATAGTTAGGCCTGCTCTGCTTGGTTTAGTTTTGCCTCCATAATTTTTATTTTATTTCTAAGATTGTTGTTTTCTGTTAGTAATTTTTCTATTATTTCGTCCTGTTTTTTTTAACGATCCTCTATTGATTTTAGTCTTTCGGAGTTTTCGAACATTATGTCCCCTTGTGTATTCATACATGTTTTTATATCTTTTATTTCATCGGACATTTTGCCGATTTCTGTCAAAATCGCAATTATATTCTCTTCCATATTTTTGCTAGGTGTAATGCGATACTCAACGTTTGAGGTCTTGCAACCCTTACAATGCCACTGATTTTTATTTTTAATTGTGTGATATCGTGTTCCGTTAAGTTACAGCATTTCCCGTGAAATAAAATCTTGCAGCGCGCGCATGCGAGGGAAAGTTTGTCGTCTCTCGTAATGGCAGCTTTACAGATCGGGCACTGTGCCATTTTAAAGTATTTGAAGCGACTGGATTAACGTAGACAGTTGTGGTGGGGATGGGTGTAATGATCGGGTGTGGTGGGGGCTCGGGCCTTCTTATCTCTTCCAGTACCAAACAGCCGGTCGTAAGGCTTTAATTCTTCTATTAATATTTAAATAAATTACGCACTATAGGTTTAGTAATTGGAATCGTTTAATGTAGGTTTTAATTTAGAAAAGGATTAAAAAGGCTATGAGTACTCACTAAATATATGGTTAACAGTACGTAGAAGAACTTGTAATAGAATAAGATGATTAACAACGTGTGGACGATACTATCGCATTGAAGGCTCGAGCCAGACTAGACTCCTACCAGACTTACCTATATGTATATGAAATATATATTAAGGGAAAGTATTGCGATCGTGAAAAATTTCGAATTTATACAATTTTCAACGGTAATACACACTTTGGGGTCTCCTGAGTCCAAATAACCAAGTCCGGCGAAATGGTCTGAGTGTGTGTGTCTGTGTGGGTGTGAACAGACTAGCTCAAAATCTATAAACTGAAAGAACCTGAAATTGGTGTATTTGTATGCCCTCGATGTGACAGCAAAAAGCTTATCGAAATTGGTGAAACGGGGGGGTACTTTATTTAAATAATGTATAATTTTTACGTTTTTTTTCAATTTTCTTAAAAACGGCTCTAACGATTCTGATTAAACTCGGTATTTGATGTATGTATATATTCGCGATGTGACAGCTAAAAGTTTATCGAAATTGGTGCAACGGAGGGGGTACTTTATTTAAATAATGTATAATTTTTACGTTTTTTTCAATTTTCTTAAAAACGGCTCTAACGATTCTGATTAAACTCGGTATTTGATGTATGTATATATTCGCGATGTGCCAGCAAAAAGTTTATCGAAATTGGTGAAACGGAGGCGGTACTTTATTTAAATAATGTATAATTTTTACGTTTTTTTCAATTTTCTTAAAAACGGCTCTAACGATTCTGATTAAACTCGGTATTTGATGTATGTATATATTCGCGATGTGCCAGCAAAAAGTTTATCGAAATTGGTGAAACGGAGGCGGTACTTTATTTAAATAATGTATAATTTTTACGTTTTTTTCAATTTTCTTAAAAACGTCTCTAACGATTCTGATTAAACTCGGTATTTGATGTATGTACATATTCGCGATGTGACAGCAAAAAGTTTATCGAAATTGGTGAAACGGAGGGGGTACTTTATTTAAATAATGTATAATTTTTACGTTTTTTTCATTTTTCTTAAAAACGGCTCTAACGATTCTGATTAAACTCGGTATTTGATGTATGTATATATTCGCGATGTGACAGCAAAAAGTTTATCGAAATTGGTGAAACGGTGGGGGTACTTTATTTAAATAATGTATAATTTTTACGTTTTTTTCAATTTTCTTAAAAACGGCTCTAACGATTCTGATTAAACTCGGTATTTGATGTATGTATATATTCGCGATGTGCCAGCAAAAAGTTTATCGAAATTGGTGAAACGGAGGCGGTACTTTATTTAAATAATGTATAATTTTTACGTTTTTTTCAATTTTCTTAAAAACGGCTCTAACGATTCTGATTAAACTCGGTATTTGATGTATGTATATATTCGCGATGTGACAGCAAAAAGTTTATCGAAATTGGTGAAACCCAGGGGGTACTTTATTTAAATAATGTATAATTTTTACGTTTTTTTCAATTTTCTTAAAAACGGCTCTAACGATTCTGATTAAACTCGGTATTTGAAGTATGTATATATTCGCGATGTGACAGCCGAAATTTCATCAAAATTGGTCAAACGGAGGGGGCACTTTATTTAATACATTTTGTCTCATTTTCATGTGTTTTTTTTATTAACTCGAAAACGGCTGTAACTATTTTGATCAAACTGGGTATTTGATATGTGTGTATGCCCGCGATAAGACAGCCAAAATTTCATATGCCGTATTATTACTTATGAAAATAAAAACTTTTATTTAACAATAAAAAAAGTGCGTTTTTCTTAAGAGTAAATGCGTGCTGCTCAAATTCTTTCAAAGTATTTAAGGAGTGAACAAATATGGTACAAGATAATCTTGAATTAATTATATTTTAGTTTGTAAACTTTAGTTCCATAATAAATTTCTGAAGGCAATATACAGTGATTTTAGAGGAACAGTAATCGTTCTCGATTTCCAGATAGGCATAAGAGGCAAACTTTACTACGAGCCGTAAATACACCTCCTATCGATACACCTACACGATATATTTACAAAAAGCAAATCGCTGTAAAAAAAACTCGACTGTTAATAAATTAATTCCCTTAAAAAAAGAAATAAGCAATAATGAATGGAAAAGTACTGAGAACTTTCAAGTTTTTCGTTATAGAGTCATTATAACTTATGGAGATATACAAATATAAGCATATAAATGTGGAAAAGTGTAGCGTTTACATATTATCGAAGCACGTCGATTTCTAAACTAAGTAAGTTCGTAAGCGAAATTTGTGTGTGTGCGCACATTACACCAGAGTTTTTACACTAATTATTAGATAACATTCTTCCAGTTGAATTCCATTATATTTAAAATGATTACTTTTAATTTCCATAATTACTTTTTAAGATGATTAAAAACTTTCCTTTGATTGGCAAAATTCTTTAAACTTATCTTTTTAAGTTATGGAGATAGGTAATCGGTAGCTATATTTCACGGGCGGTGGTTTAAAATCGCGTTTAGAATCGGTTTATGACAAACTACCGCGAAGCTACATAAAAATTATTCTGGGAGACGCAAATGCAAAGGTAGGGAGGGAACAAGTATATTATCCTACGATCGGTAGAGAAAGTTTACATGAATATACTAATGATAACGGAATACGACTAATAAATTTTGCGATCTCGAAAAACCTAATAATCAAAAGTAGGTAATACGTTTAAACATAAAGGTATACATAAATATACTTGGGCGACACCGGATTCGCAAACGCGTAATCAAATTGATCACGTCTTGGTTCAACGTAGGTCGCAAAATAGCGTAATTAATATTCGATCATATCGTGGGGCCGAATGCGGGTCGGATCATGAACTATTAATCGCGAAAATTCGCCAGAGACTTATAAAACAAAGGAAAAATGAGGCTGGTTTTAATTATGATAATATGAATGTGGAGAAGTTAAAAATTCCGACCGTTAGAAAACAATTCGAACAGGAAGTCAAAAATAGGTTTGAGGCGTTGGAATCCTCTGACGAAGATAACGAAGACATTGATAAGTTGTGGGAAGGTATCAGGGATAGTATTAAAGAGGTCGGTAACTCGTGTCTTGGAAAAAGGGAAATTAAAAATAAACCTTGGTTCGATGAAAAATGTATTAACATGTGCAACAAAAGAAAAGCTGCTAAATTAGAAGCATTAAATACTCCTAACGAAATCAATCTTGCTAACTTTCGAGCATTAAGAAAAGAAACTACTAAACTGCTCAAATTTAAAAAGTGAGAATATCTCAAAAATAAAATAATAGCAATCGAAAGTAACAAAAGCGAGAATAACGTTAAAGCCATGCACGAAGGCATAAACAGAATTCGTAAACGATCGGGCCCGGTTACAACTGGAATTAGGGATGAAAATAACAATATCTTGGCCGATCCGGTAGACATCTAAAGACGGTTCAAGGATTATTTCGATAGTATTTTAAATACAGAAAATAATAGTCTATCTTCCTCTTCGGAATACCAGAGTGCTAAGCCGTTAATTGTAGAACCGAGTAAAGAGGAGGTTGAAATAGCCATTGGAAAATTAAAATCTCATAAAGCAGCGGGAAGAGACAATATCCCCAGCGAACTAATCAAGGTATGCGGGGAAGCTGGAATTTCAAAAATACTTCTTTTGGTTAAAAAGATCTGGGAACAAGAAAAGATACCCGAAGAGTGGAAAGAATCTATTCTCATTCCGATTCACAAAAAGGGATCAAAAACGGATTGCAATAACTATCGCGGAATCTCACTCCCTCCGGTTTGCTATAAAATATTTACGTTAATCCTAACTAGTCGAATCACTGAATACGCCGAGGAAATTATCAGAGAATGTGGTTTCAGACAAAACCGATCAACAGTAGACCAATTATTCTCTCTCCGCCAAATATTAGAGAAAAAATTAGAATATAACGGAATCGTACATCAGCTTTTTATTGATTTCAAAAAGGCATATGACTCCATTAACCGCCAAAAGTTGTATAACATTCTAGTCGAGCAGGGAATACCAAAAATATTAGTAAACTTAGTAAAAATGTGTATGACTGAAACGTTAAATAAAGTTAGAATCGGTAATTATTTTTCTGAGAAGTTCAAGGTCCGCTCTGGTTTGAAACAAGGAGATTCTCTCTCACTTGTTTTATTTAATTTAGCGCTGGAATATGCCATTAGGGAGGTGACAAGTACCGGAAAGGGTTTGAATTTGGGAGGGAATATACCCGTGCTCGGATATGCCGATGATTTGGTATTACTTGGGGAGGACGTTGAAACCATAGAAATGAACACAATAACGTTGATGAAAGCCGGACAAGAACTTGGACTGGAAATGAATACGGATAAGACAAAATACATGGTTAGTTGTAGAAGTGGTGAGGATTTCGCTGTTATCAATGTAGGGGGGAATAAGTTTGAACACGTAGAGAAATTTAGATATTTAGGGGCGATGATAACTAGAAAATACGAAATGGATGAGGAAATTAAGGCTAGATTAAAAACCGGTAATGCTTGCAACTTTTCAGTCGCGAAATTGCTTAGCTCGCGCCTTCTGTCCCGAAACATAAAGATTAGGATTTACAAAACTATTATTCTTCCAACAGTCCTTTACGGATGCGAAACCTGGCCGCTGATATTGAAGGATGAGCAACGGCTTAGAGTTTTTGAAAATAAAGTACTGCGTAGAATATTTGGACCGAAGAGGGATGAACTAACCGGAGAATTTAGACGCTAACACAACGCCGAACTGAGTGAACTTTATCCAGTAACTATAATTGACGTGATTGCAGCAAGACGAATAAAATGGGCGTGTAAAATTGCGAAACTTGCCTGTGAACGAATTCCGAAAAGATTAATAGGCGCGGTGCCGAATGGGAAACGTCCGAGGGGTAGGCCGAGACGGAGGTGGGAGGATTGCGTTAGGGCGGATATTTCGAAGTTGGGTCTGGAGGACGGTGGATGGATAGAGGTGTGCAGGGAGCGAGTGGTGGTGTCGGCATTGAACCTTCGGGTTCGCTAAGCCTTTATTATTATTATTATTATTATTATCTGTTTAAGAAAAAGGATAAGCCAATTAAATATTGGCCAGATTGTTTATATTGTATGAAAGAGAGGTAAATTTGCTTTCTTGAGTGAAACTTAATTGGTTTGGCAATCCAATTGTTTTTGTTTTGTTTTTTCAATTCATTGCAGCGATGTAAAATAATAGCTTTATTTCAATAAAAAAAGAAAAAACTAATTATTTAATTGTTTTCTAGTCTAATTTAAAGATAACAGCTGAAACAAGAACCATTACAAGATCCGATTAATGGACGTTAACCTTATGAATGGACCATAAACTAGCGCTGTCTGGCTATCGGACACTTAAACTAAATTTATTCTTCATAACCCATCAGCCATGTAAAGGTGGGATAATTACACATTGCGAGTGGGAGAAACTTCCCGCCTTTATATCTTCAATAACACGTCCTTCAGAAAAAAAAAAAAAAAAAAGTATCCATACCTGGACAAGTTTTTGAGTTTTAGAGACTCGCAAGTTGTACACTTTGTTTTATTATATATACTTATTGATTAATGTTAATTATCTGAAGAGTTTATGGCGTCATGGGTAAAATAAGAGAGTTCATGGCCCTTTTTCCTTCTGGAATTTCGGAAGTATAAAGGAGGAAGTAGGCTATAATGGATTCCGTGGGGCGAGAAAGGTTGAAGAGGAACGCCAAATATGCAGGATAATGGGGGTGGGATATTTCGGCCTTCCTCGGCCGTTCCTAATGAATGACTCCTTCTCCAAAGCCTCCTTGAGTAATTAAACCATCAGTCCCATAAATATTACAAAATTACTATTCCCCTGATGACATATTAGGCTTGTTCATTGATTGATAGTTTAGTTTATATATTCATAAGCTGGAGTGCTGCAGTCTGACTAATCAAATTTTAACATACTTGAATTATCTGGTGATCTAAAGGACCGCCATCCGATGTTGCAGGTTCTCCTTTGGATTTTTTTTTGTTTATTTTATTTTATGCAAGATATCGAGAAGGTACGAATTACAAGTAGCTTTATTTAAAACTTCGCCTCATTAGTTATATTTATTTTGCCTTTTAATTAAGAATTACCTAAAAAAAAAATTAATAACATTGTATTCTTACAAGAAATTTACTTTATTTAACGGTTTGATACATAGATGTTGGTTTAGGGATAGGTTTCCTTTTTGATATTGAATAGTTGAAAATGTGGTTTTATCAATACCTATATAATAAGGTATTATTTTTAATAATGAAAAGTTATATGAAAAGAAATACTTGACTCCCATATATGTTGTTGGAGATTGTTAATACAAAAATAAGGTATATTGTCTATGAATTAACCCTGAAGATGGAAAAAATTTCCGAAACGTTGTTTATAATGTTGGACTTCCTTTTGTCATAGTGTTTTTTTTTCTTAGTTCATTTATTTCAGTGTTGCTTGCTCTTAATGTATGAAAACCTTTATTGGAGTTCAGAAGGCGAATTCCATAAGTTTTTTTTACTTTCACTTACCTATATATGAAACTAACAGACCCGGCCACGCGTTGCTGTGGCTCAGTAGTTATATCCTAATATTTTTAAACAAATACAGTCATACCAATATTCATTGATAAAGATGAAAACCTTTCAGCTAATCGAAATCCAACCTGATTGAGAATAGAGCATTACACCATTTGAAAGTATTTGGTAAGGAATATAGGAAAGTTAAAGTTTTTATTTTTTACATCTCATATTTCAATGTAGTTTGATTAAAAAGGAGCTGATTGTGTTTACGACTCACAGCGCTGCCAACACTATCGCCCTTTTTTGATGCATCGGTATAAACTAACTCGAAATTGCTATATTTTTCCACTAATTTTAAAAAGGATGACTGAACTTCTACCGGGTAAGTTTTGGTAACCTCAGCCATTGATCTATTTATTATTGGCCTAACACTACTTAAACTTTGTATTGTTAGTTTAGCAACGGGTTTAATATTGCTCAGGGTCATGCCAATCTTGGTTAACGCGTCATATATGTCCTTTTGATAGGCGTTTTTCTCAATTTCTTTGAGACCCGATTTCCCCCCGGCAAATACGTGTTCGGTAGGAGGGTGGTGTGTTGAAGCTTTTAATTTAGCAATATATTTGAGTGATAAGAAATCTCTTCTTAAACAGGTTTTTACATAACACAATTAAGAATTTTTATTTATTAAAGTACTAATTTGTTCAAAATGTTTTGGGTTAACCTTTTTTTTTTTTAACACAAACCAAAGATTTGATGGTTTCCACACACGATGCCCATTGCCCACATGAGGTATGCCATTGCCCATGGGAAAAACACGGATTTTCAAAGTCCAAGTCGACATTGTTTGCCCTTGGGATTTTTTTATGGTCATGGCAAAAGCCAAACAAATATGATATTGAAGCCTTTTAAATTTTATTAAAAATTCTGACGGTTCCAGGGGAATTGTTGGCTACAGGACGATATCTCCTATAAACCTTCCAGGCAACATTTTTGCTTCAATAACATTTCCTGTGATCCTTTTAATGACCAAACGTTTACCGTTGCACAATTGAGGTGGATTTAAGTTAATAAGAAGAATGATTGGTGAGCCAATCTTCAACTGGAGATTGTTTGGGTGTATATCCAGGGAATTCAAAAATTCAGATGGGAAATTTACGGCTTCGTTTACATCTAGAACATTGTCAATTGATTTTGGAAGTTTATTTCATCGAAATCAACATTTTTTGCTGCCAAAATAGCACGACTACCCAGCCAATTATAGTCCAAATAATTGTTCAACATATCAGGAAAGACACTTTATATTAGTTCATTTTTCGTCTCTACAACAGTGGAGAAATTTAAAAATGCTGCACTTGGATCCTCTGATGATTTGATTTGATGGAAGTCCAGGCGAGCTATATTGGATACTTCAGCGTAACGGATAAGTGGGATGTAGAATGAGCTCTTCACCCAGAGGGTCAGACTCGATGAGCCCTCTCAACCACATCTTGCAGAGAAAATGATGAGCTCTGCACGTTTTTCATTGATATTAATAATACATTGATGTTACTAAAAAACAAGTGTTGAGTTTGTCAGGAACAAAACTCAATATACAATTCAAAAATTGATTACCTTTATTTTAATTTTTTTTTTTTTTCAATAAACAAAATTATGTTGATCTAAAATCGCTTGAAGTGGAGAAAAAAATATATTTGAAAATGTAAGGAGTAGGATTTACTAAATAAAAACTATTTCCGACAAGACATAAGTCAACAAACACTTGTAAAGAATTAGGATTTGTTTATTGCTAAAACGAATTTGATCTGATTCACGTTGTTATTAAAAGATGATTATAGAATTTTTGATTGAATTAAAATTTCTTTCATAATTTAAGTTGTTTTTGTTTTTTTACGATGAGTATAAGGCGAAAAAAAAATTACTTGCTGAAAGAAAAATCATTACTAAATTTCGAGACGATGGACTTTCTTTTCATGTAATTATAAATATTTTAATTTCACGAAAATTTTAACAAGAAAACTAAGAAGATGTACACCTCAAAAACTTTCAAATTGCGATAGGCGGAATCGATTTGTATTACAATTAAGTTTGATCCGAAAAAAAAATATGCTTCAGATTTTGTTAGCAATTTTGCTAATGATATACATGTAGTCTTTAGGTCGAATATATAATTCGCCACTTAAAATAATTTAACTGATAACAAAGATATTTTAAATGGCAATCTATCTGAATATTTGCCTTTCGTACTTTTCTCTAGTGATTTCGTTTGATTCTCACAGTACTGTAGATGATGCTACAACCATAGGTTACAACAAAGGATGTATTTTTGATTAAAATGCTGTTGGTTTTTTATATTGATGCTGATAAATGGATGAGCCGGCTTGGGTAAGTATTTCACAAGTACATTGATTATGGTATTTTCGTTCTATTTATAAACCAGGAAAGTAAGAAAGGTGCACACTATGCATTCAGTAATTCTCAAAATAGGCATTCATAGAGACAATACATTTTTCGAACATATATTTTAAAGTTGTTAGTTCTTCGACCAATTACGGAACAAGAATCCTTTAAATTGATTTTCAATAATGTCTTTCATACGAGTAAAATAATTATTGTCGTAAGCTCATTGTTTTTTATTGTTTTAGAGGTATTAAAGCAATTATCAGCTCTTCGTTTTCCATACAATCACATAAATTAGTAAAACATAAATTAGTAAAATTTATATATAAAAAAAAATTGACTACTTTCCCCATGATGAAATCGATGGGATTTTTACAGATGCCAGCCCGTTAAAACATTTATAGGTATTAGGAAATAAATAATTAGAGCAGAACTGTATTTTTTTAACCCATTATCTCCCAGAACTTTTTTTTTTCTAGAATGGACTGAAGTCTTTAAAATCATTTAGTTATCTTGCAAATTGAATTTAAAAAATATAAATTTCTTCAGATTTAGCTGCTGTGTCCAGATAAGCCCTGTTGCGAAAACGCAACACTGGGAATGAGAGGGTACGTTTACTTTACTACAAGAGGAAGCTGTTGCGTTATCGCAACACTGGGAACAAATGGGGGAGTTAAGCAGGTCATTTCTAAAAACGAAAATATTAAGTAATTAATTAAGATTTATAATATTAAAATAGGAATATCTAAGAAATCTATGATTATACATATAATGAGGGCGTCCATTGACGTTTAATCATTTTTTTTCGAATAATTGTGGACTTATATAATAAGAGAAATATGTAATAAAAAATGCTTAACCTAAAATTCAAAAGCTGCAAAATAATTATCTAACAAAGAGCTTCAAGACGTGTACCGGGACTCATGCGCAGTCCAAAAACATTACTAAATTCATGCTTTAAATGGATAGTCCATTAAAATTAGAATTGGGTATTATTAAATTTGAATTTATTGTCATACAAAACAGGATTTGAAGCTGAGGTTTAGAGAGCCCGATAATTGTATTGACCTATTCCTGGAGTGGAAGTATACAATCGATCCCGCAATAACGAGCTGAAACGGAGGGGTTTACTTTCAAGGGAGCCCTGGCAGCTTTCTACAGGGCCGAGCATGCGCAGTACCATCCTAGCTCATTATAACAGCCATGTTGTGAAAGAACCTTTTTATTTATTTCCTTTTATTGTTGTAATCTGTGATAAAATTATACCTGAAGTAAAAGATTTATTCATATAGTAATACTACCTAAATTATTTTAAGGTATTAGCGCTACCATATCTTGTAAATATTTTAGCTAGAGACGCCCCAATTGTTGCTTATCCTGTAATTTTAAGTATTGGGTTATATTTACTATCGGTGCCTAGTGTAAATAAGGATTATTTTTCTCTAGCATATTTATGTATTTTTGATTTAATATTTGATTTTAGTGCTTTAATTAATCGCATCTAATACATCAGTGTTATTTCGCATTTATTCTGAAATTAATATTTTTGTAAAATGTCTAAACATAATTCCTGTAATAAGGTAAGTAAGGAAACATTCATTTTTTTTATTTTTTTTTTGTTATTTAACGGAGTAACTATCTGTTTTCATTTGGCATGTATTTGTATAGGTTACTTTCTACCATAATGTGATATTTTAGTTGGAAAGATATGTACCTCGATTTAGCCGAATTAGTGATTTATCTTCATAATGGCTCAAATTTTTTACACAACAGTTTCAAGTAATTAAATGCACCTTTTTAAGTCAATATTTTGTTATTTAAATTTTGTATTGTTAATTATATATACATGCTAGGCTCACCATCTGCTCAGCAGTCTTTTGAAGTAGAACTTGAGCAGTTTTTGCAGTCAACTGTTGTACTTAGTAATGATGTGCAGGACGACAGTGAGTATCATTCAGTTTTTTAATTAATGTAATAGGCTTTTATTTTTTTAGGCTTAATGTTTTTTTAATTTATCATAGATTTGTCATTATTAGTTTTCTTTTAAGTGGAGTATTTCCCTATCATTGGCTAATAATTAGCAATTAATCAATATTTAAGCACGGTCGTCCTTGGAGATTCATTTCTATGTGACATGTGTCAATAGTTATAAAGTTTTAGAATTTGTTCTTCATAAAATAGCTTGTAAAGTTGCATACTAATTTCTTTTGTTGTATGAGCAACCCATCCACATTTATTCATCGCTTGAATAATAAATTTTAGGAGTCCAATTTAATCTTACTGAAGAGGAGACTGAAACTTATCTATCTCAGCCTCTTTCACTGGCTGCTGTAGGGGATGAATCCAATACTGACAATAATAATCAGCAAATGCTTATTGATGCTGGTGAATTATTTTCGTTTACTGAAGAGTCAGCACAAAATGAAGTATTGCAAGAGGTAATAAATCAACTTTTCATTTGAATTAAAATACTATTAATGTACTTAAGTGTTGGTAATTCAATCGTAAGAACTCTAGCTTCTGCCCTGCAACCCTTAGACATTATTTTATGATAGTCATTTCCTGATAATTTGACCAAAGATGCATTATCTGTTCACCATATAATAGTTGTTATTTACTGTTGAAGTAATGCGATAGTTAAAAATTTTAACTTCAGATTTTTTTCCATGGTAACCAATTGCAACTGTCATGAAACTAAATAGGTGAATAAACCTCCTTAAACTACCATAACACCTAAGAATGAGATGTGCCTGTAATTTCGTTGAGATTAGATAAAATGGGAAAAAGTTGGTAATAATTCCTGTCTCCCGCCTGACCCCATTTTTTTGATGTAATGCATATATGAAACTGCTATTGCTTAAACTGTGGTTAGGGATTAATACAACTTAGGAGCCAAAGATAATATTTTTCTAATATAAATGATTCCGTATGTGTGGTTTTTCTCAATAATCAGAGTGAATACAAATAAAGTATATACATTTCCTTTAGGCTAATATCTATACTGTATTAAAACAATTAGTGTCACAGTAAATAAGTGTTTTTTGTTATTCTTTTTGTACCCCAATGTTATTATTTTTTTAAGTTTGGCAGAATTAAAGATGTAAGAAGATTAAAATATGTTAAATTAATTATTTCATTGATAGTACTTTAGCTATTCACAAACATAAATGTTCCAACAAGCACTTAAACTACATTTACAACTCTTATTGCATGTGTACTACGCTTTTACTAACAGCCCATTGTTAATAGGCTCGGCATATTGCTTGCGAAAGAGTTTTCATCATGTTTTAAATGCTTGTTTGAAAATGCCTAATAATTTCACAAAAACATGTGGTGTCAAATTATACATTGCTCACTAACTGTAGTTGGAGCTCTGCAGCTGTGATTGCCAGGATTAGTTGTAATTGTATAATTTAACTAATTTTTCAAACTACAGTAGTTTTTTGAGGTACTGTATGTACATGTGAAGTAATGTACATAGTATTTGCATTCTGCCATATACAAACTATAAGTAGTTGTCTTTGTTATGAAGTACCAATGTAGTTAACTATTGCCCAACTCTGGTCACATCTATACAATTCTTTTTTTCTTAATAAGTAAATTCAAATGAAGAATGTATCTAATTTTTATTGACTTATTTTTGTTTATAAAACCATCCAGCCCCAAAGAAAAATACATTTTAACACAAAAAAAAAAGTTGTTGAAATTTTTAAAAAAATAATAAAACAAAATACTTATTTAAAAAAAATAGAGATCTGTTTTATAATTCCTTAATAAACAGAAAGAAAAAGAATTGTTAAAAATTAAGCAAATTGTTGCTGAGAAAAGGTGCTTGAACTTAAGCTTTTTTAGAAACTCCAAATCCTCCTTGCGTGAATAGCCTCTCAAAAAACAAAGAATTATCCACAAAGCCCTTCTAAACAAACTAAATGTTAAATAATTTTGGAAAAACTAATTCTGAAACAAAAAATATCAGGTATGGACTCTCCAATAAATTGAATACCCTTAATAAATAATCGGGGAATAATAAATAAAGAACGGGGAAGATACAACCTACTCAACTAATGTTAAATATCTGGGCGTCACTTTAGATCGCTCTTTAACATGGACACCTTATATTAAAGATCTAAAGTCAAATTGTTTACAATCTTTAAATATCCTAAAAACTGTAAGTAACCACAACTGGGGCGCGGATAGAAGCAGCGTTATTCGGCTTTATAAAACATTCATTATGAGCAAATTAGATTATGCGTGGGTAGCATACGGTTCCGCGAATAACAAAACTTTGGAGATGCTAGAAACGGTCCAAAATACAGCTCTGCGAGTTGCTATTGGAGCATTTCGTTCAAGCCCCATAGCGAGTATCCAAGTAGAGGCTGGTGTAATGCCATTGGAAATACGAAGGAAGATCTTAGACTTGGCTTACTACATTAAGATAATTTCGCGGCTGGATCACCCTTTAAACGAAATTTTCCGATTGCTCACAATGAACCCTGTCAACACAAATACAAAAGCAAAACGGTCACTACCGGAAAGATGCTCAGCATACATAGCCCATCTCGATCTTGAACCCTTCCCCTCAATTTTGGAATATCAAAATTTGCAGATAGCTCCCTGGTTGTTACCGATTCCTAAGATTCGCAAGGTAAAACATGATAAGGACCTTGGACCAAAGCTAGGAATGTTAGAGTTCGCATAAAACCAACCCGACTGGGAATATTTATACACCGATGGTTCCAAAACAGAGGATGGAGTAGGCGCAGCCGTTGTCTCTAATGATATATACACTTATTCATCACCATTAATTTGCTCATCATACCACGCGGAACTTTTGGTAATTAATCGTGCAATAAACAAATTAAATACAGTAAACAAAAAGGTATACATACGTTCAGATTCAGAATCGGTTCTTAAGACAACAAAAAATCCATTTTCGACGAACACATTAGTAACTGATATCTTAATACACTTGAAATCATTGGAAACGGTTGGGTATAAGGTACAATTTTTGTGGTTACCAGGTCACTGTGGTATCAAAGGCAATGAGCTTGCTGATACTATGGCGAAAAAAGGGATTAAAGAAGGAGAGCCAGTAACACATGCACTCGCCACAGAAGTAATTGCCTTAGTAAAGCAAAAGGCGCGTGAGAAATGGCAAGGCGATTGGTTCGGGCTGAGAGACAACAAATTAAGAGTGGTAGAACCCAGCGTAGTTCCAAATTGAAAAGAACTGCAGCTAAACAGAAGGGAGGAAGTAATTCTCAGCCGCCTACGGATAGGGCACACAAGGGTCACTCATGAGTACCTCATGGCAAGGAAATCCCCGCCTCAATGCATCACCTGCGATGTGCCTCTGACGGTGTCGCATATCCTCACAGAGTGTTATGCCTACGAAATAGAGCGGAGAGAAGTGGGACTTGGAACCGACTTAGGCGAGATACTAAGTAACACCTTGAAGATGGCCGAAAAATTGTTCTTGTTTTTACGAAAAATTAATCTGTATGTCAAACTTTAATGTATTTTTGTTCTCTTTATAATCTTTCATTGTCCTTTTGTTTTCCTTTTTTGTATAATATTATCCTTGATTCTCTTCCCAACTTATTCATTTATACAGTGAAACCTCTCAATAGGGGACACCATTGGGACATAAAAAATGGTCCTGTATTGGGAGGTGTCCGCTATATGGAGGGGCGATAAAAATATTTTTTTAAAATAATTGTTACGGAAATGTATGGTGAATACATATGATGAAAAATAAAGGTAAATAGAAAAGAATAAACTACTATTTGTTTACTAAAAAAT
Organism: Aelia acuminata; assembly: GCA_911387785.2. Taxonomy (NCBI): domain Eukaryota; kingdom Metazoa; phylum Arthropoda; class Insecta; order Hemiptera; family Pentatomidae; genus Aelia; species Aelia acuminata. Next base: position 74,617,531 of record OU426979.1, on the reverse strand, counting down.
AACAGTGCTCCTCAAATACTATGTAGTATGAAAGTATGACAATTATGTAATACTATTTAACATAAAAAAATTACACGATGATGAACAGAGATAAATGAGCATTTCATCACTATAACAGTATCAAGCATACAAATAAATACGTAAAATACACGTTGACTTCTTTATATCAATGTCATTCTTAATTTCATATGTCTTAAAAAAAAAAAAAAAAAAAAAAAAATTAAGTCTAAAATACATTAGATTTGTTAAACTTTTTTAAAGAAATCAGTCATTTTTGACTGACTGGTACCTGGTACACTTACTAGCTTGTTTTTCAAGATAGAGGAGTAATTCAGAGGTTAATTGAAGAGCTGTAGCGTCCTGATTTTGTAAAGAAAAGGATTTTATTTTTTCTGCATAAGTTATGGCCTCTTTCCTCATAATAATAATTTTCTCTTCCTCATTCTTCTTTTCTTCATCTTCATTACTATCTTCATCAGGTTCTGCTTCTTTGCAGTTGGTAACTATCGCATCAATTTCGAGTCGGCCATCTTCCGTTTGGAGTTCACTGTCAACTAAAACATAGTCATCACATTTCTGTCCGAAATTGATAATCATTTTGTTGAATTCTTCATTTTCTTCGGAAGTTATTTCTTCCCTACAATTTAAATTATTTGAATCACCTCCAAAACCAGATTTCATGAAACAATTTCGTACAGTTTCAGCCTTAATTTTTTTCATTGCTGATGTTAGGAACAAAATTCCATCCAAAACTGTGATTGCAGCTCCTGTAGAGATTTATTTTCCATTTGATGAACAATGTGTCTTAAAATGCAGTGGCGGTAATAAAATTTAAGATTTTTAATTATGCCCTGATCTAGCGGTTGGCATTCAGACGTGGGATTTATGGTGGGAAAAAATAAGCTTCACGTTGCTAAGCTGTAAATGAGGGTGGCAGGTGGCATTATCTAAAAATAAAATCACCTTCCTACCTTTTCTTCTCATTTTGTGATCAAAAGCAAGAAGCCAACTGGTCATGATTTCGGTGGTCATCCATGACCTATTTTTCATTTTTTAGACACATTGTAAAAAACAGCCCAGTTTCATCACAGTTGTAAATTGAGTCCTCCTCATACCCTTCACACAAGTCTTTCACTTTGTTTTTCCATTCAATTTGCTGTTGAACACAAGCACTTTCACCACTGATTGAACGATATGAAATGTTATGTCTTCTACGAAACTTTTCCAGCCACCCATTGGAAGCCTTGAAATCATTTAAACCAATTTGCTGCGCCACCTCTAACGCTTTTTCTTGAATAAATCTGCCGGAAATGGGAATATGTTGAGCTCTTGCACGAATAAACCACTCAAAAACAGTATCATCAACACTCTTTGAAAAGTTTTTTGGTTTTTGTTTTCTGCCCACATTTTCATAATTTCATTCTTCGCCTTCAGGATTTCCGAAACTTGCGTTTTACTTATATGAAATTTTTCAGCCATTTGGCGTACGCTTATTTTATCTTTTTCATAATTTTTTATGACTTCCACCTTTTCTTTTAAACACAATCTCACGCGTTTTGACATTTTTTACACGAACTATTACCTCCTCACTGAACCGAAACTGATTAGAAACTGAAGGAAAGAAGGGAGAGAGAATATATGTAACCATAAACATGACATGTTTATGGTATTATGTTCTCTCTTATATTCTTAACATTGTTAACTAAAATTAAATTTCCAATAACTGAAGGCAGGCTCATGTTCTAGGAACCGCATCTAGGTAATTAGGTGTAATTTGGAGTGCTGAATTCCACTTAATTTCTGGGAAAACAAGCTCTTTTGTTTCTCTGCTGGCCACTATTGAGAGGTAAATATGACCGAAAATCATTGTTTATACTGTCCGCAACCGCTATTGGGAGGGTCCCTTATTGAGAGGGACAACTCAATGTAAGTCTATGGGCTTTTGGCCGGTGTATGAAAAATATTTCGCTAATCAGAGGTGTCCGTTAGCAGAGGTTTCACTGTAATATTATCCTTTATTCTCTTCCCAAGCAACACCTAAATTCTTGTAGCGTTACTACCTTCTTTATTGTTTTCATTCTTTATTGTCACCGATAATTTTTATGTTACTATTGTATTAATAATTGTACTCTTTTCTTTTCTTTTACAAATGTTGTATGGGGGCTAAAATGACCCAAGTGGTTGAAAAGCCCATTTTTGTTATAAATAAATAAATAATCTTTAGTTTAACAAGTATTGGCCATATAATCAATTTAAATCAAGAAATATTAACTGGTCTTACCTGATCAGAATTTAACATTGCCGTTATTTTCTTGAAAATATAAGACTAAAAAATCAGAACTTTAGTTCCAATTTATTATAGGCCATAAAATACATCTATCAACTACCAATTATGATTGTTGAAAATCTGACTTAAACTTTACTTTTCGATTGCGTACTTATGTCATTTGTTCTTAGGCGGGATTTATTTTTAAGATCCTTTCAAAACCAAAAATATATAAAACTCAAAATGAATCCTGGATTTCCTGATCGGCTATGTTATTAGAAACAACTCCACTTACACTCTAGGAAAATATGTGAGTGAGGCTAGGGGAGAATTTTCTCCAACAATCCACCACCAGTAGAAACTGCCTGCCCTAATTACACTATATTGAAATTGTGTGATAATATACCATTAATAACTTCTATTTACTGATTCAATCCAGTAATAACAGAACAAAATTGAAAACTATTCTAATTCAAAAAATGTTACAGAAATAAAAAAATAATGCTTAGAATTAGCATTGTTACACATTTTTATGTATGATACTAAAATTGAACAAGATCAATCATTTCTTTATTATTATTATAAAATTCTGTACAAAAATTCTATTACAATTAATATGCAAAGTTATTTCATTTAAAGTTCATAGGAAATTATTTTTGAAATGCTGGGCTGCTAATCTTATTAGAGACATATTAGTAATTGTGTTTACTTTTGAATCTATCAATATACTGTTATGATACTAATAACTGATTTTGTGTGGTGGGTGTTATTGATTCGTGTGGAAAAATATTAAGTAAAATAATAAATTCCAACAAGATGAACCTTACTGCGATTTGATAGCATAAGTGCATGTGTGCTGCAACAGATTAACATAATTATGTTTCAATAGACGCAGCTACTTACTCAAAGTTCTAATGCTACTTAGATTAGTTCTATTCCATATAATATTTTTCTTTTAACTTTGCTTTTGTAACATGATTCAATAAATAGTTTTCTTGGGTATTATTACAATCAATGCCTCGACTTAATAAAACTACAGTTTAATAGCTCTCTTCTTTGTTCCTTAAGTTAATTTTTTTTTTTTTTTCATCAATGGTCCATACATATTTTTTAATAAATTATGCTTTTAATTTTAATCTAATTTAAAATTACTTCTCAGACTTTTCAGGATATCAGTGAAATGGAAACCGAGGAATTTCAAACTTCTGTTGACGTATCTGATTTTAAAACAATTAGTATAGTTGACAATGAGCATTTGGATATAGGACCTCTGATAGGAGATCACTTCATCATCACTGATGTAATGATACTTTTATTTATTTATTTTTTTATTATTATTGGAAACAGTTAATAATTAATTGACCTCTTCTTTATCTCATAGAATAACAAAGAAACCACTGAAATAATACTTGCCGAAGGTAACATCAACCGTTTAGAACTACCTCAAATTGTTTCATCAATAGCTAATGGAACTGAAGATTCTGAAAATGTTAGACTAGAACTTCAAACAGACGCTATCATTAGTAATTTTGATGAAAATGATGATACCAAAGAGCAAGTATGTTAAATGAATTCATATTAATTTATTTTGTGATTCTAACTGATACTGGCATTTAAGGTTAAATCATTCCTTAATTGCAGTTAACAGAAGAGAGTGTTTCTGAATCAAATCTTCTTAAGTGTACTGTTTGTGGTAAAGAGTTTCGAAAGAACTTTGATCTTCAACAGCATATTCGATCTCACACTGGGGAAAGGCCTTTCCAGTGTGTCGTGTGTGGGAGAGCCTTTGCCCAAAAATCAAATGTCATGAAACACATGGCAACTCACAAGGTAATGCATTTTAAAGATAAACTATGTAAAGTTTAAATAAACGTGACACTTTAAATTGTATTTTATTTAAATTATATCTTATTTAAACTGTAGCCAACTCGACAGACGGCTTACTGCCATTGTCTACGCTTTGAAGATTATTTTATTTATTTTTTTTTTGTTATAAATTTTGTATTTATTTAAATAAAAGCATTATTCATTCATTCATTCTGGCTTATCTATGATAAACTCAAAATATCAAATGACTGAAATATATGTTTCAATGCTTTGCACATGTTTTTCTTGTTGCGGTTCCTTCCATGTTTTGTGATTTTTATTTTTTTGCATTTCCCTTATTTTTCCTTTCATTAATTGAAGAATGTTTACTCTTAATTAAAAAGTTAATTTAGGGAAAAACATAGTTGTTGAACATGATCACAGTCATATCAGCTCCTAGCACAACTCCTGACCAAGGAACAGTCCAGTAAAGTAAAATTTTATTAGCAATCCAAATTTCATTAATTCCTGCTCTTTCATTAAGCTCCTGCCATCTAAATAAAGATTATATTGGAGGGTTATAGTGATGGCAGTGGAAGGAAGGGCTGTTTTTATACCAGTATATACCTTTCACATGGGCATTGTTTACTCTAAAGAGCTCCAGTTTTATTCCCTTACAGTAATTAATATACACAGCACTATACATTTTAATTTTTTGTTGTTTTAAATTACTTTGCGAGTAGATTTTTTTTTTTAAATTGAGTCCATATTAAACCATAAACATATACACACCACACTTATGGTAAAAGATCAATGGGCCCTAATTCTTAATTCAATGAGTGGGGCAAGTTACTCTTTAAAAGTAAGTGAACCTTGTATGCTTTTATTTTAACTTCTAATATTGTATTGTAACACTTATGTGGGTTAACAATTTTTATTTAATGAAAATAACAATATTTAGTGCCACTCAAATTATGAGACTACAAATATTGAAACAAACAATTAAGAAGGTTACAAAAATTATTACTTCATAACACAGATATAATCACATGACTTGCGCTTCAGAACAAGGCTAACTCTTCAGTCAATCGCTCTTTATATATAGTCGTAAAGAGAAGAAATTTTCTTCAAGGAACATGGTTGTCTGATGAAAAAGGAACTAGGTTAGTCTGGCTGCTATGTTGTATATGTTGCCTCTAATGTTTCAAAAACTGTTCGACATGAATAAAACCTATAAGGTGAAAAGATTTTATTTATGTATGCTTACTAGGTATTATCATAAAAGGGAGTATGCTAAGGCAAAAATCATTTTTTTAATAATAAATACGTACATTTAGTTCATTATTGTTTTAGTGTTTGAGTTTATGAAGATTTCTTAGTTTACCATGCGCCCAACAAATAATGAGTCGCCATTCTTTGAAGAAAAATGTATCTTATCTTTTTTCATCGATTTAAACCTTCACCTACCAAAACTATCTCAACAGATCCTGTATTGGATGTGTTTAATATTATTAGGGGGGTGGGGGGTATGGATAATGAGGAGTTTACTGTAACAAGGATTCCTTTTCACCCTTCATTTTTAAATATTTTCTGTTCTTTCTGATGAGGTGTGTTGCGTTTTAAAATATATATATATATATATATATATATATATAACAAAATTTAAAATACTGCTTCTTTTTTACTTTATGCACTTAAAGGTCCTTTTAAGTAATTGAATAAATAAAGGTTACATGAATAGTTTCATTTTGTAGGTGTGGCCAAAACAGCTTTCTACTCTGCCACCAGTACCTTCCAATATTGGTGGAACTGTAAGTACTTTCTGTGTTTAATGTATTGCTATTTTAATCTAGTTACTTATATACTAATAACTTTATTTCAGGACGGAAGATTGCTCATTGAAAAAATGTTTGCTTGCCAGTATTGTACTAGTATTTTTGATAGCTATCAGGATTTGAAATCTCACCGCAAAGTGCATATGAACCAAAAGGTATAAATTTATTTCATTGCTACTAAATCTCCTATCATTTTTATAATCATGCATGAGTTGCTGTGATGAATGTAGATATATTTATATCTATTGTAAAAATATTATATAATTTGGATATAAATATTAAATCATACATCCATTTTTCAAATAAAAGTGGTTATTCATCATTTACTTGTGAAAAAGGGTTTCATTCCATTTTACTAGATTTTACCTATGTTAACAGTTTCACTGACTTATAGACTGAAATGACAATATTGTTAGCTAGTTATTTGTTTCTTTGTATTTATATTTACATTTTTATCTAGAGTTGAAATTACTATACTATTTCAAAAACTTGACATTAGATATAAATATACTTCTTGTCCACAATATATTCAACTTATTAGCAATATTAGGGAAACATTTTGATATTTGTATGAACAACATAATATTAAGAAAGTCTATCTAAAGAGGATGGAATGTTTATTGACAAAGCCAAGTATCTATTTAATAGTAACTATGTTGAAATGATAGTAAAGAAAATGGGGGGCATTGTAGTCACAGAAAATATCATGCTAATTTGCCACACATACCAAGTTTTTATGCTCCTGATGCAACCTAGATTGCAGATTATAATATATCAACTAGATATATCAAGATAAGATTAAATCTATTTGAGTAAATTGTCTTGCCAAAAATGTGATCATAAAACTTAGTCATCATAATATAATAATGCAAATATTTAATCAATGTAGCTTTATTTTTTATCACAAAATTTATTTATTTATTATATGTTTTTAAATTTAAGTAATATTTGGTTTTTCTTCTCAGGTTTATAAATGTGCTCAAAAATCATGTCCTATGACATTCAAAGAACTTGATGCATTCCTTGAACACACTTTTTCTCATTCTGAAAAAGCATCTTATCAATGCCATATTTGCCATAAGGAATTCAATTCATTGGATGATTTGGGGCAGCACCAAATATTCCATGAAGAAGCGAAGATGCCTGCTAAGTAGGTTTTTTTTAATTAATGTTTTCCTTAATCTTTAAATACTAAGGAATTGTTTGTTTTACATCACTTTATACCACTTAGGTTACTCAGATGATGCTACAGTGGGAGTCTTAAATTTTTCCTATCCAGGTATAATTAAAATAAGGATCTTTAACGAGTACCTGACATCGTACAGGCTCAGGACCTCCATTTTATTTCCTATCTGAGACGCATAGTCTAGGATTTTTGCTTCCTTTAAAAAACCCTAGGGCCACCATAAGACTTCGAGACGAATCCGTCACCTTTAATATTGAAGGTTGCTATGCTAACCACTACACCACAGATGGCCACCCTTATTCAAAATAATTAATAAGTGCTATATTAAATAATTTATAAGAAAGGGGTTGGAGAAGAAGGGGAGATTCCTTAACTCGCTCGCATTGCATAGTAGTTTAATATGCTAAATAAAACAGTGGGCTGTATAGAATGTGAGTTTAAATCTCCATCTCAGTGGGTGGCAGGATGGTCGAGTGGGCAAACACGTTAGAAAATACGCGTTGCCCATGGTAACGTATGATTGGGAACCCGAAGATATCAAGTTCCAAACCCGGAGCCAGGGGAAATTTAATAATAATTTAATAATTAATCCCCCACCCTTTCCCCTGGCCCGGTAAACCCCTTATAGCCCAAAAGGCGAGGAAGGGTAGGAATAAAAAAAAAAAATCTCCATCTCAGTATTTTATAATTTGTTATTTTTCCCACTACTTTTATAATTGATTTTTGATCACTTAGATGGCTTCCTTGTTTAAAATATCATCATAACAGTTATTCTTTTATTAAAACTGGTGCCTACACAGTTGCACTTTTTACTGTTGGGATGGTTTTTTATTTTAAAAAGGCGACATCAATGTTTTCTGAAGAATGCGAATATTTGTTTATATTTATCTAATGTAAGTGGATAACTTGGTTAATTATGAAAATATATTTCTTCGCCGCCCAAATCAATTGAGGTTGTGATCTTACTTTGCAAGAATTTTTCCACAAATTTTTCTTGCAGTTCCTCAGTTGGTATTGTTTTATTTTTTTTTTATTAATATTTTATTTTTATTTTTTATTATCTTATTTATTTATTAGCTTTATCTACATCACATTTACTATCAAAAATATAAAGAAAAATATCTTTTCGATTGATAGTAGTTTTTCTGATTTTTGAGGTTTTAGTCAGAATTTTCTACAAAAATAGCTTACAGAGTTTGATTAAGAGAGATTATTTTTTTTAATTTCTTCTATAAAGCAACCAATTTTTATTAAGACTTATTATCACAGTGACTTTACTATCGGTGACCTATTACTTGATACTCTTGACAAAATTTGGATCCTCCCTACCGGTAACCGACCCTGGTGATCTCCCACCACATTTCCTTACCTGCCACTGTTCTTAGAAATACAGGGAACTTTTCAATTCCATCTGTTTAAAATTCAAAGAATTTTAAAATCATCCTTTTCATTTCTAAAATTCCTCCTCCAGTTTCTTTCTTACGAAATATTATATGTAATTATAGCTTGACAACAGTTGTATTGTACCTCTAGTGCGCATGCACGAAAACTGACGTCAGATCCCAGCCAATGAAATGCCATTATAACCGTGATTATAACCAAACTTGTTTTGTCTGCTTTGTTTATACTTTACCGCTTTTTGTATTGTTCTAAAATGGAAAATCCTTCTACTAGTCGGAGTACTCCAAAAAAGAGCGTGACAAAGAAAGTTATAAAAAGGCAAGCCAGGGAAATAATATTTCGTGTTCACGAATATTTAGTGAAAAATAAAAAAGACTATAATTTAAACTATAATGTTATGAACTCTGTATGTGAAATAACTGGATATTCGAGATCTTCAATAAGCAATATAGTGAAAGAAGGAAGAAAAATGCTTCAAGAGGATGGTGAATTAAAGTTTAGTACACCAAAATCTAGGGGTAAGTCAAAAAACCCAAAAGTTATTATTGATTCATTTTCAGAATCTTTAATAAGAAGAAAAATCCATCATTTTTATGTCATCAAAAAGCAGTGTCCCACAATAAAGAAATTACTATTATCTTTGAAGTTTGATGGTGAGGTAGACTGCAGCAGAGAGTACCTTAGAAGAAAATTAAAGACAATGGGTTACAAATGGAAGAAGTGCCAGAGTAATAGAAAAATATTATGCAAAAAACAGGAAATAGCTGCATGGAGGATAAGGTACCTTCGAGAAACAAGATATTTTAGAAAAGCAAATAGATGCATAATTTACCTAGATGAAACTTATCTCCATGCAACACATACGGTGCAAACTTGTTGGCAAAGTCCAGATGAAATGGGTGCAACAGCTAATATTTCTAAAGGACCGAGGCTAATAATTGTTCATGCTGGAGGTGAGTGTGGTTTTATTCCTAGTGCATTACTAATATTTAAATCCAAAGTAAAAAATCAGGATTACCATGGAGACATGAATACTGAAAATTTTTTGAAGTGGTTTAAAGAAAAATTGATTCCAAATCTTCCTCTAAATAGTGTCGTTGTAATGGATAATGCCTCTTATCATTGCAAAGTAAAAAATAAAAAACCTAATATTGCAAATTTAAAAAGGGAAATATTAGAATGGCTTGTAGAGCAGGGAATACCACACTATTCTGACATGAGGAAACCTGAATTATTAAATTTGTGTAAAGACTATTATATTAAAAAAATTTATATTGTGGAAGAAATACTCAATGAATTAGGCCATGATTTGTTATATTTGCCTCCATATCACCCAGAGTTAAATCCTATTGAACTTGTATGGGGTGATATAAAAAATAAAATAGCTAGTGAATGCCTATCAACTTCACTTAATGAAAAGCGTTCCTATTGTGAGTCAGTTTTTAATAGCTTCTCTGTTGAAAAATGGAAAGCCTGTTGTGAGCATGTAAAGAAGGTTGAAGTAGACTATTGGGAAAAGGATTTTATTATTGATGAAGAAATGGATAAGATCATTGTTAACCTTGGTGGTAGCAGCTCATCAAGTTCTGAAAATGACAGGATATCAGATGAAAGTGACAGTGATTAATTTTTATCAGGCTTTAATGGATTTATTATTTATTTTTTAATAATATTAAATTAAATGATATTAAATATTTAAAAATAAATTATTATATTTTAAATATCATAGAGCTATTTATTATATATATAATATAAAATTTAAATATATTATATATTATTTATTTATTATATAGAGCCATTTTTGAGAGATATTGGCACCTTTTGATTTGATATAAAAATTAAAATAATTATAAAACTTTTTAGAACTGCAATGTTTTAAAATAATATATTCAGAACTACTTGTTAGACGTATAATATCTACAACAATTAAATTACTTCTTTTCATTTTACAATGGCATCTGTTAACAATAAAGAGTATTTCTCATTTTGAATACCCATTGTTTACAGTAAATGGTAACCTAACCTGACACATTTTAAATTTGACTGTGGGTGGAGCTTAATTAAGCTCCTCCCTCAAGTACAAAGCAATTGTTGTCAACCTCTAGTATTTTCGAATATTACAATTGTACAACAGCAAGTCTAAAGATTGTTGCATAATTAATATTTATATAATTTTAATGCCAATAAACCCAGCATCTGGTAATGACTAATAGCAAACCAAGAAAACCACTAAATCTTACACTGTTAATCTTTCTACATCTGATAGGTTAAATGATGGTCAGGATTTTCAGTTCACTATGATTTATTGTGGTATGCCAACGTTTCGATCCAACTTTTGTATCTTCATCAGGGCTAAAAGAAAACAAATATATGAGTATCTATGCTAGAGGGTGACAATAGATGGATACATTACAGAACTGATAATAATATAAAAGATGGTTTATACATGAATATTAATATAAGTGGCTGGTTAACAAGATAAAATAGAATCTGATATTTACCTACTGAATCCAGGTGGATACTAAGACTAAAGGTAAAAATAAGGTGAGAGGTAGTGGTAGGGGGTTAGTTTGCCGACTTCAAAGGTTTATGACGGGGAAATCCAACGCTTAGAAGTGAAGGCACATGACAACATTTTAAAAACTAACAAAATAGATGGTACTGTATACAAATAGTTGTTTCTGGACTCAATAATAATATAAAAATGAGATAATACATAATGTTACAATGCATAAAATATTGGAAAATATACAGAAAGAAGTATACAATACAAAAATAATTAATGATAGTACAAGAGGTACAGAGATAATTGCAGGTACCAATGAAATCAAAACCAGGATTTGAGGATGCAGAAGACATTAGAATAAGTGGATGAAATTATCTCTTTATCTGTTTTGTGATTTACCGGGTTATTTTTTTCCAGATGAATGAAAATGGATTCTAAGAGGAGTCGTTTATCGTGGTTAGGTACATTTGTATTGTTCTAAAATGGAAAATCCTTCTACTAGTCGGAGTACTCCAAAAAAGAGCGTGACAAAGAAAGTTATAAAAAGGCAAGCCAGGGAAATAATATTTCGTGTTCACGAATATTTAGTGAAAAATAAAAAAGACTATAATTTAAACTATAATGTTATGAACTCTGTATGTGAAATAACTGGATATTCGAGATCTTCAATAAGCAATATAGTGAAAGAAGGAAGAAAAATGCTTCAAGAGGATGGTGAATTAAAGTTTAGTACACCAAAATCTAGGGGTAAGTCAAAAAACCCAAAAGTTATTATTGATTCATTTTCAGAATCTTTAATAAGAAGAAAAATCCATCATTTTTATGTCATCAAAAAGCAGTGTCCCACAATAAAGAAATTACTATTATCTTTGAAGTTTGATGGTGAGGTAGACTGCAGCAGAGAGTACCTTAGAAGAAAATTAAAGACAATGGGTTACAAATGGAAGAAGTGCCAGAGTAATAGAAAAATATTATGCGAAAAACAGGAAATAGCTGCATGGAGGATAAGGTACCTTCGAGAAACAAGATATTTTAGAAAAGCAAATAGATGCATAATTTACCTAGATGAAACTTATCTCCATGCAACACATACGGTGCAAACTTGTTGGCAAAGTCCAGATGAAATGGGTGCAACAGCTAATATTTCTAAAGGACCGAGGCTAATAATTGTTCATGCTGGAGGTGAGTGTGGTTTTATTCCTAGTGCATTACTAATATTTAAATCCAAAGTAAAAAATCAGGATTACCATGGAGACATGAATACTGAAAATTTTTTGAAGTGGTTTAAAGAAAAATTGATTCCAAATCTTCCTCTAAATAGTGTCGTTGTAATGGATAATGCCTCTTATCATTGCAAAGTAAAAAATAAAAAACCTAATATTGCAAATTTAAAAAGGGAAATATTAGAATGGCTTGTAGAGCAGGGAATACCACACTATTCTGACATGAGGAAACCTGAATTATTAAATTTGTGTAAAGACTATTATATTAAAAAAATTTATATTGTGGAAGAAATACTCAATGAATTAGGCCATGATTTGTTATATTTGCCTCCATATCACCCAGAGTTAAATCCTATTGAACTTGTATGGGGTGATATAAAAAATAAAATAGCTAGTGAATGCCTATCAACTTCACTTAATGAAAAGCGTTCCTATTGTGAGTCAGTTTTTAATAGCTTCTCTGTTGAAAAATGGAAAGCCTGTTGTGAGCATGTAAAGAAGGTTGAAGTAGACTATTGGGAAAAGGATTTTATTATTGATGAAGAAATGGATAAGATCATTGTTAACCTTGGTGGTAGCAGCTCATCAAGTTCTGAAAATGACAGGATATCAGATGAAAGTGACAGTGATTAATTTTTATCAGGCTTTAATGGATTTATTATTTATTTTTTAATAATATTAAATTAAATGATATTAAATATTTAAAAATAAATTATTATATTTTAAATATCATAGAGCTATTTATTATATATATAATATAAAATTTAAATATATTATATATTATTTATTTATTATATAGAGCCATTTTTGAGAGATATTGGCACCTTTTGATTTGATATAAAAATTAAAATAATTATAAAACTTTTTAGAACTGCAATGTTTTAAAATAATATATTCAGAACTACTTGTTAGACGTATAATATCTACAACAATTAAATTACTTCTTTTCATTTTACAATGGCATCTGTTAACAATAAAGAGTATTTCTCATTTTGAATACCCATTGTTTACAGTAAATGGTAACCTAACCTGACACATTTTAAATTTGACTGTGGGTGGAGCTTAATTAAGCTCCTCCCTCAAGTACAAAGCAATTGTTGTCAACCTCTAGTATTTTCGAATATTACAATTGTACAACAGCAAGTCTAAAGATTGTTGCATAATTAATATTTATATAATTTTAATGCCAATAAACCCAGCATCTGGTAATGACTAATAGCAAACCAAGAAAACCACTAAATCTTACACTGTTAATCTTTCTACATCTGATAGGTTAAATGATGGTCAGGATTTTCAGTTCACTATGATTTATTGTGGTATGCCAACGTTTCGATCCAACTTTTGTATCTTCATCAGGGCTAAAAGAAAACAAATATATGAGTATCTATGCTAGAGGGTGACAATAGATGGATACATTACAGAACTGATAATAATATAAAAGATGGTTTATACATGAATATTAATATAAGTGGCTGGTTAACAAGATAAAATAGAATCTGATATTTACCTACTGAATCCAGGTGGATACTAAGACTAAAGGTAAAAATAAGGTGAGAGGTAGTGGTAGGGGGTTAGTTTGCCGACTTCAAAGGTTTATGACGGGGAAATCCAACGCTTAGAAGTGAAGGCACATGACAACATTTTAAAAACTAACAAAATAGATGGTACTGTATACAAATAGTTGTTTCTGGACTCAATAATAATATAAAAATGAGATAATACATAATGTTACAATGCATAAAATATTGGAAAATATACAGAAAGAAGTATACAATACAAAAATAATTAATGATAGTACAAGAGGTACAGAGATAATTGCAGGTACCAATGAAATCAAAACCAGGATTTGAGGATGCAGAAGACATTAGAATAAGTGGATGAAATTATCTCTTTATCTGTTTTGTGATTTACCGGGTTATTTTTTTCCAGATGAATGAAAATGGATTCTAAGAGGAGTCGTTTATCGTGGTTAGGTACAGAAGCTAATATGGAGGGGTTCTCAAAGTCGAAGGAATGGTTGTGGGCAATGACATGTTCTGCTAATTTAGATGTAGACGAATTACGCGTGGAAATACTGTATTTATGTTGATAAATACGTTTTTTAAAATAATTTTTGGTTTCACCGATATAGCAACTGTTGCAATTAGGCGTGGAGCACTGGATACGATAAACTACATTACACTTGTCTAGGAGAGGTACTGGGTCTGGGCGCATATAACGCGGGAGACCCGGGTTCGACTCCCGGCGGAGCCAAATCTTTTCTCTTCAAAAAATAAATTATTTAAAAATAATTTAAAATGGTGGTCACCCACAAATTAAGATTAGATTAATATAAAATAATTTAAAAATTGGCGTATGTCAATAAATATCATAAATTGGACAAAATTTGTACACCTCCCGCTTCTACTCGCAAAATTTGTGAGATAGGGGAGTGGGTATCAGTGAAGAGGAAGGATTTGCTCTGCCTTGAGCCGGGCTCTGTGGTGCAGTGGTAGCATCTGCGCATGTAACGTGGGAGACCCGGGTTCGACTCCCGGCGGAGCCAAATCTTTTCTTTTCAAAAAATAAATTATTTCTAATAAAATAATTTAAAAATTATTCAACCAAAGACCATAAATAAATAACATCATTAAATGAATATCTCTGACGTATGTCAATCAGATCCTGTTCGTCTGGACAATTGTTCAGCCCCCCGGTACTTGGCTACATTGTGGCGAGACCTGGTGGGAGGGATCGCAGAAGTAAAAGATTCGATCACGTCTGGGACGGCCCCACGGTTAGCTCAGTGGTAAGAGCGCCGCAATGTAGATGCGGAGGACCTGGGTTCGATTCCCAGCCGTGGTCGAATCTTTTATCTTCTAATAAAATAATTTAAAAATTATTCAACCAAAGACCATAAATATATAACACCAAACTTTTATTGTTTTGGCAGGAATTATGATGTACGAGGTGTGGCTATTAAATAACAAGACTGACGCTGTAAAACATTTTATTTTTATTTCATACATTTTTACTTATTATCACCTTCAATATACACCCCTCCTCTATCCCTACAACGCTCCATGCGAATCTTCCATTGTTCGAAACAGTGCTGGAAGTCTTTTTCTGTCAGCTCCTTCAGGACGCGTGCCGCTTTCTCTTTCACAGCTTCAACAGACTCAAATCTTGTTCCTTTTAATGCAGATTTCACCTTAGGAAACAGATAGAAGTCGCACGGCGCAAGATCCGGCGAATAAGGCGGATGGTCTAACACTGGGAAGCTGAATTTGGCTAGAAACCTCTTAACAGACAATCCGGAATGAAACGGCGCATTGTCTTGGTGGAGAACCCATGATTTGTCCTTCCACAATTCAGGCCATATCAATTCGTACAGTTTCAGCAATCGCACGAATACTTAACCGTTGGTCAGATCGAATCAGATTACCGATTTTTTCGATATTGTCATACTGTTTTCGACGTGGAAGGGCGACCCGGGCGTGAATCATCTTGAACGTCTTCTCGGCCATCTTGAAAACGCTTAAACCACTCAAAAACACGTGCACGCGATAAACATTCATTGCCATACACTTCTTTCAATAAATTATAAGTTTCAGTAGCGGTTTTTCCAAGTTTCACATGAAATTTCGCAACAATTCGTTGCTCTACTGTTACACTTAACATTTTTCCGGCGAAACAAAAAAACAACTCTAATGCGAACGAAGGCTACGGCTGTACTGATTTTTTTACAGAAGCGAGAAGCACTACATTCGAAACAGAAGGCTTCACGATAACAGCTGTTGGTTGCTGGCGTTTGGCGCATGCGCACTTCTTCTGTAGCAGCGTCAGTCTCGTTATTTAATAGCCACACCTCGTAGAATTGCTGATATTTTTTTATCTTTACAGTAAAATTCGCTGTGTTTGACTGTTTTGATCCAGGCTTACCTGTATGTAAATATATGTTATTTCTTCTTCTTTTGCTTCCCCTTTTAGTGCCTTTTGGCATAGAATAGCTTTTAGCCTGGAATTCCATTCCTCCCTGTTTCTCACTAGGTTTCTGGCTTGTCGGACATCCTTCCCCCTCGCTCTTCAAAGCAGATTGATGTAATCCAGATATAACATCCTTGGATGCCCTCTAGGTCTTCTACCATCTGGGACATATTCCATGGTTTTAAGTAAAGTCTCTATGGGTCGTTCATCCTCACATGGCCATACCACTTCAGCTGGCAGGTTTCTAGGAGCTCTACAGTAGGGCCACCTTAACCTCATGATGAATTCTCTCATTGCGGACGTGCTCTTTCCTTGTTTTTCCGGCAATTCTTCTTAGGAACTTCATCTCAGCAGCGGTGATTCTGCTCTCCTGTCAGAACCCAGCTCTCAGCTCCATACAGGCGAATGGGGAGGTAGACACTCTTAAATATGTGGATTTTGACATCCTTGTCTGATTCTCTTTTTCCCACAACAGTACTACATATCTGGTAATGTTTCAAATCTGGTAAAAATGTTACATATTCGCCTTGATAACCGTATTTGATATTTCCACATCTACTTTCCCAGACCTGTCTATCACTGTACCGAGGTATAAGAAGTCTATCTAAACTTCGAATATTTCTCCATTGCAATATATTTAGATACCTTCTTGCTGCCTTCCCACTTCTAGGATATTACTTTTTTGGGTATTAATAAGCATACCTTTTCTGTGGAGTTCTTCATATCATTCTATCACCGTCTGCTGCAACTTTTCCACTAAGTCTGTAATTAATACGATATCATTGCGTATAGAAGAAATTATATTACTACTGGATTAAGATTCCAACGTCCCAGAAATGTCCTGTCTGTTCTCCTGCAAACAGATGCCACTTCATCCATAAATAACAGGAATAGTAAATGACTGAAACTATCTCCTTGTTTGACCCCCTTTTCCATGTTGAAGTAATTCGATTCAAGACCGTACAGTCTGACAATTCCTTTAGGCTCTTGGTTTGTGGAGTTAATGGCCTCTGCCAAATTCTTCGGAAGATTAATATATGTTACCTGTATTATTATTTTAAAACTTTTATAAATCATTTTTATTGTAGACAAGTATCATGCTGCAAATGCCGTGCCAAGTTTATGAGTAATGAATCACTAGAGAAACATATGCTCACTGACAGTCATAATTACCCTTGCCCATGCTGTGATAAAGTTTTTGCCAGTGAAAGATTTCTTAGGAGACACATTAGTTTACACACAAATGATACAAAGTTCAGTTGCCCTGAATGCCAAAAGCCCTTCAGAACTACTCATTACCTTAATGTGCACAAGGTTATTCATTCATCAGAAAAACCTTTTACTTGTTCGGTAAGATTCTCTATTATTTTAATTTACATATCATATATTAGCATAAGGCTTATAGTGTTGTCTCAATGAACTTTTTAATGATAAATATTTTTCCTTTTATTTTTTAAATAAAAAAATATTCAACAGATATGTTCTGCATCATTTAACCGAAAAGATAAATTGGCTAGACATAATTTGACTCATGAAAATGCTAAACGTTTTAAGTGTCCTTACAAGTCTGGCTGCAATAAACAATTCAACAGAAAAGGTAGTATTATTTTATATGTTTTTAAAAGTACTTGTACTTATTGTTCAGTTGCAATAACCTTTTATTCTATTTTCAGACAAATTGAAACAGCATATTTTAACTCATACATCTTGGAAAAAATTCGCCTGTCAATATTGTTCTAAAGCATTCAGTACTATTTCTCATGTTGAAAACCATGAATTTCTGTGTTCCACTGCTTTGAAAAATAGAGCCAAAGTATCCAACCAGGAAAATATTAAAAATAACAATGTATCAACTATTGAAATATTGGTTTTTCCTTTTGCTGAACGTAAAAATTTTCTGATTCTTTCTAATGATAACAGGAACCCATCTGGTCTCCCAGCCCTGCCAGCAATAGAGCCGGAAATATCGACTTGAATTCTATATTAAGTAAGTTATTTGTAATTAATTAAGTGATCTAATTTATGTAAGTCGCTTATACAACTCCATTGCAGGAGTTGTGTTTACTCTTATTTTTTGTGACAATTGAATTTAGTGTTTTTGATTATTGATTGATCTCTTGATACTCTCTTTTTATTTTATTTTCAAGCATTCTTGTTTTAACTAGTTATACTCAATAGATCTCAGTTACTGTAGACCATCACACATTTCCTTTTCCTGTACCTATCAAAATATTTTTTGTTGGCATGTTAACGGGACCAAAGAATCATTGAATACAGTAGTAATACCTATTTCCCAAAAAGAGTTGACTGAAGCCCTCTATTGTTTATTTTTACATGTTTCTTAGATTTTATTTTTAATATATTTTTATTTTGTTATACTTTAAAAACTGTTTTAAATCAGAATCCCCTAGGTAGTAATCCCCCTGATAAAATTTTAAAATGTCTTCTTTAATCATTAGGTATCAGACTCCTCTAGTCAACTTAGGAAAATGTTCCAATGTCTAATTGTAAATATATGCCTTACTCGGTGTGATAAATACATATATCAGTAGGTTACCTTATAGAGGTATGTAAGTTTTAGCATTAAGTATTTTAGTTAAATGGCATTAAATTGAAAGCAATATTTTAACCAAATAACCATATATTACTAATGTTAAAGACCTGTAACCAAGTAATTCCTCTTTGTATGTAAGTTTATTTTAAGATGATTTAATGCGGCCTAATATTATTTGATCATCGAAAGCATTATATTATGTTGTGTATTATATATTGTTAGATTCCTCTATACATGAACTGTGGTTTACCAATTGTATGTATTTTGCCTAACTTATTTAAAATCCTGTTTTCAGGAATATATAACTTAATAAATTAATCATGTGATAATTTTTTTCACAGTATGTGAACTGATTCAAAGTACTTTGCTTATATTTATATAAATATATACATAAACATACATTATATATTATCATATCATTATTTTCTAAGTCATAAGTTGTTATTTTACATCTATATATTTATGTAGTTGATTATTATTAAATAAATGGAACTTTGTGTTTATGAGAACAAGTATGATTTAAAGTTATTTTTGTATTTATTATTGCAACTCTAGTATTTGTTGTTAATAAAATTATTATTTAATGTTAATAAAAATGCCATTAATTCTAGTTATATTTTTTATGTCTTTTCTCAAAACCGGTGCTGTATAGTAAGGGTACAAATAATGTTTGTTTGTATGTTTGTGAACATTGTTAAATGTAAATTGGTTTTAAATAAAGATATTGAAACTTTATTCATTATCATAATATTCTTTGTCAATAGTTGCCTGTTTTTTCAGCCATGAAGGTTTATAAAAGAACTTTATGTTATATATTAAACTTCTTTGGTGCTATTTGATGTTAATATAATATCAGGACATGGCGTAGTGGACATTTTCAAAATTTAGAAATAGTAATAAACGTTTGTTTATTTAAAAAAAAAAATTCAATTAAATACAAAAGATTCAACTGATACAAAAATTTTATAATGCACTATTAATTAAAAAAATGTGGGATAACCAGATCAAACTACAAAAAGGAATAGCTAAAAGAGGCTTCGAAGAGGATTTGGAAAATCATTAAGATAAACATATATAAGTACAATACTTTAAATTTAAATGCAATAATTAAATGGATTAATAGCAGAATACTTAAAATAATTGGATCAAGGTCTGTTGATTACTTTAATAATGATAAAAATGAAGAGCTTGAGTATATCTACTTAAAAATGCAAAGCCTAATGTTTTGAGAAAAACAAATTTTTTTAGTGGCACAACTTATATGCTACTTCCACATATTCCTCAAAGCTTTACTCAGGTCCTTTCACTTAAAAAGTGGAATAATAATAGTACTGAATACTTAAAGTTTGCTGAGTAACCAATGTTACTTATTTGTAATTTTTTCTAAGTCTCGCAGAACCTTCTTCGACAGCTAGTTGTCAGTTTCACCTGATTTAAAATCAATTAAATTATATTTTATTTAATATATTACGAGTATATCTTTATAGTGTCATCCATACCTAGTCAATAAAGAAAATACATATTATAATAAAAAATTATTTATGATTAAATAAATGTTAGGACATCTCAGTACAGAGCTGAGTGGATAATGGAACATTTAGAAAAAGTCTACAATGAAGTAAAAATATTTTTTCATTTATTTTTTTTTTTTTATTTTTTTTTTTATTTTTTTTTTTTTTTTTTTTTTTGTACCATGTATAAAAGGTCGAGGAATGAGTAAAATTATAGTACGAGAAATTTTTATTAAAAGGTAAAAAATATATCAATTGATACAAGCAAAACTATTGTTAGGTATTACAAATAAACTGTCATTAAAACCACAATACAATTCATACTGTTCTAGCTTTTGTTTCATTAAGTCATTTTCAATTTAACATCAATCAAACAAAACATTAAACTAAACGTTAGAGAAAACTAGTCTGAAATTACTTCATAAAATTGTAAAGAAACTATAAATTGAAGAAAAATACTTAGTATTAACTATATTAACAGACTTTAAAGAGGTAACAATGTAAGTGCATACAAATTATTGGAGGAGGGAGTGGGGGGAGGCTGCTAAACACTCTGCATATGCTAGCAAATTTTTCAAGTAAAAGAAAGTGGTCAAAAATAACAAAAAGTGGGGTCACCTGTGATGTAGAGGCTAGATTAGCAGCCTACATCGCTGAAGGTTCAGGGTTCGCATCCCACGGTGGCCCTAGAGTTTTTTATAGTGAGATGAAAAATCCTTGGCTATGCTGTCCTTCGGATGGGACGTAAAATGGAGGTCCCCAGCCTGTGCAATGTCAGGTACTTGTTAAAGGTCCTATCCTTCAGGATCTTATATTAATAATTACACCTGGATAGGCAAAATTTAGGAATCCCAGTGTAGCATCATCCGATTAGCCTTAGTGGCATGAAGTGACGTTAAAGTAAACAAACATAAGAGTAAATCTGTTGTCAAAGGAACTAAGTTTTGCCAAATTAATTCTTTGCAAGTCAATATATTTCTTAAAAAAATATTATAAAAGAAGAATGAAACAATAACAAAATATATATATAACCCTAAAATGCTGTGATCAAAAATTTGAACCAAACTAGTTCTTTCCAGGACTATAGACAGTTCTGAAAGAAAAATAGTCAAGTTTTAACAAAGCTCGTGATTAGCAATAATCTCATTTACAATCCTAGTATTCTACAACTGATGTTGTGGTCTGAATAACCAATTTTGTCTTTTAAAGAAATGAGCATAAACATAATGACAAGACAGCTGAATAACTTCAATAAAATGTTCAAAAAAGTTAATAACCTAATAAAACACACTTAAGTGCTTTATCTAAGAAATAGTTTACTATAAACAGATGATAAAATAACAAATATATGAATATTAGATAAGTTAACTAATTCGAAATAAGGAAAATTTTAGTTTTGATAAAACACATCCAGGTAGATAAAATTCAAAGATGGTGTGTACACATGCAATTATAAATGTGACAATAAATAAGACCCTTGTATAAATTCCAAATGAGAATAAGAATACATTCACAATGTTGTTATAATATAATCTACTTTACAAATTTTAAATGGGGAACCAATAATTTCACTTAACCAAAATATATGAAATCCAATAGAGACCACACATATCTTACACCATTCAAAAAAACAATGACTGATAAAAATATGGGTGGATAAAAACCGATGGAATGAATTAACAACAAAGCAAAATCATATTCTAACCATCAGATACTTTTTTAACTCAAATGTAAGCAGCATTGACAGAGACCATAGACATCAACAAGGCTACTAGAACCATTGGCAACACTGAAAAAAATATACATAACTATTAGAAACTTACACTTATTAAGATAAACCTATCATTCAGAATATTAATTTTAATCCTAAATTATTCCATAATAAAACTAAAATTGTCATTGCCTGTGTTTCTACATTGATTTCAATTATGTTTTTCTTATGTTCCACTCTTATTCAACTTATATTTAAAACATTCAATTCAGTCAATAAAATCTAAATAAACTTGGAAACAAAGCACAACCACATGATAACATTAAGAAAATTAAATAACAAAAAATATATCTGGAATAATCACAATCACAGATTATTTGCTTATGTTTATTTCTATAAAACACTAACAGAAGGATGGAGCTCTACACCCTTTATCATTAAATCTAGAAACAGAGCACATGATAGAAATAATAATAATTATAAAGAAAGGAAGTGACTGACGTAAAGTCACTTCAAAATAATAAACTAATACAAAGTGCCATAGAAATTATTCAAATGAGAACGAAGCATTATGCAGTGACCGTAGTACATTATTACTCATTGTATTTGATGAAAAATAAATAGATTTAAAAATAAGAAAACTTAAAATCATCACCTATAACAGTTATAATTTATATTTTAATAAGTATCGGGGATATGACAAGATGAATTTTGTCCTTTGTTAAATTAAAGTTAAATTCATCCTCTAACGTACATCAAGCAGGTCTGGTGAAAATTAAACAAAGTTCTTTATAATTTAAAGTATAAATTATCAGATGACCCTATATTAAAAAACAGAATAACATAACAGTTGATTATATTTTCTATCTTGTCGTCTGAATAAGGACAAATGAAAAATTCATTGATATTTGAGGTTGGAATATATATTAGAATAGTTTCGTAATAAAATAATGAGTAAAATTAATTAATAAGCTGATTTCAGTTGTTATTTTCAAACAAAATTTGACACTTGCATATTATTCGATTATTTTTTTTAAAAAAAGCTATAGGAATCACTTTATTAAGTTCAGTCTACTTTTCACAGCTATACCTAAAATCAACAATAAAAAACAAACTTAATATCCCGTCACAAACAAAACTATGTATGAACAGTATATAAAGATAATACCTTACATGAAAGTTGGATTTTTAAGAATACATTTTATTGATTGCTTCAAAGATTAAAAATATGACATTAATTATCTGATACAGAGAGGTACAATATTTAGATATCTACAAAAGATGGGATATTCAAGAGCACCACCATGACAAACAAAAGGAACATAGATTTAATAACTAACCTAATTTTTTTTAAATATCTTTCAATTAGATTATAAAATTATATACAGAAATGATAAAATTAAATGTTATGAAATCAGTTTTAAAAAAATCTATTTACAATAATGCTTTTACATCATTCCTTGTTCCACCACATTAATGTGATCATGAGAAGAGTATGTCCATTGGTAGATTAATGGACAGACAGCCTTGGCACTTGCCTGTGGTGACAATTTTTGCAAAAAATTTTGGCAATAAAAGTTTCTCCAAATATAGACTATATCACCATAGGATAATTTGCCATTCACCACTTACACATAATAAACTAATACGTAGTAAGTATGCTGAGCAGTTCATATCTGCACTTATTTATAATATCTCACTTAATTATTACATTTACTGGATAGTAAAAAGTTAAAAATAGGAGATATACATCAAAAGCTAATATCAACTAAATAACCTACCGATAGCATATAATATACATAAATGATGATTAATGAGTACTATAGCAGAATTAATCACATATTAACAGAAATAAGCTACTTAACATAAACAAGTAGGGTCTGCAGGTTCATCTTGAGGAGTTACTTTGAACGATAATTCCTCAAGAGCTTGGAGTTCTAATCTAGATCTATTTGAGGTTATTAAATGTTGAGCAATATCAGCAAACATTTCATCAACGCCTTCACCAGTTTTACATGAAGTCTTGTAAGTCACACTGATTAAATTATGGCACTGCTCACTAAAATAGTTTCTTATATTAACTAAGGATAAAGAGGAAGAAAGTTTAGAAAACTTACAGAAACAATATATACCAAAAATTATCCATATCGGCATCAGTGACCTGAGGTTCTTGCCCAACTAGATCTAATTTGTTTCCACAAAGGAAGATTTTAGCATTTTCTGCATATGTCACAACATCCAACAAGTGCTGCGAAAGGACATGAAAAGATGCGGGGTTATCAAGTGAAAATACAAGTATAGCTGCTTCAGCAAATTTGTAATAACTTGAGGTAATTGAAGCCACCCTTTCCATACCTCCAGTATCCCATAACTGCAACTGTAAATGATATTATTAAAAGGAGAAAACATTGTGCTACTAACGAAATATCAAGTTACAGTATCCATACTTTAATTCTTTTTCCACCAGAAGAATATTCTTTATTAATGTGGTCAAGACCTAAAGTAGATTTTCTACTATTTGAAGCAACAAATGTATTAAAAGCATATCTTCTAAATAGTGAACTCTTTCCTACACCAAATTCTCCACACAAAATAACTTTCTGCTCAGGGATCTTAACAGTTGCCATTGGATAGTCACCAGTAAGTTATAAAATTATCACTGCATTAACATTATGCATTATAAATCCTTAGAGTGGTCATTTTTTTATTTTTTATTGGCCGATTCCCAATTACCAGTAAAAACAAAAACAAAGATACACAAGTAAATAAAAATACAGGTTACTTGCAAGTAGGGATGGTGCGAAATTGCCGGAACGGCTCCACGGAACCTAATACGTGCCCGGAGCTGTTAGGAACAGTTCCAACATGGATGCCTTAACGGCTCCGGTCGGAGCTGTCTGCTTTCTCCTTCCTTCACTAGACTCTTGGGAGCTGGAACCGGAGCTGTTAGTGTACTATACTAGCTCCGACTCGGAGCTGTTAGCATATTAGTTCCGAGGCTCGTCGGAGCTGTTTAATCTCTCCCCACCCATTGGTTCTAACGGAGCTGGAGTCGGAGCTGTTAGCATATTAGTTCCGAGACTAGCTCCGACTCGGAGCTGTTAGCTTATTAGCTCCGAGACTAGCTCCGACTCGGAGCTGTTAGCTTATTAGCTCCGAGACTAGCTCCGACTCGGAGCTGTTAGCTTATTAGTTCCGAGACTAGCTCCGACTCGGAGCTGTTAGCTTATTAGTTCCGAGACTAGCTCCGACTCGGAGCTGTTAGCTTATTAGTTCCGAGGCTGGTCGGAGCTGTTTAACCTTTCCTCGCCCATTGATTCTAACGGAGCTGTTAGCTTATTAGTTCTGAGGCTCTCTTCGGAATGGAGCCTCAGTGCAAATGTTCATGAAATTAGTTTGGAATTCTTGATTTGATATTGCAACTAATTTTTAAGCCAGCATATTATGGTTATCTAAGAAGCAATTTCTATTTATCTTTGTTTTTGTAACATCACCGTCTTTCATTTCTTTATTTATTTAAAATAAAATAAAACAAAATTTCAATTTTTTCTAATATATGATCTTTAAAAAAATTAATATGTTAACATTTTTTTAGATAAACCATTAAATGGATAGGGAAGTTATAACTCGATAAAGGCATTATTTATTAAAATCCTAAATTCTTCTTAACATTAGCATTGTAGCAATTTCATTCTAATTAATTAAGCTGTAAAAATATTTAGTCAAATTAAAAATAAAATGTTTTCTTTTTTCTTAACTGTAAAAATAAAAATGCTTTTATTTTTAAATGCTAACATGGAGTCATGACTTGAAGAACAATAAGTTTTATGTACAATATACTTTTTTATTTTTGCTAGCAAACGGGTTTTCATTTCATTTTAAGATGTCATCATTTTCATTTTTTTTAACCTGGCTTACTTGGAATTTTTTTTTAATTTTTAATAGTAATCGCTAACAAAAAATCGTAATTTTTTTGTTTAAATAAATTTTATTCACATCCATACATATAATATACAGTGAGAGAGATACAATGTATAAAATAAATATACATGTTTATATCTACATACTTTATTTTGTTATCTGCTTGTTGTGTTTATTGGCATACAATTATTTATTTAAATTATAAATTGAAAAATCTAATTATAAATTATATAATTAAAGATTATAAATAACGATTTAATTTTTATTTGTAAAAATTAGAAATAATAAAAATGTTTACTTGATAACTTGTTATTCTTTACATTCTTATTTTTTAAATATCATTATTATTTAAATCATATTATATTATATGACACTATATTAAATTATTATAATATTAAATTATCCCCTGGATTCCTTTCCTATTTATGTTCCTTGGAGAGTAGTTTAACTTTTGAAAAGGTGGAGATAGAGGTCTACCTACACTGGTGGAATTTACTCTCGGAACCGATAGGTGGAACTGGAACGGTTAAGGGAACCTAATACGCAATCGGAACTGGAACGGTTGGAGCTAATACGTCATTTAAACGTTCCGTAACATCCCTACTTGCAAGACAGGTAAGGCATAACCGCGGATTCAGCGCTATCTCTTGAGGTAATTATGAAAATGCTATAGTTCAATAATCCACCTACACAAAGTATTCGTCTGTTTTGGAAGAAGGCAGCTATATCCAAAATTTTTGGGCATTAGCACATTTACAGGAAATTTTTAGATAACAGTCGACGTAACAGGAAAATAAATTATTTCAAACTTGTGGCATTAAGGGCTAATGCGGGTCCATTTTCCATTAGGCTTGGTTGGGCCTATTACCTATTACTTAACTAAAACTCTATTGTAGTACTTTCTAATATCTTGCTCTAATTAATCTTAAAAAGACTATTTATTTTTGTTTTCAACTATAATAAATCAGTTGAAAATGATTAAACCAACAAGAACTTTTCTCTGGTGGTTCTGCAGCCCCTCCCTTTACAACAGGCTGTATAAGGCCCGATGCACACGGACGACACTTTTCTGCGATGTGGACTATAAGCCAGGTCAGGGTACCTGGAGTACAATGGACCGACCGGATTTACCATTATATTCCAGGTACCCCTGACCTGGCTTATAGTCCGCATCGCAGAAAAGTGTCGTCCGTGTGCATCGGGTCTAATAATCATCATCAAAACGACAATAATCATTGTCGTTTTTCAGAAAGGCATTAGAGAAAAGATTAAGTGTCAACTTGCTAGGATCCATAAATACGCATTCTGGTCACCTGTTGTGTAGTGGCTGGTGTAGCAGCTTACTATGCTAAAGGTCGTGGGTTCGAATCCCGCCAGGTAGCCTCCATTTCAAACGTAGTTAAAAATCCTTGTCTATGCCACCCTTCGGATGTGAATTAAAATAGAAGTCCCCAGCCTGTGCGATATCAGGTATTACTTAAAGATCCCTATCCAAGTTACACCTAGATAAGCTAAAGTTGGGACTCACTGTAGCATGGTCCGCCTTAGTTGAATAAATGACGCTAAACAAACCCAATCAACCAATATCCTTTCTGTTGATTCCGTTTCAAGATATATTTACAAAAATGATAAAAAAAAAAAAAAGTTCGACATTTGATAAAATTAGAATATTTTTAAATTAAAAAATAAATAGAATAATAAGGATTCGAAATGTACTGAGGACTTGGCAATAATTGGTTTGGCAATAATTATAACTAGGTGGACCCGTGCGAAGCACTTCGTACAAAGATTTGTATCATATTTTACTTCTAGGTTTAACATAACTATGAAATGAACTTTTTTTTTTTGCCTGTTCGTACCCCCCCCCCCCCTCTCCCCCAACCATTCGGGCCTTAAGGTGAAACTTTTTTTCTACAGCAAGGAAGAATAAATTATTTTTCTGTTTAATAGTTAAGGAAGAACTTCTTTTTCTGACGTTTTTCTCTACAAAAGTTTTCTGTAATCTTCCTGGAATATATGAAATCACTAAGAATGTCGCATAGTCTTGGAAATTAATTGTGAGAGAGGGGGGGCGCATTTGAGAGTCAGAGAAGAGTCATCACATGTGCAGTGATTAATTCGATTAATCGATCGTGAACATTTACCTCGAATTGACTTTATAAAAAAAAAAAAAAAAAAGAGAGTTGAATTAGACTGCTGTGTGTGAAGTAATTGTTATTACGTGTATGTTGTGCTTAATTTAAAATAAAGTTGTTAGAGTGTTAATTTGTTCCTAATAAAATTATTAAAAGTGTATCAGACATTTCTTTTTTTTTCTTATATCCTCATTACGATAAGGAAGAAGATGTACTCATGACAGGTATATATAATAAGATAAAATATTTTTATATCATCCGAGACTTTAAAAGGGAGACCCTTAGTAGTGTCAAAGATTTTGACTATAGCTCCTTACAATTTGGTGTCAGATGTGGGGTGCATTTCATCGTAACTAAAGGAGCTTTTCTAGGTTATTTAAGGGTCAAAAATGAGTGAGGAGAAGTTAATCAGGGAGATTGAGGAACTAAAAAGGCAAGTTGAGATTGAGAAGCAGCGAGCTGAAATAGCACAACTAAAATTACAAAATGAAGAGTTAAAATTTTCGTTAGAACAGATAGCTCGACCGCCTGGAGTTCGCGAGCGACTGTATACCAAAGAGATTCCAGAATGGTCAGGGGATGGCATTAAGCCTGGCGATGCCGAATTGTATTTAGATCGTTTTGAAAGAGTGGCGGTGCGTAGCGGATGGCGTGATGAGGATAGGAAGGAGGTGCTCTTATCAAAGATGAAAGGGACCGCGGAAAGGTTTCTTAGAATACACGGGGCCGAATTTAGGGCATGCAAAGATTGGAAAGATGTAAAGACCCTCTTTAAAAAAAGGTTCTCCAAGGAAAGAGACCTTCTAGCGGATATGAGGACTTTATTAAAACTAAAAAGAGAAGTGAAGGAAGATTACCGCACCTATGCAGATCGTTGTGAAGAAGCGGGTATTTTGGCATTCCCTATTGACGATTTGCCTTCAGAAGAACAAAGGGAAGGAGCCAGAGCGGTGATGCGCAGAGTTGTGCTGGGAATGTTTCAACTCGGTACGGAAACCCCGGTTCGTCGTTTTTTGAAGGGACAAAACGTCGACAACTTAGAGAGTGCAGTCACTATGGCCGAGAGGATGTCGTCCGAGTATGAACAGGGAGAAAATTTTTGCATTAGGCATATTCATGCAGAAGAAGATGATAACGGGTCGATTTGTTGTTTAGGAAAAGGGGATCCGGGTAGCTCCGACCGTTCAGGGTGTCCAGCTGTCAGAAAAATCCAGCCTGATTTTAGACGCCAAGACAGTCCCCATTATGATCGAAGGTAAAGAGAAAACATTCCCAGAACACCCTGCCCCAAATGTGGTGAGCGTGGACATTGGATGCGAGACTGTCAGCGGTGGATAGGCGAATTTTGTCGCAGATGTGGAGAGGAAGGCCATTTCCTTGAGAAATGCCCCAAGATCAAATGCTTCAGTTGCGGGGAGTTCGGGCATGTACGGCGCCTGTGCAAAAAGGGCGAAGCAAACGTGTCTGATCCTGTCGAGAAAGCTGTTCCGGAACCGTTAAACCGAAAAGGTCCCGAGTGAAGGCCTCCACCTCGGGGACCGCGAATAATGGAGGTAGGGTTGGTGTGGCATTAGCAAATAAGAAGAAGCACGCTCCTTTAATCATTGAGGTCATGTTCAACGATCAGAGACGAAGAGTCCTTGTCGATACGGGCGCCGATATAACCCTTTTGAATGAACCAATCCCTGGTGTTTCTGTTGACCCTGACGGTGGCAGTACTGTTACAGGAGTAACGGGAGTACAAAGGTCTATTACTGGGAAGCAGACTTTAATGGTTAGATTGGCACAGTCTTCAGTCAAGCATGAGGTATGGATAGCGCCCCTAAAGTATGGTGCGGATGGCATTCTTGGTATGGATGTTCTTAACAAATTAGCTGCAAACATTGACGTTAAGAAGGGAATTGTTCTACCAGAAGTTCTCTGTACGGCCGACGTGAACTCAGTGGAAGCCTCAAATTTTAAAGTTGGGAAGGACAAGGAGAGTTCCACCGTCCGGATTAAAGAAACTATTGTTGTCCCTGCAAGTAGCGAGCTTATTGCTCCCGCTAGAATTAAAGGAATGGTCGATGATGAGGAAGTCATCCTCGAGCCAGTCCCTCTCCCTGGAGGAATCGTTAGATCAGCTTGAGTAATAGTGGCTCCGAGAGGACGAAACGTCCTTGTCAAACTTATAAATGCCTCTAATAGTGAGGTCAAATTGTCCCGAGGTACGGTTGTGGGAGAGGTAGAAGCAATCCATTCCGAAGAGGATCCACATCTCATTAGGGTTATCAGACAGGGTGTAGAAGAAGACTGGAGTAGGCTTCTAGAGGAGAAGTTGCAACATTTGGATGAGTGGAATCGATCAGAACTCCTAAATGTCATAGAAGAGTACAGAAAAGGAATAACAACGGGTGAGAAGGTAAAGTCAACCTGTACCAACTATGTCGAGCATGTTATCGATACTGGGGATGCTCGTCCAATTGCGGTTAGACCCTACCGAACGCCACATAGCATTCGTCCTATCGTGAAAGAGCAAATTGCGGAGCTTCTTGAGAAAGGAGTGATCCAGCCTTCTACTAGTCCATGGTCAGCTCCGATCGTCATAGTAAAGAAGAAGGTGGCTCCAGGAGAGGAACCAAGGTATAGGTTTTGTACAGACTTTAGAGGGCTCAATGCTGTGACGCGAATAGACACCTACCCACTGCCGAATATAAATGAAACCCTTGACAGACTGGGGAGGAGTCATTGGTTTACCACAATAGACTTGAAGAGTGGGTACCATCAATTGCCCATACGACCAGAAGACTGCGAAAAAACAGGATTTAGCACCACTGAGGGACATTATGAATACCTCCGAATGGCTTTCGGGTTAGCAGGAGCACCAGCCACGTTTCAGCGATTCATGGACAGACTACTTAGTGGACTATTAGGTGAGGAGTGCCTAGTTTATCTTGATGATATTATCATATTTGCTGAAACCCCAGAAGAACACCATCAGCGCCTACGAAACGTCCTGAATAGGCTTAGAGAGGCAAACATAGAGGTAAACCTTAAGAAATGTGAATTTATGAAACCTGAATTGGTCTATCTTGGACATCTCATTTCTAGGGACGGAGTGAAACCTGATCCACAGAAGGTGAAAGCAATAGAGCAATATCCTAGACCCCGTAATGTGAAGGAAATCAGGGCCTTTCTAGGGCTGTCTGGGTATTACAGAAGATTCATCCCAAATTATGCTGAAAGGTCTCGACCGTTGACGGAACTTACCAAATTAAACACTGAGTTTGAATGGACACCAGAACGAACCTCAGCCTTTGAAGATCTTCGTTCCTGTCTCAAAGGAAACTCGGTGTTGAGTTATCCAGATTTTTCGCTTCCTTTCATATTGTCAACAGATGCTTCGGGTGTGGCTCTGGGAGCAGTACTAGCGCAAAAAATAAACGGATATGAAAAACCTGTAGCTTATGCGTCTCGGCAACTTAACAGCGCGGAAAGGAATTATTCAGCAACCGAACGAGAGCTTCTCGCCGTTGTTTGGGCAGTATCACAGTTTAGGTGTTACCTTTATGGGCGAAGATTTACAGTAATCACCGATCATGCCCCATTAAGATGGACCCTAGGCCTCAAGGAGCCCAGTTCCCGGCTATTGAGATGGCAGATTAAGTTGGCCGAATACGACTTCGAAGTGGAGTACAAACCTGGGAAGAACCATAGTAACGCTGATGCTCTCAGCAGAGCTGTTCGGGTCATAGAAACCGGCGGGAAGGGACCAGTTACGAGAGAAGAATTTATCCGAGAACAACAGTTAGATCCGGCTTGTAAGAAATTCGCAGAAACCCGAGGGGAAATGTGTCGTTTTGACGAAGATGGGCTTCAGTTTCGAGTAGAAGACAAGCGATGGAGAGTTATAGTTCCTCGTGGACTGGTACGCCGAGTAATGTATTGGCTCCATGATGAGCCCTGTGGAGGTCATGGAGGCTCTCATCGTACTCTACAAAGAACTGAGAAGAATTTCTACTGGGATAAAATGAAAACTGATATCGAAGAATATATAGCAAAATGTGAAGGCTGCGCTCGAAGAAGACTCCTTCCCAAGGTGCCGATTATGCCTCCTTACCAGGCGACTCGACCCGGGGAACTCATAGCAATGGATATATTGGGCCCTCTCCCGAGGACGGCCCGAGGGAATAAGTATCTCATAACTACTGTGGACCACTTTACTCGTTATGCTGAGGCTATTCCTGTAAAGAACACAAGCACAGAAGAAGTTGCGAGAGTGTTCGTAGAAAATGTAGTTTTAAGGCATGGAGCTCCGGAACTCCTTTTGACAGATCGGGGCGCCAACTTCACATCGGACTTGTTGAGGGCAACTTGTCGAATCGTTGGGACAAAGAAAATACAGACTACAGCATACCGACCTTCTTCTAATGGTAGAGTGGAGAGATTTCATCGGACGCTCATGGACAGCGTTTCTCACTATGTCAACAGTAAAGGCAATAACTGGGACCTGTACATACCGTTTGCATTGGCGGCATATAGGAGTTCCACCCATCGTGGTACCGGCTACACTCCTAATTTTCTTACTTACGGAAGAGAATTAATACTACCTTTTGATTGTGATTTACAGCCTAAAAGTAATGCCGCACGTCATGACTTTTTGGAAGAGTTGGTAAAACGGCTCCAGGAGGCATACCTTTTTGCACTTAGAACTAGCCAGAGATTGGAAGAACAAAATGCTGAGAGAATCAATAAGAGTAGGAGGTTGAGAGATTTGAAGTCTGGTGATTGGGTATATGTGAAAAGTCCCAATCCGTTAGGGCAATGCCGGAAGTTTTCAATTCCATGGAACGGTCCTTTTCGAGTTGTTGAAAAGCTGAGCCCAGTAACTTATGAAATTGAGAAGGCACCAGGTAAACACGACGTGCTGCATATCGACAGATTAAAACTCAGTCCACAGAATTTCGGCTTTGATGACGCAGAAAACTCAACGGATCTGGAAGGGGACCTAGAGTGTGATGATGACCAGCGGAATGAAGACGACGAAAGTAGTGACAGCGACGGCTCATATCTGTACCTTCCAGGAAGAGAAAGACTCGAGGAACGTGCTACACGAGATTACGACAGCAGGCTAGTATCACCAACAAGTAAAGCAGAGGAAAATCGTCAAGAGGATGGTCCCACAAAGAAGGAAGACAGCCCTGACGAGTATCAAGTGGTTGATGAATTTTCGGACCTAGAGAGAGCAGAGACGGCAGCTCCAGAAGAATCAGTCGACCGGTTAGAGTCGGAGGAGGGTATTCAAGCTAACGAAGAGATGACACCAATGAGGACAAGAAGTGGTAGGATTACACGAGCCCCGAAGCGGTTTTCTCCTGGATAGAGAAAAAGGGCACCCATTCTGGGCACCCTTTTGAAAAATGGGGAGTAATGTGAGAGAGGGGGGGCGCATTTGAGAGTCAGAGAAGAGTCATCACATGTGCAGTGATTAATTCGATTAATCGATCGTGAACATTTACCTCGAATTGACTTTATAAAAAAAAAAAAAAAAAAAGAGAGTTGAATTAGACTGCTGTGTGTGAAGTAATTGTTATTACGTGTATGTTGTGCTTAATTTAAAATAAAGTTGTTAGAGTGTTAATTTGTTCCTAATAAAATTATTAAAAGTGTATCAGACATTTCTTTTTTTTTCTTATATCCTCATTACGATAAGGAAGAAGATGTACTCATGACAGGTATATATAATAAGATAAAATATTTTTATATCAGCCGAGACTTTAAAAGGGAGACCCTTAGTAGTGTCAAAGATTTTGACTATAGCTCCTTACATTAATCTTTCTACATTCTGATTTTAACTTCCCTACTGATTTTGTTTTTTCAAAAACAGTTCATAAGATGCTTTTTACGCTTATTTTTCTGACAATGGAGAGGAAGATAGTCTTCTAAGTGGTAAGAACGACATCAAATAGGTTTCTATCCATGGAGAGGCAACAAAACAATAAGTAGCCTCGTGAAGCTGAGGGGCCTAACCCACCAAAACCAAAGTTTTAGAGGTGTAAGACGCCTGGCCCAAAAACGTGGAACGTGTATGTGTCATAAAGCCCATTGAAATTCATTTTTCTTATTTCGATACTTTAGTTTTCTGAAATTCCCGTTATAAAAAAGATAAGTTGATAAAACCAAAGTTCTAATGAATCACTATGTTACTATGAATCACCATAAATAGATTTTATTTATTTTATATATATTTTGGGTTACAGTCATGGGCGGATCCAGCCGATTGTAAAGGGGGGGGCTGCATCCTAATGGGGGGAGGCTGCAGCCCCACAGCCCTTCATTTGGATCTGCCGATCAGCTTTTTCACCTTCTCACAACTGAAATTCTACCTGTTCTGCGCATTTTTGTTCTTTAACTTGCTTCCTTACTTTAAGGAAAATCAATTTCTATCTTTAAATGACGAAAATTTGTCCAAATGGGGGGGCTCCAGCCCCCATAGCACCCCCCTCCCCTCAGATCAGCGAATGACTAAAGTAGACTCCTGCTTATCCCTCCTCGTCGGAACGGATACATTTCCGTTTAAGTGAATGAGCCGGTCAATCCGGAAAAGTGTATAAAAACCAGCAAAATATATTATTATAACTTCTATATTTCGATAAAACCCAAATGCAACACACAACCTATAGTACAAAGGCTATATAGTTATTAATTAAAGAAACCTTTTTTGGGCCAATTTTATTTAACAATTTAAGAAACTTTACACTATCCATCTATTCAGTTTTCACAAATCTTTTGTTTTTTTTCGTTTATACGCACCTTAATGTCAACTGACGAAATTTCTTGTCAAAATATAGGAAGCTATTTCTTTTTTAATGAAATGAATGGAGGATACGGATTTTGTTTCAAGATCAATTTTACTTTGAAGAGATTTGTTTTACTGGAGTTCGGTAAAAAAAATAAAATTTGGTGCGTGCGCGCATCACACAACTTTCACTTACCAACTTACTTAGAATAGAAATTAATGCGTTTTTTTAATGCCACTTCTCAAAGTTACACATTTTTCACATTAATTTCTTATTTTTGTTTTCGTTTGCTCTATAAAAAACACTAATTTATTTTATTAATAAATAAAAGTTTATACTTGTGATAATTCGGCAATGCAAGCATGATACTCCAAGTCGTCTGATTTTATAATTCTCTATGTACTTGATGAAAATTTCATTTAGTTACCATGAAACAAATAATTTCCATGAAATGAACAGAACGTCTTTGATTATGAACAATGATCTGTCATTAAAGGCGTACTACGCATGCATGGGCTCAACGTGTTTTATGAATTGACTGAATATTTTTCTTTTTTTCTCCTCTAAAATGTTGGCTATCACATCTTTGGCATTTATATACATCAAATACCCAGTTTGATTAAAATCGTTGAAGCCGTTTTTGAGTAAATAAAAAAACACGTGAAAATGATACAAAATTTATTAAGTAAAGTCCCCCCTCCGTTTGACCAATTTTGATGAAATTTTTAGTCATATCTCGGGCATATCAATACATCAAATACTCAGTTTAATCAAAATTGTTGGAGCCGTTTTTGAGAAAACCAAAAAAATGTAAAAAGCTATTAAATAAAGTACCCCTCTGGGCAATTTTGATAAAATTTTTGCTGTCACATCGCGGGCATATACATATAATAAATACCTAATTTCAGGTTCGCACGGTTTATAGTTTTTGAGCTAGTCTGTTCAAACACACACACACACAGTCCATTTCGCGGAACTTGGTTATTTGGACTCAGGGGACCCCAAAACGTGTATTTCCGTTGAAATCCGGAAGTGGAAATTTTTCACGATCGCAATACTTCCCCTTACTATATATTTCATATGTAGGTAAGTGAAAGTATAAAACAAAAGACTTTTTGCCTACATTTTAATTTATTTAAGATCTATCGAACCGCATCATAATACAAATTTTAACAAAATTTTTTATTGAGAATATGACAAAATTATAAATGTTTTTCAGGATTTTAAAAAGAATTTTAATCTTTTACAGCGTCCATCGGT
Organism: Aelia acuminata; assembly: GCA_911387785.2. Classification (NCBI taxonomy): domain Eukaryota; kingdom Metazoa; phylum Arthropoda; class Insecta; order Hemiptera; family Pentatomidae; genus Aelia; species Aelia acuminata. The sequence goes on along the minus strand of OU426979.1, from coordinate 74,581,471 downwards.
TTATCCTAAGAGTCGGTTAAACGGGAACCGGTAAAGCGGGAGTATACTGTAATTGCTAAATGTGAGAGTGCAATTTTCCAACGCTACAATTAAGTCTAAATCAGACGAAACAACATTTTTAGAACCTAAACACGACAGGTCCTAGCATTTGCTGCAACGTAATACAATAAGTAGTTGACCACATGCGGCGGAGGAGCCTAACCCAGGTTATCTCGGCTTTATTACCTGCATTATCTCGGCGCTCCTCTAAACCTTTGGCACAAGACTCCACTTTTCGTTTAATGTCTACCGTAATCCCAGGCCACCTTACCGACGTCCTTGCCCGTGCCAAACATTTGACTATGCCCAAATGTCCACTGTGAATACGAGAAATAATTTCAGATCTGCAATCCTTGGGAATAAAAACCCTGTCCCCCTTCAAAATAAGGCCTTGGTGGCACACTATGTCTCCCTGCTCTCTGTAAAAATCCGAGTGTTTAAAGCCAGACCAATCACCACTATTTATACACTCCTTTAATTTCTTGCATACAGGATCCTCTTCCTGAGATAAACGTATTTTTTCCATTCTTTTGTCGGGAAGTTCGATAGATTGAATAATGTGGGCAACATTTAATTCCAATTCATCTAAAACATCTTTATGCACTATTTCTGAATCAAGCGGCTCCCTTGACAATGCATCTGCAATTACTAGATCTTTTCTGGGAACGTACATCACCGTGTAGTCGAATCTAGATAAATTCGAAACCGCTGGAGTCTAGCTGTTAGATCTTGAATAGGTTCAATTTCTTCAATTCAAATTCTTTCAAATCTTGAAGGTTTATCTCCTAACAATTGGACTAAACATTTATGATCGGTCCATAATGTGAACCATCTGGATAACCGAATTGTCTGGATCTGGCAAAATTTTTCCCTTTGTAATTAAATGAACCAAAAATGATACGCTGGTGACCTTGAATTCACATTTATCAGCACTAAGTGTCACTCCATTACTCTCTAATCGCTGTAATAGTCGTTTTAAGTTCCTCTTCTGTTTCTCCGTAGACCAAAAAATCATCTGATAAATTGGAGACCCCCTCTAAGCCTTCAATGATTCTCGACGTCCTTTTCTGAAAATGTTCGGGGGCAGAAGATATCCCGAAAGGGATGCGATTAAAGTAAAATCTCCCGAAAGGGGTAATAAAAGTTGTAAGCTTTGCCGTAGAACGTTCTAAAGGTTCTAGGCGTTACCTTGGAAACCCCACATCTCACAAATTTCCCGTCGTACTGTCTCTACCCTAAAACAGTTCAACCGTCTACAATATCTTCTTCCATTCAAAACCCGCCAACTCCTAGTCTCTTCTCTCATCTTTCCCCACTTTGACTACGGCTGTATGGTGCACGCCGGACTGTCCGGGGAACTCGAAGCCAAACTTAAACGCCTAATGAATTGCACAATACGTTTTGTCTTTGGGATCCCAAGAGATACGCATATAACCCAGTACTACGCCGAGTTAAAGTGGCTCTACCCCTCCTACCGTCGTCGGCACATACTGGCTTCCTTCCTATACCAGGCCATCAGAGCTCAACAACCCTCCTACATCCTACAGAACCTGCAATTCAAATCTTCCATTCAATCCCGCCCAACCAGGTCCCGTACTTCTGATCTCTATCCTCCTCCTCATCGAACTGAAACTTATGAAAAATCCTTCATAATGTAAGCCGTATCCCTCTGGAACTCTATCCCCTCCAATATCCGACACGCTTCATCTGCATCCACTTTCAAATCCCTCCTCTTCGACTTCCTATTCAACTCCCAAACCAACTACTGATCACTGAAGGGACATAATAGAGCTTTAGAAGCAACTCTTTTTAGCATGATTTCTATTAGAAAATATCTTATTGATGTACTTAGGCCGTTTTATTATATTCCGTTGTCTATATGTATCGGTATTCTTTCTTTCTTCCTCTTGTTTTTATTTCACCTATTATACTTAAAGATTATTTTCATGAAGGAATGCACTTTTTGTTTCTGTCTTATTTTATTTATTTTTTGTTTCTGTCTTATTTTATTTATTTTTTGTTTCTGTCTTATTTTATTTATTTTTTCTTTCTCTAAATATTATTTGTAAACTATATTTGTAAATATTTAATATTTACCTGGCCACACTGGCTAGATCTCTATGTTATGTATGTAAAATTTATTCTAAAGGGACATCAGTCCCAGGATAATAAAATTATTTTTCATTCAAAGGTACTTGCCAGAAACCACTATTGGCATCAAGTCGGCTGAAGTATTTTGCTTTGCCAATTAGGGAAAGAGATTCCTCAACAGAGGGCAACTGAATTTTCTCTCTGAGAACATTTTTATTTAACTCAGTATAATCCACAGCCAAACGAATACTCCCATTTTTTTTTTCGGTACAACCACTATAGGCGAACACCACTCTCTGAGATGGTCCTTCTTCATCCTCCCTTTTCGGAAGCTGTCGTAGGCTCTTCTTTAAACTTCCTTATGTGTATGGAGTTTCTCCTGACTGATCTTCTTCCCGGGATCTCTATCAGGTAAGACCTAGGCTCATGTAGCTTCTGCTGAATCACCCCCCGAACCCATTCTTTATTTCTCATATCTTGAATTAAAACCTTTTCCCCTACTTTAAAATCTTGCGGTGTCCTTCTCGCAGTTTTATCATAATTAGTTTTACCAATATTTTGGTTTTTCTTAAACTGATCAATTACATCATTGGAAACCAATAGCGGTTTCAATTTTTCCAGTGAAACCGGAAGCTTTGTCTTCAGCATTCGGCTATTCAAAAGTTGAGATGGTGAATAATTTAAATTTGCAACAGGTGAATTTCGGTAATTCAACAAATATAACTCAAAATCATTGTTGCTATTTAATGATTTTTTTAGCATATTTTTTATGATACCCACCGCTTTCTCCACAAGTCCATTACTTCTGGGATAATGAGGGCTACTTGTTAAAATTTCAAAATTCCACTCTTTGGAAAATTGTTTGAATTCGAAACTTTGAAACGGCATATTATCAGCTATAATAGTCTGAGGAATACCAAATCTTCCAAACATTTCTTTCAGTTTGGGTATTATTGCCGAACATGTTTTGTTTGTAAGCTTGAAAGCTTCGATCCAACGGGAGTAGTAATCGACTGCTACTAGATAACTTTTTCCAGCAAATTCAGCTATGTCAACTCCAATTTTATAAAAAGGTACATCAGGAATTTTATGGGGTAGTAATTGATCTTTAATTTTCGATCGCTGAAACTTTTGGCAAATCTGACAAGAAGACACTGTGTTTCGGATGTCAGAATGCATTGCTGGCCAATAGTAATGCTTTTTAGCAAATTTCAGTTTTTTATTCACGCCGAGATGAGTTTCATGTAATAATGATAACATAAATCGTCTCAGACCTGTTGGTATAATCAATCTATCGTCAAGATAAACCAAATCTTCTTCTATTGTCATGTCATTCTTTAATTTCTGAAAATGGTTTAAATCACCACAAAGTTGTTTTGGCCATCCCACTTTTAAATATTCCATCACTTTACTTATAACTTCATCGTTTTTTGTTTTATATTGAAATATTTTCAACCTTGCGTCACTAAATTTCAATCTACTGGACCCTAAGCAATGAACTACATCTTTTAATATATGTTCTGGGAAAGTGTCAGTGTTCTTCGTAAATCTGGATAAAAAATCTGCTATATACATATTTTTCCCAGGTAAGTGTTTTAGTTTAAATTGGTAGTTGAATAACTTCATTCTTAATCGACGGATTCTGTTGTTTTTTATTTTGCAGAGTGGTTTATTCATGATTGAAACCAAGGGAAGATGATCTGGGTTTATAATAACATCAGAGTGGCCGTAAATGAAATAGTGATATTTGTCACAAGCAAAACAAACTGCTAAAAGTTCTTTTTCAATTTGAGCATACTCAGTTTCTGCTGAACTTAGGTTCCTTGAGAAGAAACTTATTGGTTTCCCTTCCTGAAGCATACAACATCCAATTGCATCTTTAGAAGCATCGCATTGAATTTCGATTGGAATAGACGGGTCAAACAATGTTAAAACAATGTCACTGTTTAAAATTGTTTTTATTTTGGTAACAGCTGATGAATGCGTTTCTGACCAGTTCCATGTAACATCCTTTTTTAATAAACCCCTTAATGGAGAAATTATTTGTGCTAGATTTGGAATAAAGTTTCTCAAATAATTAACCATACCCAACAAGCATTGTAACTCTTTTACATTTTGAGGTTCCTTGAAGTTTTGGATGGAGTCTAATTTTGAGGGATCTGGCATCATACCCTTTTCACTGAAAATAAATCCTAGATATTTAACTTATGTTAGGCAATATTGAAATTTGGAGAAATTGAATTTTATATTAAATTTATTTGCACGTTCAATTACCTTCTTTATTATTTCATCATTTTCCTGAATTGTATTTGTAGCTATACAAAGATCATCAAAATAAATAGATACACCAGGAATATCTCCAAAATATTTGGAAACCAATCTTTGAAAAATCTCTGGCATACAGCTCAGACCAAATGGCGCCCTCAGAAATTTGTAAGTTCCATGCACAGTACTTATGAAACATTGGTTGATTCCTCGTCCAACTTTATGTGGTAGAAACCATCTTTAATGTCTAATACAGAATAATATTTTTTATGGGCCAGACCCGGAGCTAATTCCTTTACTGTTGGAATGGTATACATTTCCCGAACTATATATTTATTTAAATGAGTTGGATCAATACATATCCTAAGCGAGCCATTTGGCTTTTCCACAATCACGACATTGCTGACCCATTCAACCGGTTCCTCAACGGGTTGTAAGATTTCTCTTTGAACCAAAGAATCTAGAGTTTGTTTGAATTTGTCCCTGATCTTTAATGGAATTCGCCTGGCGGGGCTTATATATGGCTGCGCATTGCTATTTAATTTAATTTTACATTTATCTGGAAAGCACCCAAGACCTTCAAAAACTTGCCTGTATTCATTAAAAAAAAAATGTCTTTTTAGAATTAGTGAACTGCTCATCTGGTTCTGAGTCAGTTTTATTTTTAATATTATCAATCGATTTATTTTGAATATTATCAATTCTTTTTAGCAAATTCAACTTCACACATGTTTTCAAACCCAATAATGCAATGTTTTCATTTTCAACTACTATAAATTTATTTGAAATAGTTTTAGAATTAGTTCCAATATCTAAATCAATAGAGCCATATGGTTTAATTTCAAAGCCACCAAACGCTATAAGTTTAGTTGAACATTTTTTTATATTATTACATAATTTATTAGTTTTCAACCAAGTGTAGGGTAAAATATCAACTTCACTTCCAGTATCCAACTTGAAATTCAATTTCACTCCTCCAACTATCAAAATCTTATACCAAGCGTTACTATCATTTAACGAACCTACCAATGAAACAGAATCTATACTCACCGAGGAATCGCCATCCTCTGAATTTATGTTGTAAACTCTAGTTTTGTTGGATTTGCGACAAAATGCAAAATGATTTTGCTTTCCGCAGTTCCAGCAAGTACGTCCAAAAGCTGGGCAGCGACCTTTTTCATGTTGTTGAGAACATTTGCTACAGGCTTTCACTCCGGTTTTCGTTTCGATTACTTTTCTGGTTTGATTTTTTCGTGCAGCCTGCTGAAAAGAACTATCCCTTTTAGATTTTACCTGTTCAATTAGTTAGGGATCATTGTTGTTAAGTACCTTTAAATTATTTTCAGCCAGTTCAACCGATTTACAAAAATGGAGAGTTTTCTCCAAAGAGAGATCTTCTCTCAATAAACGTTCCTGTGAACTTTTGGAATTGATTCCCATAATTATCTGGGCCTTCAGTAACTTTTCTTCTTGGCCTTCAAATTCACACGATTGTGCCAAAGACTTTAAGTCAGTATAAAAATGGTCAAATGATTCACCCTCATGTTGCTTCCGATTCAGAAATTTGAATATTTGCATAGTGATGTTGCATTTTGGAATGCATACTTTCTCCAAAACATCAAGGATATTTAGAGTAGACTCATGTGAATCGTCTAATTTGTGAGACTTATATAATTTTAGACCTTCTTTTCCTAGAAGATTTTTCAAGCGCGCAACTTGTACACTATTTGATTGCTTGTTTGTTTCTGTAGCCAGAAAATAATTCGTAACATCTTCTCGGAATGTTTTGAAATTTTCTGCCACATTACCAGTCAGAACTAAAGGTTCGGGTCTATGAAACTCCATGATAAGTAACAGTTACTTTAGAGTCCTTTGTAGAACAATTCTGTAGTGTTTATACCCAGGGTATTTCACGACTGCGCCATGTTTAATTTTATATGTAGCAACACATAATCCATAACAATAGCACACAACAACTTATTTATTACTGACAATAAATCATATGATTTAGCCAAGGCTAATTAATTAATATAAATTAATCTAAACAGTTATTACCACATCTTTTAACATTCTGTCAAACTGATTTCAAACTTTTTCTCTTAGATGAATAGGAACCCGACGCGGGCAACTAACTGAAAAAGGTCGTGCATTTGGCTTCAACTGGATACGATATGGTGTCCCCTTAAACTTGCCCAGTCCATTGAAAACTTTAGGATAAGACTTTTTAATATCTTCAAACCCAGAAAATGATATTCACTCAACGTTGCCAGTTACTAATTCAAGACTCAAAGCCAAATCCCTACTCATGAGTGGCTCCTTTTGACCCTTAATGACATAAGCAATCTCCGTTTGGACACTTTTCTGGTATTCCAATTTCATCCTAACTGAACCTAATACCTCTAAAGGGGTGTTGCCAACTCCTTTTAGAAGAAGTGATGTCCGGTGTATGGGTAAATTTAATTTACTAGCATGTTTTTCTCCCAGACACGTGACATCCACCCCAGTGTCCAATTTAAATTTTACCGCGACTTCCTCAACCTTGCATGTAACAAAAATACCCTTAATAGAATTCATTTCCTTTTTATTTTCTGAAATTTTTTTATCTGATACTATTACACTATCAACTCCTAAGTAACTGGCAGAAGTACTGGAAGTTATAGACCTAGATTCAGAAACTTCATTGATACGCCGGCGATTACGGCATACACGCTTAATATGTCCTAGTCGATGACATTCGTGACATTCTACCTTTTTAGCCCAACACCTATCAACAGGATGCTGTTTTTGACTCCCGCAATGGTAACATTTGAATTTACCTTATTCTTTCCTTTCTCCTTCCTTGAACTTCCGTTCCGTGGGTTGCGCGTTGTTCGTCTCTACATGGAAGGATCCTCCTTCTTCTCTGGCGTCCGATACCGATCTCTGAAGCCTTTCCATCTGGCGAACTCTGTCGATCACCTCCTTGAGTGTCATCTCCCGCAGCTGCAGCTGAGCACTCAATCGTTGATCGTGCAAACCTGTAGCTAGTTTTAACAAGATCATTACTTCGCTGTAACTTACCTTGCAGCTGCTAAAAGTCCAATCGCATCGGCCCGCCATGTTATATAAATCATTTATATACGTGTCCACACTAACACCTGCTTTTCGCCGGTGGGCTATGAAACGGGTCCTTTCTAAAAACAAATTTTTCTTTAAACAAAAATGATCAGATAATGCCTTAGTAACACCTTCATAGGATTCCCTCTTTTCGGCTGGCATATTAATTGCGTTAAGAAGATCACCGGCCCCAGGCCCCATAGAATATATTAACATGTCAATTTGCTGATGCTCAGGTCGATTACTAAGGCCTGATGCACTCCGAAATAAAGTAAACTGACTAAGCCAACTAGTCCATTCCGCTTGCTCACTAATATTAAAATGATCAGGAGGTTTTACCTGAAACGCTGGTTCTGAGACTTCGGTCACTGCAGAATTATTTATTGCAAGAGCAGATTGTTGTCTGAAAACTTCCGCAACTACGGCGGCCATGGCTTCAAGCATTTCTTTATCCAAAGGCATTTTATAATTTTACGCTGCCACCATGTACTTAACGTCCAATAACAACAACTCTTTATTATCAACTCATCGTTTTTACAACATTACATAAATTACATATGGTATTTAATATCAACACAGGTTAATCTAATAATATGCTTTCAAAGAGATTAGATCCCTTCACAACTTACATATAATACCATCTATTTGGGTTCAGGACGCACCACTCAACTACACAGAGTGAGACTACAGAGACCCACTGCACTAGAGAAGAAATTACATTATATACGACTGGTGTATTTCTGGATGCTGCTCAAGCGGTCCAAAGAGTCTGGCACATATATATTTATATATGTATACATACACACAAACATGAAAGGAAAAATAAATTAAAAATATTGCGCAACAGAAATAGGTTATATGTTTTATGTAAAGTATCTTTTTAATATTTTAAAAATGTGATTGTTGGTTCAACTTCTATTAATTTTTTGATTTATAAGAAGCTAGGAATCCATGAATTGGCATTGATGATTGGTGATGGGCCTCCACTGACACTGCTAAATTTGAAGTGTTGAAATTTAATTGCTTAATGAACCCACGAACATATGAAATAAAAAAGATTATGTAGTTATATAAATGATGATTACTTTTGCTCATGTTTAAGTTTCCTACTATATACATATACAAATACATATCAACAGTTCGATTATATTCTATCATTTTGTTGGTAACACTGCTAGATCGAGTTTAACTTCAGAATTGTAGAATTCAGATACTGTGATAGTCAGTTGGTTATGTCTTGTTATTAATCGCTGTTTTGAATCTTTTTTCAAGTTATTACCATGTCATTGTCTTCGTGAGTAATTTGTGCCTTGCTTTGTTTTCAGTAGCTAGTGATTATATTTTATAACTTTATTATTTTATTTTGAATAACTAATAATTGAAAATTATTGTTATTAATGATTTTAATGTGTACAATGATTAGTATGCCTGCTAAAAGATGTTTCCAACTTCTGTTAAAATGTTTCATAACTTTTTTTTTAATTTTTAATTCTCTGTTATAAATAGGATGGATTAAGATGTTTTATCTAGCATCTTCTAGCAAGAATACTAAAATATTTTCCTATTTGTGTTATAATGGCTCAAAACTTTTTGTTTTTGGTGAATTGTCAATTCTCTGTTATAAATAGTATGGATTAACACGTTTTTTTCTAATTACCAATGAGACTTTGAATACCTTTTATTTTTGTGTGTTTGTGTTAACATTTTTGAGATTTCAAATATTTATCAATTTTTAGTTTTATATAATTTTGAATATTGTTTAGTTTATTGCCTCCTCCGACCCAACCTGTTTGGGAACGGGAAGAAGATCCGAAATGGCCACCCCCTTCTTCAGCTTTGGTTGTAGCAACTCCTGCTGCACCTCCTTATGGCCAGAGGAAAGGATGGGTTCCACGTTCTCCAGAGGTGGTTATGCTAAGTATTTCTATTTGATTGTTTCTATTCTTGATAAAAATATGTATGGTTTAAGAAAACTTTGGTGTAATTGTGTAAATCAAGGCACCGACCGACTGCTTTCTACCATGACGTTTATAACCTTACACTACACACACTGATGAGGAACTGGCCTTGGTTTGGTCTAAATTAATAAGGCAATTTCATTACCAAAAATAATTTTGTATATTTGATGGATGTTTGAATAGGAATTAGTTGACGAAAATAGGAATTAGGGACGTTTTGTGCTGAAAAGAACCCATTAGTAGTTATAGTGTGGCCTTCCTCTCCACTGTAAAGGAACATTTGGGGGTTCTTATCCCTTTTGTGCGAGTGTAGTTAGTGGAAGTTAAAAGCTGAGAGCGAATAAAGGCCGTTTCCAGTTCATAAGGGCCTTTATTAGGTTTGTTAGGTGAACGCTCATTAAAAAGAGGTGAACAAACCTCTTGGATTGGAGATCAGGGCCACACTAATGGGTCCTGTTCAGTGGTAAAAACCTCAAATTTATATTTTTTCATGAACATTATGAGTATATAAATATAATTAATTTATTAAATAATAAAAATATATGTACTTTGGACATAACTGTTAAGATGGTAACTGTTACACGAGGAAACCAGAGTTAGAGTATAGGTGCCTGGATTTACATAAGTATCAACCTTGGTTATTCTATATTAGTTGTGAATGAAGTTCACTTTAACCAAGTGCATCTGTTTTGAATGTTTTGTTTACATGTATAATTTTCAATTCAAATTTCATGTAATTAATTATTACTAATTATTTTATGTTTTTATTATTTACTGACACAAAGTATAACAGTAGTAAGAGAATTTGTCTACGTAGGCTCCCAAGTGAGCTCCCAGAATGATTGGGGTAGAGATAAAAAGACTAATTCTGGCTGCTAATCGGTGCTCCTTCGCACTTCAAAAGCATCTCCGGTCTAGCATCTTGTCAAAGTCAACAAAGGTCAAACTCTACAAAACCTTGATTCAACCTGTTTTAACATATGGCTCTGACATCTGGAACTCTCCAGGTTTGAACGAAAGATTTTAAGGAGAATTACCGGGCCTCATATGTTGATGGAGACTGGAGAAAAAGAACTAACCTCGAGCTGAGAAGCCTATACCAGGACTTAGACGCAGTTGATATGATTAAATTATATCAATTGCGATGGGCAGGACACGTAACTAGAACGAATTTCTCAGAAATCCCATCAAAAGTTCAATCGGAGAAACTATTTGGATCACGGAAGGTTGGACGCCCTGGGTAGCGGGTAGGTACTCTACACGATCCCGGTGAAAGACAGACTTACTTCAGGGACCTAGCGACCCTGCCCACGTGAGCTCTTGATTTTCCCTATTCCTATATTCTGGGGGAATCATCCTCTCATACCAATTACGATCCATTCCCTATCCTAATCCTATACCTTACCCTCCTCTTGGGGATTTAGGGGGCCAGTTGTCCCTAGGATACGGTGCCTCCATCGCCGGGCTAATAACCCGCATGCTAGTATAGCTTATTCAAAGTACAAACTTATTCACACAACAAGCTTATTCAAAGTACACAAACTAGCCAATCAGGATGCGGACAGATCTCACGGAAACGACCTGGCGCTCATAGGGACATACGATTTGGAACATGGAACATCAAGACACTGACAGGGAAAGAGGTTGACCTAGTAGAAGAAATGAAGACCTATAAGATGGTCATACTTGGCATTAGTGAGGTGAAGAGAAAAAGAAGTGGAGAACTGAAGCTGGAGAGTGATTATGCCCTAATATATGCTGGAGTGCCTCTAGGAAGCTTCGCGAAGGAAGGAGTGGGTATAGCCATGACTCCCAGAATGTATAACCAACTAGAAGACTGGGAGCCAATCTCACCAAGAATCATTGCTGCAAAATTTTCACTGTCTGTTGGGAAAGTTACTTTGGTGCAAGTATATGCACCAACAGAGGACACAGGATCATGGATAAAGAAGCTTTCTACTTAGACTTGCAGGGAGTAGTCAACAAAATCAGGACAAAGGACGATCTGCAATACTGAGTGGAGATTTTAATGCAAGAACGGGCAGTGACCCAACTATCGCTTATGTTGCCCTTGGACCTCATGGAGGCAAAAGCGTTAGAAATGGAAATGGACAACGCCTTATCGATTTCTGTATAGATAATGACATGTTAGTGGGTAGCTCCTTCTTTCCCCACAAAAGGATACACAAAATAACTTTCTCGAGCTTGGAAAGAAATAGCATCATCAACTATTTCATATATGACCGTGATATAAGACAGTGTTTGCCGACATTAAAGTGATAAGAGGCGCGGAAATCAGCAGTGACCACATGTTGCTAGTAGCGGATACAAAAGTTCCTCAGAAAAGGAAAATTAAACAAAAGGGCTACCAAGCATTAAATATAAGAGCTCTAGACGACCTGGAAAAGAGAGCCTCCTACACCGAAAAATTGGAAGGAAGATTGGAAGCTTTGAGTCTTGAGGGTGATGTCAAACAGCAATGGTGCCGATTAAAAACAACTATTCTGGAAACAGCTAAGGAAGTTTGCGGCATGCACAGAGTATCAAGCAAGCAAAAGCGCACAGAGTGGTGGAACGAAGAGGTACGCAGGGCTGTTCAATTAAAGAAGATAAGTTAAGGCTAGAAATCAATGCAAAGGAGTGGTCAATCAAGCAAAAAAGGCATCTTGAGAAAGGTTTGGAAAATCTCTTGAAGAAGACCACCGTGAGAGTATAAAGAAATTCTGGTATAAAGTGAAACAGTTCCGGGGGAAAAGAAGTAAGCCAGCAAGAAATGTCAAAGGATCAAGTGGAAACATCATCACTGATGAAGTAAAAATTCTTGAGTGGTGGAGGCAGTTTTACCAAGGACACTTCTTGGAAGGGTTTAATGACCCAGGAAAACATTCTGCGGAAAACAATAATTTCGAAAGTTCGGAGATAATTGAGGAAGATGAGGTAGAAAACGCCATCCAAAGAATTAAAACAGGCAAAGCAGCAGGAAGGGATGGCATAGCACCAGAACTATTGAAATTCGGAGGGCAAGAACTAATAAAGTTTCTCCAGCAACTCTTTCAAAACATATGGGATACAAAGGTAATCCCCTCAGATTGGGAGTTCAGTGTTATTATCCCTTTTCATAAGAAAGGCAGATCCACTGACTGTGAAAATTACAGGCCTATAAGCTTACTTTCGGTGGCTTACAAACTATACACCTCAATTCTGGAAAGGAGACTAAGGCTCATAGTTGAGAACCAAATAGAAGAGGAACAAGCGGTATATTTGGTAAAATTTTGGAACAGTTTGGAAAAATTTGGAACTCACGGGCATGGCTTTTTTTGATAGGTTTACCTTCGAAGTTCTGCTTATTGTACATCATCTAAAATATCTGTAGTATTACTCAATTCCTTGACTTTAATTATTCTACTAAAATTTATTTACATAACTCTTATTGATTAAACAGTATGTTATTTCATTTATTTTATTTTTAAAATAATTTATTATAGGATTATGGAGATGGTGGAGCATTTCCAGAAATAGCAGTTGCCCAGTATCCTTTAAATATGGGATTAGAAAAGCGTGAAAGTTCTTCAAATGCCCTCGCAGTGCAACTTGATGCTGAAGGAAAGATTAAATATGACGCCATTGCTCGTCAGGGTCATTCCAAGGATAAGGTGTAGCTTTTTCTTTTATTTTCATTATAAAATAAACTCAGATAACAAATTTTTACTTTGTTTTTTCCTCCTTGCAGATTATATATTCTAAGTTAACAGATCTACTTCCATCAGAAATAAGATCAGAAAGCGACCCCTCTTTACAAAAACCTGATGAAGAAACAATCCTGGAAACTACTGATCGAACAAGACTAGCGTTGGAAAAACTTACCAGTTCAAAAATATCCTCTGCAATGCCAGTTCGGTGTGCTGAGAAGACGGTAAATAAAATTGTTAAATTAGTGCTTATTGTACACTGCATATCACTTTCTTTAACAATATTTTTGAATATTTTACAGGCACCAGCTCAGTTCATTCGATACACACCAGCTCAGCAGGGTAGTTCTTTTAACTCAGGTGCTAAGCAAAGAGTTATAAGAATGGTTGAAGCTCAAAAGGACCCTCTAGAACCCCCTAAATTCAAGTAAATAATTATTTCATATTTATTAACTTATTCATATTTCAGAATTTCATTGTTGTATATTTTACTGCCTTACTAAGGAAATTACTGTATCACTGCAATAAATAAAAGATTCTGCCAATTAGAGACATTGTAACTTCCTGTCATATCACTAAGTTATTTTACCATAAATGGTCACAACTTAATAAAGTTTTAAGAAATAAAGTTGGACATATACCAACACCCAAGTCTGAGCCGATAACGCTCGTCTAAGGATTGTCCATTGACACTTTTTGAAGTTTTTATAACTGTGGTGCTGTTCAAAACACCTCAAGATTAGAATGTGAGCTATGTGATATTTTTAGGAATAATAGAGTGGTATATAGAGGAGGGAAAAGGCTTGTCACCTGTGTTAGGGTTTTTCCCCGCTTACGTAGTATTTTCGTATTTTGGCAGTTTTAACCATTACAGATGACTGCGGCTTCTGGCTAAAAGTAGGAATACATCTCAAGTAACAACTCTTTTTGCCGCCAAACGTTTTCAGTCACTGTCGAACCGTCAGGATAAGAACATTGGTGCTGCGACATACAACCCGTGTCAAAAAATGGATGGTCATAAAATACAATATCTGGGTTTTTTTCTCCTGCCCGCATGTACTCTGAGAGTAATTGTGTCTGAATGTTTTCGTTGCTTTCTACTTCTAAAGCTTGTTGAAACGTTTCGAACGGTCTATAATTTTGTCAAGAAGCTACTATATTAAGTAGTAGACGAGAAAAAACTAGATAGCCACTCAAACTCTCATGTCATGATTCCGCCTCTAGGACTTAAAAAGTAATTGTATGTAAAATGTTTCGCTCCTTTTTACTTATAGAACTCATTGAGGTGTTTACAATGGTCTATAGTTTCGTCAAAAAGCACCAGTATTTAAGTAGTAAACGAGAAAAAAATGGATGGTCATATATATTAAGAGTCATTTTCTCGCCTTTTTTAAATCGAAAACTAATTGCATCTATATTTTCTCGCTGCTTTATACATATAGAAGTCATTGAGGCGTTTCCGACGGTCCATAATTTATTCGGAAAACATCAGTATTTAAGAAGTTAACGAGAATAAACTGGATGGTTATGCTTGCTTCTTCAGCAGTAGAGGTAAGAGTAGGAGCTTTCCTTCAGTATGAGTAGGAGTGGATTGACCTCTGATATTTTACAAAACGTTTTGTATCGCTGATTCTAAGCAAACCTGAATAATTTATTGTGTTGTTCTTTAAAATTCGTAATAAAAGTTTAGTGTGTTGGCTGTTAGATGGCTTAGAATTTTTTTCAACTATTTTTTCAATTAAAAACATGCTTAAATCAAACACGCAGCACACTTATTTATTAATAAAAAGAACTGCAACTTCAATAAATTCATATACATAAATACTACCATACTAGAAATTTTGTAAGAATTAGATGCGTAAATTTATTGCACTAATAATTTTTTTCCTAATTTTTTTTTAGAGGGATCAACCCACTGTATCTCTCCATTGGGACCACCCCTGCAATATTCCTCCCAGGGTGCCTTTCTCCATCATTCGAGTTTTGTACACCACACAGCCATATTGTTTTCCCCGCCTAGAATCTCTTTCCCCCACATTCCAATTTTGTTTTTAATTTACCAGGTCTGCAAGTTTAAAATGTCGTTTATTTCTTAAAATATATACACAGTAATTTAAAAAAAAAGTATAATATATTTTATTCAAAGTACTGGCCCTCGCTTTCTACACATTTTGTCCATCTCTCGGGCAATTTATGGATACCATTCCAAAAGAATGCTTCATCTTTATTTGAAATCCATTCATCGAGCCATTTTCTTACATCCTCCAAATTGTTAAAGTGTTGCTCAGCCAATGAGTGTCCCATCGATGAGAAGAGATGATAATCAGAAGGCGCCAGGTCAGGTGAATACGGCGGGTGGGGTAGGAGTTCCCAACCAAGCCAAGAAATCGTTTCCTTAGTCAATCTGGCTGAATGTGCAGGAGCGTTATCATGCTGAAGAATGACTTTGGCGTGCCTGTGAGCCCATTCTGGGCGTTTTTCGATCAATGCGTGACTCAAATTGATCATTTGTTGTCGGTAGCGGTCGGTATTGACTGTTTCGCCGGGTTTGAGAAGCTCGTAGTAGACTACTCCCTTCTGATCCCACCACACACACAGCATTGTCTTCTTCCCAAAACGATCCGGTCTTGCACTCGATGTGGATGGTTGTCCTGGCGTTACCCATGATTTTATTCGTTTGGGATTCTGAAAATAAATCCATTTTTCATCGCCAGTTACAACTCGATGCAAAAAACCCTTTCTTTCGTGGCGTAAAAGCAGCATTTCGCACACAGTTTTTCGTTTTTCCATCTGTCGTTCGTCCAATTCATGTGGAACCCATTTTCAAACCTTTTGAATTTTTCCCATAGATCTCAGGCGATCGGAAATGGCTTGCCTAGTGACATTCAACTGTTCTGCCATCATTTGTTGGGTTTGGGTATTGTCTTCGTCTAATAAAGATTGCAATTCGACGTCCTCAAACTTTTTTGGTCGATTTTCTCGTTTTTTATCAGTAACATCAAAATCACCATGTTTGAAACTTTGAAACCAACGTTCACATGTCTTGACGGTTGGAGCAAGATCGCCATAAGTCTCAACAAGAATTCGATGACATTCAGATGCCTTTTTCTTTTGATTGAATAAGAAAATCATGACATGCCGCAAATGCTCTTTATTTGGCTTAAAATTAGACATTTTTAACACCAAAGAAAGGTATGATACGTCCACATAAACGACTTAAAAACAACTGACTTTTGTAAACAAATGACTAACAAACAAAATAGCGTTTAGAGATAAGCAAATCCTTCAATAGGCTAAGAGCGCATTCTATTGGAATTAAAACGACATTTTAAACTTGCAGACCTGGTATAAATAATGAATGCACCCTACTCTTGTGTAACTTTTTATTGGAGTTCAATCAGTACTATATAAAGAGCATCCCTAAATATTTTCCAGACGTTAATTCAATATTTTCATTTTCAAGAATTTTTAAGTTCAGATTCGTCCTTTCTAGGAAAATGAGCCATATAGATTAGTATACTTATAACCCCAAAAGTACTTAAAACCTAATTAACTTTGTTGAAATAACAAGTAGGAAGAGTTGAGTGTGCGTGTTGTTGAATCTCTAACAGAATATTGTTCATCGCTTTGAGACTCTTTAAACGTTTATATTGTTCCAAATTATAAGGTTATTTAGTTTTTATATTTTTTTAAATCTAAATTTTATACAATTGAAGTATATTTTTACAATACGACCTGCAATTTTTTTTATAAATACCAAGTTTTGTACATTTATTTTTTTAAACTATTGACTTTTTAAACAGTTAAATGATTCATCATATAAAAATTAAATTGCTATATTTTTCTCTCCAAAAAATAAAATTGTTTTAGGTGTCTGTCAATGTCTTTCTTTAAAAAAAATGTAGTATGTTGTGGGAAAATAACATTTTCAACTTACACTCTAATTAGTGTAGAAATTAGCAATTTTTTAAATGTAGTAATATCCCCGTATGTTCCAGAATAAGGCCACCTATGGATGTATAGCAGTTATGTTAACTAAACTAACTGGGCTTCTAATATCTTGTATCAGGAGAGCCAAAACTGGTATAGATCTATTGAGATAAACTACCTTAACCCTTTACTGCGGAGGTAGTGGAGCATGAGGTGGTTCTCCGTAGCGAGTTAGTTGGCAAACCGATGTTCAGAACCTCGCATCTTATATGTTTTGAGAGCTTAATTAATCCTACACAAAGTTTTCCATCCTCACTTTTCGATCCGAACTGTTGGCCGGCACTGATGGACATAAAAACATTTTAAAAATTAAAAAGCTTCCCCATCAGTAGCACCCACTATGAGCTCCAAAAGCTCTTTCTCACTATATGTTTTTTTCACCATCACAACTATTTTAAAACACCAGTTTATGCCATATTAGTTGCAAATAACCTAAAATTAGACAAAGGATAAATAGGCAAGTAGAGAAAGGTTTGATATCAGGCAAAAGGTTATGTTATTTATTGAAAGCTGAAAAGCAAAAGTGTATCAAGGCATTATAGTAAGGAAAAGAACAATCAAATACTGTCTAGTGGTACGGGGAAAGATCATAAATCTAAAAAAACGTTGAATGAAAACGCTAGTTTAAAGCTACCCGGCTTTTATATAAATTTACAGCAGTGAAGCAGAAAAACAGGGTGGCTCATATATGAGCCATCAGCACACAGGGACAAACGTGCGGCTGGCTCATATACGAGCCAACATCAATTAAATGGTTAAACAATAGAACATACAAAAATATTTTATTAAACAATGCTGCTAAATCATTAAATAGGTGAAAGAGAATTCGTATGGATGTACCAGTGTAATGCATAAAAATAAATTAATAATACTGTTTCATGCTATTGAACAATATTGCAGTGTAGAACTGGATGTGCTTTATAATTAGGCTACTCATTTATCTCACAAATATAAAAGTAAAATTCTGATCATCATTAATTCATTATAATATTGCAACCTTTTGCTTACTTTTTTATTTAAAAATTTTTATAGCTTATTTTTTCTTTTTCATTTTTGCAGGATCAATAAGAAAATACCAAGAGGGCCTCCTTCGCCACCAGCACCTGTACTACATTCCCCAACTAGAAAAGCAAGTTTTTCATGAATTTATCAAAAATATTTATACATAATTTTTAATGAGATCCATAAATTTGTTGGTATTTTGCAGTGATAAAGAAAACATTATTTTTATATTGCCCTCCTATTCTATGCATTTTAGGCTGTTACTGTAACAGGTGGGAGGATCAGGGGAACAGGGAATGCCCCCAACATGTATTTTAACACCTTGTGCGATCAGCCATCCAGCTTGAAAAAAGAAAACCTTTCTGTTTTGCATTAAAAAAAATGAACTATTAGCATTTTACTACATTGTTTTCGAGGGTTAGGTTCATTTTCACTTCCTTAACTACCTGATCTAAAACATGAATCCATGTTTCACCATTATTACATGTTGGCCTAGGTATTCAGTTGAGGATCCTGTGAGTTAGAATACTAAGGGGAAGGCACTGTCCTCCTTTCTTTCTTCTTCTTAGTATCAGGTTAGATAAAACATACTAAGTTACAGATTGTTTTGGTTTTTAGTTTTAATTAAAGAACATTCAAGATGAAATGACCACATCTGTAAGCCTAACATTTTCATTGCCTGTAGTGGCAAGACTGAAAAATTTGAAAAGTTCACTTTTCAATGTGGAACCTAATAGTTCCCATACCTAGCAAATGTGGAATTATAATATACTAGCTAGGGTGCCCGGCTTCGCTCCGGTAGTTGTCAGTCCGGTAGTCGTAGTTTTACTATCAGAAAAACTTTAAAATTAAAGGAAATAGAGAACAAAATTAGCACCTTCTTGAAACTTCGGTTTTAACTTGGTATCAATATTAAGATTCGAGATCTACAGGGTCCGCCCAAATAAGGAACCCTGTATACTTTATAGGGGGTTGAAAATGGTAAATGAAAAATTAATTTTGCTGCAACTTTGTCGAGTTATGCATCGTTTTTTATGGTTTCTGTGATTCTGAATCCTATAAGCCCATTCCAAGCAGTCAGCAGATAATAAGTTATTAGATTGTAGTTGAAAAATCAGGTATTTCAGTTAAAAAAATTATATTTCAAGTAAAACTTAAGTGCCGACTACTGTGATGGTCCTATTAGATCCATGCGTCTAGAAACAACCTAAGATTCATAGAAAGTTTTTTTTTAAGACCATTCTTCCATTTCAACCACCCTTAAGATACCCACCGTAATTTGAACGGTTTCTTATGAGAAAACTAATTTTTTAAGGAGTCCAGTTGGTTTTTTAATTGATTACAGAGATGTAAAATCATTATTTCATTTTGAAAGAAAAGGGGAAACTAATTATTTTCGCTTAGTATTTTAGTAATTTAAAAAGAACAGCTGAACAAATATATAACCTTTACGAACTGAACTGGATGAATGAACTATAAACATTGAGTGAAACGCACCCTAGCACTTCCTGGTAGTCTGGAGCTCGAACTAAATTTTTCATTCATAAACTCGTATCTCAATCTCAGAGAGGCTAATTAAATGGTGTGAGAGGCTTAAAATTCCAGTCCTTTTCTCTTCAATTTTACACTCTTAAGAGAAAAACGGAAACCTCCGTTAGGAGTTATATGGCTAAACAACGACATAACTTACGTTAATCCTACGTGGTCGTTTTTGAGCCTTTTCGGCACGCACATTGTACACTTTGCTTTATAATATATATTGATTATAAAATATTCTCTGCAAATTTGTTTTCCTATGGATGAATATATGGTGAAATATGTTTAATGTTTAATGCCAAAACGCCTAATACAAAATATCAGTTAACACGAAATAGTGAAACTGTCAGATAAACTATCATGTATTTTAATAGTTGTTATGTAGTCATTGGTTATGTGTTAGATAATTAATTTATAATTTTTAAACCTGCAGAGGACCTGGGTTCGATTCCCACCCATGGTCAAATCTTTTATCTTCTAATTAAATAGTTAAAAAATGTATTTTAATACTTTTTTTTCTGGAGGACACAAAACCAAAATCACTTAACTAAAATATTTCGCTTCCCAAATTGAACAAAACACAGGGAAGCACCGTCTGTGGTGTTGTGGAAATGAGTCAATGTATTTCACACCATTTTTATTTATTTTTAATCAATGTTTGCCTATATATAACTAAATTAAATGTACTCGAATATCCATAATTTTGTTGAGCATTTATACTGTTTTATAATATCGTTTATCTTGAAATTCCTTTAACACAAAAAAAAAAAAATGTTCAAGTCCCCCACACTTTCGTGTTAAATGATTTTCACTTTTTATGAAATATAAAAGTAAATGATATAATATTAGTTTTTTGGACTTTTTTTGTATTCTGGGTGTTCTAAATTGAGCCCCGTTCAATTGGATTCCATCTTGTGAGCGTTTGAGAAAAAGATAAATACAATGGGGAAACCACAGTCCTCCTTTCCCTATTCAGAACAAAATTATTTTCCAGATTCATTCCATGTCAAATTAACATCTTTCTTAGTATTAGGTTAGATAAAAAATACTAAGTTTCAGATTGTTTAGGTTTTTAGTTTTAATTAAAGAACATTCAAGATTTCCTTTTTGAGTTGAAATACTTTTAAGATCAATTTTTATTGATTTTAAAAACATAAATAACATTCCGGCTGATGATTCTATTGATCCATTGAATTAAACAACTATGTAACCATAGGTCATAACTTGCTAAATCTCTTTCATCCAAAGAGTAGAATAATATGAATTTCCTGTGTTTGTTTCTATTTCTACGTCAATATGTCAAGAATATATGATTGCTCATGGCAACATATTATTGGGAACCTGATATTAGCATGTGTAAAACCAGGGGAAATTTAATAATACTCGGCATCAATCCCCCACCCTCTCCCCTGGCCCGGGAATCCCCGTACAGCCTTTAAGGTGAGGAAGGGGAGTTTTATGTATTCAGAAAAAATTAAATTGGAAAGCTCTTTATTTACTCAAGGTTATTCAAGTAATAATCATTAACATTTTGTAAACATAGGGTATTTTACATATATCTCATATAACACCTCTTCACTTAAATAGGTTTCCATCGCGAAGAATTTTTGTTCTTCTTTCTTAATTGGTCAGCATGTTTCTTCATGGTTCTTCCACCTATATTTACTAACCAAGTGTTACGGCCTATTTGCTTCTCAATCACTCCTGTTGTCCAGGATGAGGGGTTTTTCCCAAAAATTCTCGCTAGAACTTTTTCCCCGATTCTAAATGTTTTAAATACAGTTTTCTGTCCTTCTCCACCTTCTCTCTTGTATTGTATGGACGTAGTATATCCAATTTGTTCCGTAATTTCCTACCTAAAAATTTTTCGGCCGGAGTTGTTTTGGTTGCTGGGTGTATCGTAGTTCTGTAGTTCAGCAAAAATTTTTGAATTTGTTCCGATAACTTTCCACCTCTTATAGCATCGCGAATCTTATATACAGCTCTCTTGAATGTACCCACATAACGCTCGACTTGTCCGTTCGATTGAGGATGATAGGTAGGTGTTGTGATGTGCTGTACTCCCCACTTCCGACAAACATCCGCAAATTCCATTGACGTGAATGTGGTTGCATTGTCTGAAACTAATTTTATGGGCGGGCCATATCTGTAAAATAGTTGATTTAATGCCAACACAGTATTTATTGTGGTGATCCTCGACATCGAAATTATTTCAATCCATTTAGAATAAGAGTCGACCACTTATAAGAACATTTTATTTTGAAGAGGGCTGGAAAAATCAAGGTGAATTCGAGCACACGCTTCGCTTTCCTCTGGCCAAGAATTCAAATACCTCTCTTTTGGTTCTGCTCTTGCATAGGTATTACAAGAAGTGCAATTATATACCAGTTCTTCAATGTCTTTACCAAGACCTGGCCATCAAACAGCTTCCCTGGCCCGTGATTTCATGCATACAATACCATCATGAACCTCATGAAGACATTGTAACACGTATCTCCGAAACTTGAGCGGGATTACTACCCGAATACCAAACATCACGCATCCTTCGTGAAGTGATCAGGCGTTCTTTATCTTAAAATATTCCTTAACTTCAGGATCGCTTTCTTTATTCAAATCTGGCCACCCAGATACAATCCACTGTGAAACTAATTTTAGTACTGAGTCGTTATTAGTTTCTTCCGAAACTTCTGAAAATGTTACCGGCATCAAATAATTACAATTAATAATTACGTTCTGGAACCGTTCTTCATCCTCATCGAATTGTACATCTTGAGTTACCGTCAGACGACTTAGTCCATCAACTTTTCCAAATTTTTTCGTAGGCACGTATTCAACAGTAAATGTGTAGCATGAAAGTAAAAATGCCCAACATTGAATTCTTGCAGGCGTCATCGTGGGAATCCCTTTTTTAGCTAGCCAAATATTGTGACAAGTGGTCTGTGGTCTGTTTGAAGAATAAAGTTTCTTGCCAGTAGGTATTGTCGGAATTTTTTTACAGCATAAATAATAGCCAGAGCTTCGCGTTCAATTTGTGAACATTTAACTTCAGCCGACGTCAGTGTTTTGGAAGCATATGCAATGGTCAGATCCATCCGAATACCGATGCGATAGGCTACATCCTATTCCATCCGAAGAAGCATCAGCTGCTAACACTAATGGCAAGTTTGGATCGTAGTGAGCTAAACCTGAGTAGATTTTAGGCATTTTTTAAAAGTTTCGAAAGCAGTATCACAGTCCTTAGTCCAATTCCAAGGAACTCCTTTGCGGCATAAACGATTTAGAGGGTTGCAGATTTCAGCAAAGTGTGGAATAAATTTGGAATAGTATGTTATCATTCCAATATATAATTCCAATTTTTTTAAATCAGTAGGTTTTGGCATATCTATAACAGCTTGAACTTTATCCTCCCCAGTGCGGATACCATCAACTGAAATATTGAACCCCAAATAATTCACAGGCGATAAGAAAAACTGACACTTTGCCCGATTCAGCCTAAATCCAAATTCTTTTACACGTTGCAGTACATTTGTAAATTTCGAAAATGCTCCTTATCGTTTTTACCGGTAAGGATTATATCATCTAAAAAAAATCCCACGCCTTTGATTCCATTGAGCAATGTATGCATAACCTTTTGAAAAATAGCTGGAGCTGGAGCGACCCCAAAACATAACCGTTTATATCTGAAAAGTCCTCTAATTGTATTAATCACCAATAATTTTTGTGAATCTTCATCAATTGGAATCGATAAATACGCATCAGTGATATCTAAAACTGTAAATTTTTGCCCTCCGTTTAACTTTGAAAATAGTTCTTCAGCGGTCGGTAAGGGAAAAGTTTGTAATTCTACCGCTTGATTAAGTCCTGTAGAAAAATCTGCACATAATCTAATTTTCCCTCCAGATTTCCTTACAATGACACATGGTGCCGCCCACTGACTGCATTCCATAGGTTCAATTAGTGCATACGGTACGGCCTAGCTTTTTTAAAAACAGGCTTGCTGGCTGTTGGGTTTAAGAAATAAATGCGCCACCTAGGTTTGGTTTTTGTTTCAAAAACGCAAGAATATTGTTCCAACATTTTATTTAATTCAAAATTATTACTTTTATCTACATTGGAAACACATGATTTTTTAAGAATTGATCTTTTCCACCATTCACTAATTGGGACTGTATCCAACTGTAAATGCGTTAACCAATCTGGACCTAATAGATCGTTAACTTCATAACCTTTTACTACAAAAACGGTTAGGTTTTTCTTCATTAAAGGGGTCTTTGCTTGAACTTCTCCTTATCCTAACATTTCGATCGTATGACCAGTATATGAGCAAAATTTATGTTCCGAAGTGCTCAGCTTAAATTCATTAAGATATTTCCAAGATATTTCTGAAATCACAGTAACTGCACTTCCCGTATCCAATTGGAACTTAAAATCCTTTCCATTTATGACTAATTCGATAAATACTGGAGAAACCAAATCGTATTTCTTCGAAACATTCAAAAGATCGATCGTTTCTATACATGTTGAATCATCATTGCATTCCAAATTTTGTATTTTACTTTTACATATTTTTTCAATGTGCCCTTTTCGGCCACATTTATGGCAAATAAGTTCTTTGAAACGACAGGTTTTCCGTAAGTGTGGCCCCACGCACGAATAACATTTGTAGTTCTTACGTTTTGTTCTTGGAACTACATTTGAAATATCTTCAACTTCGGGAGATACCCTGAGAACCGAAAACAAAGTTTTTGAATGTTCAACGGCCGTCGCAAAATCGCCGTAATCTTTCTCTAACAAGGCTGAACGAATATGACAATCATCGATCGCCATGACAAACTCCGTGATAAGAGCATCTTGGACAAAATCAGATGGAAATTCACATTTAAGAGCTTTTACTTTTAGAGCAAATTCTGAAAGGGAAAGGCCGGACTGTTTTTGACTGAAGAACTGGACACGTTCAGACACTTCAATTGGTTTTGAACATAGATTTGTTTTTAACTTTTTGAACAATTCTTCGTACGAAAACGTATTTATAGAATCCTGTGCACATAATGTTATCAACATTTTTAACGTATTAAGCCGCAATCCACTTATGAACAATTCGCGTTTCCTTTCCTCTGATGTTATACTATTTAACTTTAATTGATTAGTAAACATGACATACCAGACTTCGATGTCATCGCAAGCCACGTCCAACTTAATCGCAAGACCATTCTCTCTTGCAAACATGGTCTTCTTCATTTCCTTTTACATCGCTTTCCTTTGGTTTAACCATCCTCGTCACCACTTTTATGTATTCAGAAAAACTTAAATTGGAAAGCTCTTTATTTACTCAAGGTTATTCAAGTAATAATCATTAACATTTTGTAAACATATGGTATTTTACATATATCTCATATAACAGGGAGGAACAAAAAAAAAAAAAAAAAAAAAGATTGGTAAATGTGAAAATTATTGCATTTTGGGAACTGGAATTTCGGAATGATGCTTAAACCCACCTTTGGGACAATAAGGTTTCAAATATAGTTTATATGTTTACATTATTTTAATCAAAATTACACATACTACATATTTTAAAAGATGTTCCACATTTATTTTTCATGATATTCTTTGAAGCATTCCGGATGTAGGAGTATATCACGCTTCTTAAACATATAGGCCATGGAATGTTTAGAATTTTTTTTTGTTTTCTTGCTTATATCTCACACAGTAATTGCTTACTCTTTACCATGAAATGACGTTCCATTTGAAATAGAAGACATGTTTAGAGTTAAAATCGGTTTATTGGGTCAGCCAAATTCGAACATCAAATATCGGTAATTTTTGCCAAGTAATAGGCATTGTATCATGAGTTTCCACCCATATAGTAAAAATTACACATCTATGATGTTTGAATTATCTAAATCACAACCCTAGTATACCATTTATACAATAGTGTGTGATCCTTAGTTTGCTAGTTATGTGCTAAAAACCGGAAAAATCCACTATTATGAATACTTTCACATTTTAATTTGTTTCTCTCCACAGCAGGGGGCTAATTTTAACAATAAGGAGCTAGTTTTACATTATTATTATTGTTAGACAGTATTTAAAACCAAAAATCGCATTATACTATACTGGAAACAAAATTAATATTGATCATTCGTAAATGCATCAGTTGGACAAAATGGGTTAACCTTGAAATAAAAAGAAGGCCAAATGGTTTTCAATGACTGATAATTTGATGGATTATGAAGTCATCTATGAGTTCATTATTTAATTTCATAGCTTACACATTCCAAAAAAAAATATATTTAAAGGTACAGGTAGAAAAGATCTTTGTCATGGTATATAAAACGAGATGAAAAACCATGTTTGTTTTTCAGCTTAACGCTTAATGTTTGTTTTTTAATGCATGAAAGTTTCAGTTCATCATTGGCTTTTTCATAGGTGGCAGGCCCGCTCTGTCAATTTCGTGATTTTCCCATTTACCAATATTGTGTTTCTAACATCTCGTTTCTTGAAAACATGGTTTCATTAGCTGTTATCTTCCGATTGTCATCGATTGTTCGTGTGTCTGTTTGCGTTTTTCTAGTTTTGTGAAAACTACAGAATGAATAAATTTTTGTAAGAAAAGCCGGGTTTGAAGAGTCAAAGTCAAAATTTATACAATTTAACTACTAATACCGGTAGTTAATACAGATTATTCTTGTCTTTTTTACTGTTCCCATCTGGCTTACATTACATTTATTCAATTTTATACCAATCACAATTGCATTAAATTTCAGTTGGTTATTCCTTACACCTCAGCCAACATTTTATCATAGTATAGTTTTTGATTTTTTATAGCTTAAATTTATTAATTTGAAGTTTAAAAACCGTTTTTCTTAAATTCTGAAAGTAGTGGCAAAGATGTTTTTTTCCCTGTTATCTTTTATGTAAACAGTTATTTTAATTTGTTTAAATTAGGTTTTTGTTGTAGGTTACTGTCAAAGAGCAGAAAGAATGGAAAATACCTCCTTGTATATCAAATTGGAAAAATGCTAAGGTAATTGCTTACTTAAGGAGATTTTGCTGTTTTGTTTCTTAGACATAATTTATTAAATTCTTTTTGTATTATAGGGTTATACAATACCTTTAGACAAAAGGCTTGCTGCAGACGGGAGAGGACTTCAACAAGTTCATATAAATGAGAACTTTGCCAAACTAGCAGAAGCTTTGTATATTGCTGATAGGAAGGTAATTAACATATTTTTAAGTTTTATTAACCCTTTAAACTCTTTAGCACAGTAATGCAAGCAGCGGTGTCCGTACCCTCCATCGCTCTGGTCACCAAAATGGGGATGGTGCTCTGTCCCATTTTTACACTAATATGGCCATCTACCTCTACTGTTTTTTTTTTTTTTTTTTGTTTTTTTGACATCTTTCTCCTTATACCTCTCCCCAAGTAGCATTCAAGGGTAGTTTTTTCAAATGTTGAGTTTGCTTGTGTCTGATACGATGCTTCGAATAGTACCACACTTAAATTCATTATTAATATTACTGTAAAGAAAAATTAGTTGTATTTGATTTAAAATAAAAATCATTTAATTTCGTTTTAATTTTAACAAATTAAAAAATCAAATAAAATCACTATTAACTCCACCAATGGTCTGTCCAAAGTCCTCATCAAAAAGGAGGATGATAAGCTATTGCAGCAAAAGTAAAAGATAGGATTATAGAGAATAAAAAAAAAAAACATCGACCTCACCTGGGGTAGGCTAGATCTTCATCTCACTATCTCTCCACCACCATTAGCTGTTAAAGAGACGAGACTAGGTGGATACAGATTTTGAATTTTGTATATTTGTTTATTTATAATTGTTTAAATGTTTATTTAAAGGCCAATCAAATTGATTATTATTTTGACATCAACTAATAAAAAAAATTACCATTTGCTAAAAATCACAAGAATTTATTTAATTTAATTTAAACTCATAAAAATAGAATAACTTTCTCGTTATTTATTAAGCATCAGAAACTTGCATGAAACTTGGGGACAAAAATTAGTACGTTCAGAGTAAATAAAAACAAAATATCAAGGAGCTCATTTATATTGGAGCTGGTCTCCATTCTATATAACAATCAGCAGGCTTGAGAAAGTTGTAACTATTTAATTTGACATGTTTTTAAATAATCAATATCAAATCATTAGTACATTTGAATAATTAATATCTAATCAAATCAAATAATAAATAACATCAAATCATTAATAAATTTTGTCTCAGATTATGAATATCAACTGGGATCTAAATTGGCTTAGCCAATTTCCCCTAAAAATTTGTTTTATGATGACAGTAGACAGGTTTATATTATTTAAAACCTTTTGCTAGCTCTATTTTTAAAATTGGAAAAAAAAAAACTGTTTGGTGAGATCAATTCAGACCATTTACTCATATAAAAAGATAATAAGAATTAGAAGACAGATTAATATGCATATTGTAATATATATATATATAAAATAAGATGTAGAACTATTTCTAATCAATATCACTCTAGGCACGAGAAGCTGTTGAAATGAGGGCACAGCTGGAAAAGAAATTAGCTCAGAAAGAAAAGGAAAAGAAAGAAGAACATTTGCGACAACTTGCTCAGAAGGCTAGGGAAGAAAGAGCCGGTATTAGAACCCTTGCTAATCATGGTATGGATATTAATTTTTACACTTTTAATGATGTTAAACTTTGTGTTAATTTTCTCTAAATATTATTAACAAATCCATTATTTTTTAAAAGAAAAAGATGAAGAAGCTAGAGAAAGGGATCAACTTAGATTTGAAAGGCACAAGGACCGTGCTAGGGAACGAAATTTGGCTAGAGCTGCTCCTGACAAGAGGTATATTTTGGGTTTAATATTTTATGGTCTATTAAAATAAATTATTTTAAATGAACATTGTTATTTTAAATTGCAATCTTTAACAGAAGCCTTATTAAACTCAGAATAATAAAACAATGCAATCGGACATTTATAATTCACTAGGTTACTGTTTTCAAAGAAATTTTTTGTTAAGAACACTATCAGTTGTAACTAATTACGAAACCTGAATTCCCTGACTTCTTGTCTCCTGACTTCAATGTAGATGCTAATACATTCTGTAGAAACTTAATAAAAGAGTTTTGATGCACACCTTGAAATCCTAAGGGCTTGCTCAGCCTTGATCCGCCCTCTTACTAGCGGTGCATTGATCCACTTTAATTTTTTTATCATTTTTATTGAATTTACAGTGAAAATTTTAGGATAGAAGTTGGAATTTGTTTCTACCCTATAAATTTCGATTTCTTTTGACACATCTTAACTATTTATCTGTAGTCTTAAGTGTTGATTAATTTTTAGGATTTGTTTGTTTAATATTTTATTTATATTTTAAAACTTCTTATGATAAACATTTATTTCAAAAGTTATATTAATTATCTTGTTTTAGGTCTAAACTTGTGAAGGAAAGGGAGAGGGACATCAGTGAACAGATTGCTCTTGGATTACCCGCTAAAACTCAGCTGGTTGGTGAAGCTGCATTTGATCAGCGGTTATTCAATACAACTAAGGGAATGGATTCAGGTTTTGGTGATGACGAATCATACAATGTCTACGATAAAGCTTGGAGAGAATCTAACACTCTCTCTCAGCATTTATATCGACCTACGAAGAATGTTGACAAAGATATGTATGGTGATGACCTAGACAAAATTATCAAAACTAACAGGTCAGTTTTCATCAGTAAATATACTTTGCATAATTAAAAAATATTATAATGATAATAATTCTGACTTAATGTTGCTACTCATACAGATTTGTACCTGACAAAGAATTTAGTGGAACTGATCGTGGTGGCTCAAGTCGTGTAGGTCCAGTTCAGTTTTACAAAGAAGAAGACGATCCATTTGGTCTGGATCAGTTCTTGACCCAAGCTAAGAAAGCTCAGGGGTCATCAAAGCGAACTGCGAGGGATGATAGAAGGGAAGACAAAAGGCGACGAAAAGATTAAGGTTGTTTTATATTCCAATCATTGGTAATTATAATGTTTTCAGAATATAGCAAACATTTTAATATTAGATCAATAATGTAGGTAAACGTACCTATAGTGGACACTGTTCCAGTAGTGGCCAGTTGGACAATTAAATTTTGAAAATAAGGCAGCTAGGCTTTGTATCAGCTTCAAACAAGTGAATGTACCTACTACTATCTAATACCTACCTACTATTTACTCTAAGTTTGAAGCTGATTCATAGCCTAGCTGCCATATTTTCAAAATTTAATTGTCC
The DNA here is from genome assembly GCA_911387785.2 of Aelia acuminata. Classification (NCBI taxonomy): domain Eukaryota; kingdom Metazoa; phylum Arthropoda; class Insecta; order Hemiptera; family Pentatomidae; genus Aelia; species Aelia acuminata. The sequence continues at coordinate 74,551,534 of OU426979.1, read as the reverse complement.
AAGTGGCCACTACTGGAACAGTGTCCACTATAGGTACGTTTATCTAAACTATTCTTTAAAAAAAAAAAACTTTTATCCCAACTGTTTCAGTACAGTGATCCCTTAACTTGGAAGAGGGTTACATTACAGCAAAATGAAATGTTTTTTGAATTTCACTAACGCTAATCTTGCTGTTTAAAGTGGGGTTAGGTATTTAAGTTTTGTTTTTGTTTTTTATCTAGTTTACAATTTACTTATTACAGTATAAATTTAAGGATGATAGGTGTTGGAATTCATTTCTATCCCATAAATTTCAATAACAATAACAATAATATTTTATTTGAAGTAGGTTAGTTTATTGTTTTGTCTTATGAAGTTCAACATATGGGGCTGGTAAAGCGCCGTACTCCCATGCCGGAGCTGCGAGTTCGAGTCCCGCCCTAGGTGGTGCTTTTCTTTCGTAGGAGAAGTATCACCTAGTGCCATGGGTGTTAGTATGTAGGGCTTCAGTGTAAGCCTTGAAGTCCAAAAAAAAAAAAAAAAAAAGTTCAAAATTTTTGTCATTGTGTAAATTTCATTTATTTTTCTCAATGATTTTATATAATAATGTGTTATTTTCATTGTTTTTGTATTTTGAATTTAATATTTATGTCATTGTGACCTGAATTTCTATCTTAAACTTTGACAAGAAAGGGGTCATATTTTTACTTTCACTTACCTATATATTAAATATATAGTAAGGGAAAGTATTGCGATCGTGAAAAATTTCGACTTCCGGTTTTCAACGGAAATACACGTTTTGGGGTCCTCTGAGTCCAAATAACCAAGTCCCGTGAAATGGTCTGTGTGTGTATCCGTGTGTGTGTCTGTGTGTATGTGAACATACTAGCTCAAAAACTATAAACCTTGTGAACCTGGAATTGGTTATTTAGTGTATGTATATGCCCACGATGTGACAGCAAAAATTTCATCAAAATTGGTCAAAGGGAGGGGGTACTTTATTTAATAACTTTTTACGTTTTTTTCGATTTTCTCAAAAACGGCTCAAACGATTTTGATTAAACTGAGTATTTGATGTATTAATATGCCCGAGATATGACTGTAAAAATTTTATCAAAATTCATCAATCAGAGGGTGGACTTTACCTAATAAATTTTGTATCATTTTCACATGTTTTTTTTATTTACTCAAAAAGGGTTTTAACGATTTTGATCAAACTGGGTATTTGATGTATGTATATGCCCGAGATATGACTAAAAATTTCATCAAAATTGATCGAACGGAGGGGGCACTTTATTTCATAACTTTTTTCCAATTTATACCTTTCTTTCGATTATCTCAAAAACGGCTTTAATGCTTTTGATCAAATTCACCATGTTTAATGAAAATAAGGTGTTCTTTAACATCAGGTAAGCTTTATCATTATTAAAATGTTCTAAGGGGGCTTAAATGGGGAAGGGGCCTTATTTGTTTTCACGTAAAGTACCCTTGTTTTTGTTTATATGGAAAAATTAACTGTCTCTCATTACGCCTAAAAATAAGAAATGGCTAAATATGAAATATGAAAAAAATCAAGTAAACATATAGAGGAGAAAAAAAGAAAAATATTCCATCAACTTATAAAATACGTTGGGCACACGCATGCGGAGTACGCCTTCATAATTAAAGCCGTTCTGTTCATTTAATGGAAATTATTTGTTTCATGGTAAATGAAGTTTTCAACAACTACATAGAGAATTATAAAATCAGATGACTTGGAGTATTATGCTTGCGTTGCTGAATCACCACATGTAAAACCTTTTATTTAATAATAAAAAAATTAGTGTTTTTTATAGAGCAAAAAAAACAAAAATAAGAAATGAATGTTGAAAAATGTGTCTTTGAGAGGTGGCAATTAACAAAACACATCAATTTCTAGTTGAAGTAAGTTGGTAAGTGAAAGTTGTGTGTTGCGCGCACGCACCAGATTTAATTTTTACGCTTTTTAATGGGTTGTTGTTAAAAGGTTAGAAGTTGGCATTACTTAGTACTTGGAGGTTTATGAGGTTAATAAAAATTTAAGGAGGCTAAATTATTCTATACAGATTTTCATGTTTCCGGGTTAGTAAATTCCTCTTATATTCTCATATTTATCATTAAATTAGTTTTACTCTGATGTACAGAAAATGGCTCAGAAGAAAATTTTCAAGCAGGTTTCAAAACCTCAAATGTTAAGGGATTACTGTACTGTTGCTTGGGAGAAGGTGTGCAAGGAGGTTGATTTGATGAGAATATCATATTCAGCTGCCAGGTTTTTTCTAATTAATGGTATCCACTTTATTAAGCCTGAATGTGCACTATGACAAGAAACCAAATTGATCATATTTTGATACAGTCGAGACATGCCAAGAGGTCTGAAGCTGTAGAGGAGCAGCCTGTTGATCACATCACTATTAAGCTAAAATAAAATACTTACAAATAATCACACTGAAAGCTTTGATGTGGAATGGCTTAAAGACCCAGATACAAGACAGCAGAGACCAGTCTTGAGAGTAACCGAGATTTGGAAGTTATGGAAGGGTGGGCACATCTGAAAGGAGCCTAAAATAGAGCAGAGAAACAAGACATGACAAGGAATCTATTATAAAATCGAAGCAAGGCTGCTTATAAAGAGCTGCCGCAGTGGATCGAGTGGAATGACGAAGAGCCACATACAGGAAATAGTGCGGAGGAAGAAGTTTGCCTTGAAGTTTTCCGAAAAGCAATGAGCTCCTTATTATGAATGCTTTAGAAGTTAAAAAAAAAATTATTTAATCCTTGTTTCTATTTGTATGAGAAGGGGTAGTAGAATGCTTTTGCATATAGTCTTGATTCTTTATGTTTAACTTTTTTTTTTAATTACAATTGCTTTTGAAATGTTGATATTTTGCAAGAAATTGTGAATGAAAATGTTTTTAAAACATCTATTTCTTTCTGGAGCTAGATTGAAAACATTGAAAGTTTTCATGGTCCAAGAAAAGAACTAATTTTGGCAAAAAAAAAATTGCTGATTCATGATAAGTTATGGATGGATTCTCATTATTAACCCTAGACCAGGCGCGCCTAATATTTTTACACTACCGGGCGCGTGGTTGACTTTAGACACCATTACTTTTATTTACTTAAAATTAAGTATAGGTGTATGAATAATTTAAAATTATTTATAAATGTTGTATTATAGTGATTTTTCTACAGATAAAACAAGAAAGAAGATAAGATAATAATAATCAATTAGAATATTTAAAAAAAATTAAATATTTCAAAAAATCTAAAAATAACTATTTGAAACTAATTAAAAACTACTTATTTGATCTATAATGTTTACATCAGTTATTTGAGTAAAACATTTAATTCTGAAAAAGCATGTTTTGCATCCCCCTAAGGGCCAAGAAATGTTTTTGAAATATTTTTCGACTTTGTTCTGGAATTAGGTTTCGAAAAATCTTTCGCTGACCACATTGATTCACTGTCCTTTCCAAAAACGAATTCCCTATCATCATCATCCGACTCATATTCATCATCTGGACCGCCTTCTTGTTCTAAGTCACTGTCATGTTCTTGGTCAGAATAATTTATGGCTTCACCTTCCCCATCAGAAAAATCCGACTCCTATTCCTAGAAGATCCCTTCTTTCTCCTCATCATACAACTCTCTTGAAATCCTTGGAATGTTTTCATACTTTATAATATTGTCTTTTAAAGAGAATAAGTTTCAGATATTTAATATAAACCAAAAAAAAAAAAAAAAATCCGAAAATAAAATAATAAAAGAACTTTATATTGTAACTTACATGTCCGGGCGAGTGGTTGCTTTTGGACACCAGCCGTGGTTTTCAATGATAAACTCCTGGTTACTGGTCACTTGTCACTCGAACAAAAGCCAATGTGAGACTTATCTAGGGAGGAGGAGTCCAGGGAAAGGTACTAAGGGTGGGGTGGGAAGGGGTAATTCAAATTGCTACCTGCACGACTGACCTTTATGAGAATTGGTGTCCAAAGTCAACCAGCGCGCCCGGTTTAGGGTTAATTCTATTATTTTAAAATCATCAGAATAAAATGAGGATCACAAGATCAGGATCACTTGAAAAACTGTTAGTATGAAGCAACACACTTTTTTGCTATATCCTGGTACAGCTGCCCGCTTCATTTTTTCTTATGTGGAGGTTTATTTATTCATTTTTTTTAAATTTTTGTTGTATAGAATATCAGAATCTTAAAATTTTCAAACTTATATAAGTAACATTTCTATTATATTTTTTATTCATATTTTACTTAAAGTTTCTCTTTTAATCCATTACCGAAAAAATAAAATGAAATTCATGAAATGTTTATTTCTACTGATCCCATTATAGCTCATATTATAAATTATTTGAGTAATTATAACAAATATATCCCAAAAAGTAATCTGAAATATCAATATTTATTTATTTATTTTTATCACGACCTGAACTAATTTGTTTTAGATTTTTGATTTTTTAAACAATTAAGTATCCGTTTTATAAGGAGGTATTTCAATTGTATAATTAATTAGTTTTGGATTGTAATTTTTGATTACAAAAGTTTATTATCTTCCAGAATAATGGATCTAGATCCAAAACGCACCAAATTTCCAACTCACTAATTGATTGAGATTTTGGACTGCTATCCATTGTATTTTGATTCCGTAATGACATTAAACAGTGTTGAATTAAAAAATAGAGGTAAGTTACTTTAAAAAAAAAAACATGAAAAGTGCATTCCGTTTTGGTATATTAAAAAAAAAGTCCAAATCCAAAACGCACCAAATTTCCAACTCACTAATTGATTGAGATTTTGGACTGCTATCCATTGTATTTTGATTCCGTAATGACATTAAACAGTGTTGAATTAAAAAATAGAGGTAAGTTACTTTAAAAAAAAAAACATGAAAAGTGCATTCCGTTTTGGTATATTAAAAAAAAAGTCCAAATCCAAAACGCACCAAATTTCCAACTCACTAATTGATTGAGATTTTGGACTGCTATCCATTGTATTTTGATTCCGTAATGACATTAAACAGTGTTGAATTAAAAAATAGAGGTAAGTTACTTTAAAAAAAAAACATGAAAAGTACATTCCGTTTTGGTATATTAAAAAAAAAGTATTTTCATCAAATTGGAATTTTTTTTGGTTCTTCGCCTCTTAGGCTATACTGGGTTTCCCGGGCCAGGGGAGAGGGGAGGAGAGGGGATTAATACCGAGTATTATTAAATGTCCCCTGGCTCCGGGTTTTGAACTTGCTATCTTCGGGTTCCCAATCATACGTTATCATGGGCAAAGCGGCCATCCTACCACCCCACCATCATAGTGGAGTGACGAGTTTCATTTATTCCTTTTTAAGACTAAGAGTAATTAGTTAAATTACATTAAAAAAATTCTATGATCTCAAGTTAAAGGTATTAGGAAAAGTATAGTTAAGCTTTTAAATCTCATTTCCATATTTGATTTAAGGCAGGGATCGAAAAATTCATTACCTTTTTTAAATAAGTTTCATTTTGAAAGTATTTGAAAAACTTATTACGAAAAAGTTTGCTCGATAAAAGTTTTCTAAAAACTTTATGATAAATGTTTTTCTTCAAAAAGTTTAAGGTTCGCCTTAATTAAAGCAATTAAAATTAAAGGATGAGTTTAACAATAACTTTTTCGCCCTAGGTTGTGATCATTTGCATATGCGAAATTATTTTCTTTGACTAAAATCTTTTTATGAATAAGTTTCAAAATAACTGTTTGAATTGAACTTTTATGGGAAAAGTTTTTTGGATAACAGTTTTAAGATAACTTTATCAAGAAGTTTTTGCAATGAAAAAGTTAATGTTCAATAAAATCTTCAAGTAGGGTAAAGAAAATAATAAGTTTAACTTAAACTTTTTAAAATAAAAGTTAACTTATATTTCCGACCCCTAATTTAAGGTAAAGTATAAATAATAATTTGGTGGCGGGATGGCCGAGTGGGCAAACGCGTTAGAAAATACGCGTTGCCCATGGCAACGTCTGTTTGGAAACATGAAGATAGCAAGTTCAAAACCCGGAGCCAAGGGAAAATTTAATTAATCTCGGCATCAATCCCCCACCCTCTTCCCTGGCCCGTGAAACCCCGTATAGCCTACAAGGCGAGGAAGGGGAGAAACCAAAAAAAAAAAAAAAAAATAATAATAATTTGTTAATTTAATCATTTTATAAATATTTTATTTTATTAAAATTCTTAAAGAGAATCTGGAATAGATCTATCCTTATATAAAATTTAAAAAATCATCATGCAATCATATAAAAGAAATCATTGGTCGTACATTGTTTTCTGATCGCAAGCCTCTCCTCATTTTTTCTCAATTTGTCAGTCTTCTTTGCTCAGCTTCCTTCTCCTATCCTGGCAATCCATCTCATCTCTTTTCGTCCTCTTCTTAAATGTTTTTATATCAAGATATTTTGAGAACACTGGGTTCCTTTAGACACTAGAAAAAAAAAAGAAGGAAAATCCATCAAATCTGATCTCTATGGCACTAGAGAGTTGTGACTTTGCTGTTGATCATAAAGAAAAACTTAAACAAAATCTAGATAATTTCGTTTATCTTAATTTTTCGAATAATCGTCTTCTTGAAAAATTAGTTGAAAAATATAAATGTTAAAACTAGCAACTACAAGTGCTAATATTTTTTGTTTCTTGATAGGAACCAATATTAACGATTTATTGTGTCTTCCTTGTACCTACCCAACTTGGAACTTTCTCCTATTTTTTCTTTATTGCATAGTTATAATAAAGTTGCTAGTAGTGATTCAACTTAAGTTAATAGCAGCCAGTAATCTATATCAATTGATTGCCAGCCGTTTTTGGTAAATGCAGATCTGGATCTGATATTCTGGAGTTAAATTGAATAATGGTATTATCACTGATTACTTCTATTTCAGTTTTTAAAATTTTTCAATATATTCCTATTTGGTTATGGCTCATTGAGATCCCAAAAGATTTTTTCTTTTGGTAATTATAGGTGTCAATTTATAATATTAAATCTACCAACAGATATTTTTATAAGGTAAGGTTAAAAGTCAGCTGTCGATTAGGTAAGTTATTTTACTCAATTCCTATTTTTATAGCTCTCTTTATATCTGTTTAGTTATTATTAATAAGTAAACGGTGAATGATGATTCTGAGGGTAATTAGTTGTTGAGGAAAGTTAATTGTAAAAAAAAGTCGAAACTTTTTAACGAAGTTTCTATGGTTTTAGTAAATAATACGCATCTCATAAATCATTATTATGTTTGCTGTTATTTTAATTTAAATTATTTACTATCATGAATAAAATTTATTTATGCAGTCAGTAACAAAATGTCTGACAACTTAAAAGTTTGCTATTTCTTAAGCAGTTAAACTAAACTTATGCATGTTGTGATTAAGTATAGGTGTAAGAGTAGGTGATTTTTAATTACAAAATTGACTAGTTAAATGACTATTAAAAAATTTCCATCCAGTAAAAAAATGTTACAGCAATAATATACTTAACAAAAATTTCTAGGGAACTTAAACCAAGTTTTGTAAAAAAATGTGATGATATTGCTTGTTTGGAAGAAGATCGGTGCAATAAAAAAATATTTTTTTCTTATAAGATTTCAAATCTCATTTTTTAAACACAAATTTTAAATCCAAAATTCAATGCTGGAGAGCAGTCAAGGAAGTCTTCCATAGAGTTGATAGATTGCAATAATGATCACAACATATGCTTCTTCTATACAATTTCAATTTTTTTGGATTGTGACAATCTTATTCCAAACGTGCGATATGTAAAATCTAAAATTAAAAAATTAATTGATTACAAATTAAACTTTTGTGTCTTCCCTTCTATTAATTTTTTTTTTAACTTCTTAGTATCAAGCTAAATTGGTTACACATCTTTTGAGAAGATCATTGGATAAGTAAGAAAAACATACAGTTATCCATAACATTGAAAATATGCCTTCAATCAGTGCACTCCAAATCACCTGAGATATCCAGAGAAGTTTATCCAAAGAAAATGGAAATAATTCTCAGTGTCACATTATAGAATTAAATAAAAACACACAAAAAAAAGTTCCAGAATAATTTAGATAATTTCAAACTGATTTTTTTTTTTTTTTCTTCTATGAAACTAAATTCAGTATTTCTGGCCCTGAAAGATGTTGCTAAATTGGGAAAAGGTGCAAAGAATTTTTGTTAATGACTGTATTTGTGTGTGTAGATGATCCAAAACTTATCTTTGAAATGGAACAGCAAACATGATTATGAATAGACTTGCTTTGAAGAAGATTGCCACAACTTAAAACTTAACTTTTCATAGGAATACATTACAGTAACTACATATAGTACTTGGAAATGAATCTTTCTCAATTCCAAAGTTCGACTATTTTTGACTTTTGCTTTATCATAATCATTAACATGATAATGATCACACAAAACAAAAATTTTGAGTTGTTGAGTCTTCCAAGTTGGTATTTGAATAAATGTTATTTGTTGAATCTTTCCTGTTGGCATTTTATTGAATATTTTAAAGTACATTTTATAGAATAATAATATTATTTTGTATTTTCAGGTCTTGCACCTCTGGTTAATATTCCTGGTTCAATAACCATTACCTCCTTGTTTTTAATAATTAGGATTTTATTTAATCCTATATTTAGGGCTTTTTTATCAATAAGGTTTCATTTTGAGGTGGAAAATAAACTTATGATTGCTTAATCAACAAAAGGAGAAGAAACTGCCCTCCCTCCCATCTACAATTTTTTTCAGCATTAAATATAAACTATTTATGGAAAGAAAAGAGACTCCAAGGCTTCAGTCTCTTATCAGACCTGTACATAATTTTATGTAAAATGAAAGTTATATAGCACTTTATGTAATTTTATTATAATAAATATATTCATTGTATATTTGATTTTGATTATTCTCATTTGTAATTGTTATAATTTTGAAAATAAATGAAGTATTAATTTTCTCCAATATTTTAATCTTATTGAATATGTGTGATCCATCCATGTCAGCCTCTAGTATTTCTTCGAAAGGTACTAAAATTGAGAATTCTAGTGTTTTAAGAATGTTTTGTGTCCTAATCATTCTGCTCTACTTTTCACTATTTTTATCTCCAACAATGGGTTTTTATTTTTTATATTTTAAAAATTTGGTTCAATGTGTGTAACACTCAACTTTCACTTATATTAGTTGTACCTCATAATACAATTTAGGAAGTATACACCTAATTCAATTTAATAACTCACAATTGATGAATTAACATTTACACGATGTATATATATATATATATATATATATATATATATATATATATATATATATATATATATATATATATATATATATATATATATATATATATGATTAATTTAAGATTAAACGACTACTGGGGAGGAAAACCAATTAAAAGATGTAAAGTATGATCCACGAAGTTTTCCCCTTTTTCAGTTTCTTGCATATAACAAAATATCAAAAAGTTTACTTTCTCTTTTTTTTTTCGAAAAAAGGGTATACTATTAGAAATAAAATGAAATATTTGAATTTGAAATCGGATTAGTTATTAAGCCAAATTCGAACATCAAAGATCGGTAATTTTTACCATTTTGGTGGAAGCTCATGTTCCAACGCCTATAACTCAACATATACTCTAAATAAATCTAAAAAATGTTACAGATAAAAGTTTTGAGAACATTAAATTTAGCATAAAACTAGCACATTGATTTTAAAATGAACTCATTCCTACGTAGGAATGAGTTAATTTTAGGGCTTGTTTTATGCTAAATTTAATGTTCTAAAACTTTTATCTGTGACATTTTTCATTTAGAGTACAAGTTGTCGAGTTATAGGCGTTGGAACATGAGTTTCCACCATAATGGTAAAAATTACCGAAATTTGATGTTCGAATTCGGCTAAATAACTAATCCGATTTCAATTTCAAATATATTATTTTATTTCTAATACTATACCATTATAAAGGAAAATAAATTATAAATAAATTAAAATAAATAATTTTAAATAAATTATACCATTATTTCGAAAAAAAGAGAAAGTAAACTTTTTGATATTTAGTTATATGCAAGAAACCGAAAAAGGCGAGAACTTCGTGGATGATACTTTACATCTTTTAATTGGTTTTCCTCCCCAGTAGTGGTTTAATTTTAAATTAATCATATATATATATACATACATACATATATACATCGTGTAACTGTTAATTCATTAATTGTTGTGAGCTATTAAATTGTATTAGGTGTATACTTCCTAAATTGAATAATTTCTACATATCAACGAACAAACAGAACTTTTTATCTCTCTTCTCTTTTTTTTTGATTGGTTTTAAATCTGTAAATAATCAATACTTTGCAAACATGCATTTATTTCAAATTTCAAGAATGATCAGAAGCAGAGATGGGCAAGTTGTATCTGCAGATACAGATATCGGATACTGTAGCTGTGGAAAGTAATCATGAGAGCAGATACAGATAGTATCCGTATCCGTACGGACGGATTCCAAAGGATCCGAGTACTTCTCGTATCTGTCAGCTTCGGATACAGTGACTACTCGTATCTGTTAGGACAGATACCCGAGTATCTGTGAGTACTTCGGTATTTAGTTATTTTTTTCCGGATGCTATTTCGGATATTTCTACTTCTGGGGCTGGGTTGTTTACAATTCCATTATTATTCTAATATTCTATTAAAATTATAAAAAAATTATTAGTATTAAGCCGTCAACATTTTATCGCTTCGAAATAAGGGTGCAATATCCAAAGCGTTAATTTTGACAAAAAGTAATAATTTAAAAAAAAAAAACGATAGGAATATAAAATTATTTTCTTTTTTTATCTTTTCAGATTTTTAAAATTGTAAACTACTGTGATGATAATAGTGGCTTATAATTGGAAAATACTACCGATTTTAAAATTCGATGCTGGTGGGGGGGGGGGGACATTTTATTAACTTTCCGTTTTCGTCGAGAACAGTCTTTATGGTAACGGCAGATTTTGAAAATAGTAACATTTTTAAAATTTGGTTGGGGAGGGCGTTACTACGATTTTTTTTTTAACTTCTGATTAATTTGTTATGATTGTCTGTCTATATCTATGTTTACGCGTTCGTAGATTTTGAAAAAGTATTAATGTTTTACTGATACTTCTACTTCTGAGGTTAGGAATATTTAAAATGTTGTTATTAAACTTTTTTATTATTATTAGGCTGTCAACATTTTATGTTTTCGAAATAAGGATCCTATCGAAAATTTTAAAAATAATCATACTTTTAAAATTGTAATTATTTAAAATTAATAATATTCAAACAGAATTTTTTTTTTCTATTTCTTCACAATAAAGAAGCATAATTATGTTTAGGCTGGCTTAACTTTTGAAAATAGAAATAATTTTAAAATTACTATATTGTGGGGGGTCCACCTTTAAGAGGAAATTGTAACTTCTAAAATTAATACGAATAGAATTTATATTTTTGTTAATATACACTAAATGAGGGCTCATACGGGTATGGATTTGGTGAATGGTATCAATTTTAAAATTCGATGCAGCGAGGGAGGATTTCTTCGGGATGAGCGTTTAAGATATTGGGGGAGCAGATTTCGAAAATATTTACAATTTTAAAATTTGGTGCGGGGCTACTACGCAATTTTTTTTAACTTCTGATTATTTCGTTGTGAGGGTCTATATTAGTTGCACATAAATTTTATTATAGTACGTTTTATTATAATCAAAATATAAAGAAACACACAATAAGAGTAGATATGAATTGAAACATTCCTATCTAAAATGGAGACGCTATAAATCAAAAAGAATCAGGAACAGTTTATTTGAGACAATAAAATGCAATTCACAAACTATTTCAATTTTTTTACAAATCAATTAAATTATATGGAAAAACATTTATACTATCTTACATTTTAATAATTTATTCAACTTTTTATCTTTTTAACTTAGGGGACTTTTTAACTTAAAAATGACTTAGGAATCTTTGTCATTGTCGCATAGGCTGGTAACAACAAGAAGTAACAAAATAATGGAAACCTCATCAAACTGATGGTGTGTTAGCATTGACATGGGTACTTTACAAAGATAATCATGTAAAAGATAGTGAAATTAAAAATGAATATTTCAATGATAAAAAAAACTGTTTTCATTTCTGAGTAAAGAGTATTGCAGAGACTACGGCAAAATTATAAGGGTAGAGGTAGGAGAGGTTAATTTGCCGACTTCAAAGGGTTTACTGCGGGGAAACCCAACCCTTTTGAAGTGAAAGGGTACACAACGATCAGGTGTAAACTTAAGATAAGGAATTGTAAAACTAGCAATATACAATAGATGGTACAGTATACAAATTGTTCATATCTGGACTCAATAATTAGATAAAACTGAGAGTACACACAAGCAGACCTGGGCATTATTTATTTGATTTCGGTTTTTCACATTTCATAATAAAATAGTTTGTTTTTGTTTTTTAATATTTTTAGAACAATATTTCTTTTTATGACAGAATGAAAATTTGTACATTAAATCTACTCAAAGAAGTACTTATAATTAATTAAACACTTTAAACGTAAATTCTAGAAAAATCTGGCGAATCAATAAAAAAATAACTTTTAAAAGGTGACTTCAATACTACAAAGAATTTGCTTAAAACATTACATTCATGTATTCACATTGACTAATCAATGATCATACAGGAAGTTATTTTGGAGCAACAAAAATACATGGACTGGACAATAAGTCCTCTTCGTCCCAAGAAATAATGCTTGGTAGTATGCTTTTTAAGTCCGATATAAATAATTAGCATCGATAGTAATAATTATTTTTGCTAAATGTGAATGTTAGGCCCCTAAAAATGATTTCTTAGAACATTTAGAAATGCTCATAAATAAAAATTAAATGGAAAAATAAGGCAAACGTTCACCTGGATCGGAACGATTTTTTAACTTATAAACGCGTCTGGCGGGTATTAGTAAGAATTTTTAACCAGCCAGACGACCGAATTTCGTGTTTAAGAACCTTTTTGAATAAATTGGCACAAGAATGAATCTTATGTTTTATGGGTGAGTTTTTGTGATTCTCGCGCGCGTCTGGCAGGTACTAGTAAGAGTTTTATCGCTGCCAGAGGATTTTCCCTTTCTATAGAAATAAAAACCTAACGATTAAGCCATATTTCATCCGTATGTTTTATGGGTGAATTTTTATGAAAAAAAAATTAATTATTCAAATTAATTTTTAAGGCATTAGTAAGAATTTTATCGCTGCCAGACTGTCGGTTTCGCACTTGACCCTGTGGTTTCTAAAAATGCTGAAATTTTTAGGTGTATGTTCTATGGGTGAGATTTGTTGCATCTGGCTCCTGTACTATAACCATTATTTTCATTTTGAGAACCCCTCCGTATTAGCTACTGTACCTAATCATGATAAACGACTCCTCTCAAAATCCATATTTATCCATCAGGGAAAAATGATACTGTAATCTATGACCTAGATAAATGGATAATTTCATCTACTTACTCTAACATCTTCCGCGTCCTCAAATCCTAGTTTTGATTTCATAGGTATCCGCTACTATCGATGTAGCTCTATATTATTATATCACTTCTTTTTTACATACTTTTTTTCATTTTTTATATACATTGTTACCTTGTGTGTACTCTCAGTTTTTTATCGTATTATTGGGTCCAGATATAAACAACTTCTTTACTGTATCATCTGTATTGGTAATTTTACAATTCCTTATTTCTTTCTATTTTACACTTTGTCGTTGTGTACCCTTTCACTTCAAAAGCATTGGGTTTCCCCGTAATAAACCTTTTGAAGTCGGCAAACTAACCCTCCCACCTCCTCTCACACAAATTTTCCCTCAGTTTGTGCATTACTGTGGACTTAACAAGGTAAATATCAAATTTTATTTTGTCATTCTAACCAGCTACTTATTCCAATATTCACGTATAATTTTAGTCATATCAACATACCATCAGTTAGATTAGCTATCCATTATTTTGTTACTTCTTGTTGTTAATATCTAAATTAATAATTACATGATTAAAATTTAATCATCATCTTCTTCATAGTCCGGGAGTTGAGGGCCGAAAAAAGTGTCAGGTTTGAGGAAAGTTTTTGATCAAAAAGGCTGAAAGTACTCATTTCATAGACAACAAATGTGAACGTCCGCCACTTCACATCGGTTGCCATCAAATTTTATATGCAAACTAAATCGAAATTTTCGAACTTCTTTCAATTTTTTGCTTATAACTCAAAAACCATTCATCGCAGAGAAATACGAGTTCTCTTTAATTTAAGAGGGCTTGAAATTTGCGTCGAATTAGTTTCTTAAAGATAAAATGGGATAAGACTTTTCGCCAAAAACCGTATCATATTTTCTAATATTTGCCATTTTAGCGGAAAAATGAATGACGCTCATGTTTCAAAGCCTACCTTTTGAAGAGGGATACTCCAAATAAAAACTTTTACCAGTAATAGTAGTAGAATATCAAATTGTGTGTAGAACGAGCTCCTTAATTTTATAATTAGCCGACTCCTATAGATACAAAGCAATTAAAACGTGAACGTATTTAGCGCATAGTGGCCTAGAATTGTTTACTTCCAACTATAAAAGGCTATTTTTTGGAAAATTGAATATATATATATATATATATATATATATATATATATATATATATATATATATATATTTAAAATTTATAATATAATTAATTATTATGATTTAATTTTATAATATTAGTAACTATTATAATAAATATATTTTAATTTGAAGATATCAATGTTATAGTTGTAATAGATCAAATTCTGTTTGAAACGAGCTCCTTAAATTTAAAATTAGCACACTCCTGTGGAGACAAAGTAATTAAAACGTGAACGTATTCATTGCATAGTGGCCTAAAATCGATGAAATTTTTGGATTTTTTTGCATATAAATCGGCATGTACAGGTCATAAAGTACTGCTTTCTCCCTACTACAAAAGACTATACTTTTGAAAATAGAATGATATGTTTTAATTTTGAATAGTTTAAGTGGTCCCAGGTAATATTTTATTCCTATTATGTTAAAAAACAGATATGATCCCATAATTAAAGGTAAAAACTCATAAAAAAGAAATAAAAAAATTATGATTTTTCAGTATCAGATCACATTCAAAATTATTTAATATTAATCAATATTAATTTCGTATAGACTGTCCTAAATAGCATGATATTTGACCCTGATATGAAAGAAATCAAAAAAGGTATTTATTATCAATAATAGTGCGCTCCCCCGCTCTCCACAGCTATTAAAATACAAAATAAATATTCTTTTCAAAAACAACGTCCCCGATAACATAATATTGGACCTCTGTGTGAAAGAACTCCGAAAATCTAACTTCTTTATAGTGCGCCCCCCCCCTCTCGACCCCTATTAAAAAACAAAATAAATATTCTTTTCAAAAACAACGTCCCCGATAACATAATATTGGACCTCTGTGTGAAAGAACTCCGAAAATCTAACTTCTTTATAGTGCGCCCCCCCCCTCTCGACCCCTATTAAAAAACAAAATAAATATTCTTTTCAAAAACAACGTCCCCGATAACATAATATTGGACCTCTGTGTGAAAGAACTCCGAAAATCTAACTTCTTTATAGTGCGCCCCCCCCTCTCGACCCCTATTAAAAAACAAAATAAATATTCTTTTCAAAAACAACGTCCCCGATAACATAATATTGGACCTCTGTGTGAAAGAACTCCGAAAATCTAACTTCTTTATAGTGCGCCCCCCCCTCTCCACCCCTATTGAAATACAAAATGAATATTTTTTTCAAAAATACCGTCCATAACATAGTAATGGACACCCGTTTAAAAGAAATTCGAAAATGTTACCGTTTTCAATATTATAGGCCCCTCCCCACTCGAACTTTAAAATAAATATTAATGTTAATGGTTACCTGGTCATGATATAATATGCTTAGGTAAACATGAAGAATATTCCCACATTTCAAAATATTCCGTGAATTTAAAGTTGTGGAATGAGGAATACCCCTCCCCCCCAACCACCACCACCACCAAGATTGAATTTAAAAATTAATACTTTTTCAAAATCTACGAACACCTAAAAATAGAGACTGACACTCATAACAAATTAATCAGAAGTTATAAAAAAAATCGTACCCCCTCCCCAACCAAATTTTAGAAATGTAACTATTTTCAAAATCTGCTTCCCTCGTTAACATAAAGACTCATCTCGAAGAAAACGGAAAGTTAATAAAATGTCCCCCCCACCAGCATCGAATTTTAAAGTCGGTAGTATTTTCCAATTATAAGCCACTATTATCATCACAGTAGTTTACAATTTTAAAAATCCGAAAAGATAAAAAAAGAAAATAATTTTCACAATGGAATATTCCTATATTTTTTTTTTAAATTATTACTTTTTGTCAAAATTAACGCTTTGGATATTGCACCCTTATTTCGAAGCGATAAAATGTTGACGGCTTAATACTAATAATTTTTTTATAATTTTAATAGAATATTAGAATAATAATGGAATTGTAAACAACCCAGCCCCAGAAGTAGAAATATCCGAAATAGTATCCGGAAAAAAATAAGTAAATACCGAAGTACTCACAGATACTCGGGTATCTGTCCTGACAGATACGAGTAGTCACTGTATCCGAAGATGACGGATACGAGAAGTACTCGGATACATTTGAAAATTTTGGAGGGATTCGAGTACAGTATCCGAGTAAAAAAGTATCTGTAACTTGTATCTTGTATCCGAAACTAGTACTTTTTTACTCGGATAGTGCCCAACTCTGATCAGAAGCCACCTTTTACTATGAGAGCGTTATTACTTATTACTACGGGAAGGTCCGTTTTCTATGAACCTCGTTGATATATTTTGAAATTTGACCAGTGATTTTTAAAGAAGAATAATTGCTCCAGATGTTTTATTTCAGGCCGTTTTTCGTTAATGATGGCCATTTAATTACAAATTAACTTGGAATTTTAACTTTTACGAGTGACTTGAAAAAATTGACTTTAAAGGTATTTTATGTTGTCTAGACCAGTAGCGGATCCAGGGGAGGGGGGAGTGGGGCGCCCCCCCCCCCCTCTCGAGAGGTGAGGACACTCATAAAGTATTACTATTTCTATATAAAATGAGCTATATTTAGTCATTTTTCAAGTCCATTAATTGAAAATGAATTGTATTTAAACATTTACCGTAATTTACAACATTATTATGTACTAATGTGTATTTTAAATTAGGGCCTTCAATTACTCATGAAATGTAAAAAAAAAAGTGTCCCCCCCTCCTCAGAAAATTTCTGGATCCGCCACTGGTCTAGACTAATTATTTTAGAATTCTTGTTTATTTATTCTGAATCAAGAACTATCTAGCTTTAACAAAAGACCAGTTATGGCTAAATTAAGCATAATGGTGAATGTCAGTAATCAAAAAACTAACTAAAATCAAATAAGTCATTCCGCCGTGTTTGAACGCCATTTTGGGTTAGTGCAGCCACTTTTTTTCTGGGAACATTGGCTTTTTCTTAATCTTTTATCACAAGGAACACAACAATATGCAATTATGCAATAGGGATGTGTGGGGGGAGGGGTGCACGGTAGGGGGGGTCTCGCCCACCGTGTATTACTGTATGCTACTTAAAGTAATACTTAAATTAGTTCCTCAGTTGGCCACTTGAGAAGACTACCTTCAATCTTGGTCAGAAAGGAAGAGTATAGCAATGTAGGAAATTGTCTCAAGACGACCAGGAGTAAAATCTGCACTACAGTTTCATTTATTTGAAGATGCTTATAAATAATATACCTGTCCAACAAAATATGGTAATGCTGCAGTATGACAAGGAAGGGCAGGGAAATTTTTTATGTTATTACAAACACACATTTGTAAATAAACCAAAAACAAAAATAAAAATCAACGAGGTAACATTTTAATTAATATCATGTAACAGAAATAATAGGTTTAACTTAGTCAAATTATTTTAATATCAAAAATTTAATAGCACTAATATGAATTCAAGGGTAAACTTATAAAAAAGTTTCTTTCTTTTTTTTTTAATAAAGACATATAGATGACCATTTTCTTGGATTGTTCCGGTCAAAAATTCTACTTTTCTTCTTTCATGATACAAAATATATACATATAATAACACATTAAATAATGAATAACAACGTAGCATGTAATAAAAACACACTTTATTAAGCTACTAATGCTGAGACCATTTAATGCTCTTCAAGTCAATACCTTCTTGAACCATTTCCCACAGAGGACTGGAAAAAAATAAAAGTATAATATTAGATAGTAGCAAATTTATTTTAATAATAATTTAATGTAATTTAAATTTTAAAAAAATGTTCACAGTTTGTGATACTTTCTAATTGAAAAATGGTCTTTCTTCTACTCATCAACCTTACTGCCTCAAAACTTTTTATAGCCACAGAAGGCACGGGCTTTACTCCACTTTCTGAATAAAATAAATCACAATAACTGTCCTCACCTGTTGGATTTGTCTTCTTCACCCTTTGAAAAATCGTATGACATTACTGGGAGAGACGAGGAGCTCATGTTTCCCAAACGTAATGGAATGAACTAATTTCATCATTCTTTACAATGTCAATTGGCCCAAAGCATTGCCCTCCCCTTCCAATAATCCTAATTGTCCTTATGTAAACTCAATCAAATTTAGTCAATTCCTATTTCAGTTGAAGCACTCAATACTCACTTTTTCTCATGCTCCTGCCTTAAAGTAAATCAAATAATTTTTTGTTACATATCGATGACCTACTTAAATCCCTTCATAAATCCCCAACCACTGATTTTGGACCAGATATAATTTAAGTTATACTGATTAAAACCATACTTCCTTTCTTTCTCCCTATCCTTTATTATTTATACAACTTTTTTCCTAAAAGTGACACTATCCCCAGGTGGAAAACCATTCCTGTTTTATCCATTGAATAAAACCTCCGATCTAGTTAACCTCAACCCTTTCCACCTAATCCTCATTAATATCTCCCAGTCCTCCACATAGCTACATACCAACAGAAACTCTAATTAACCATCATTATTCTTCTTGATATCACCAAGGCCTCAGTAGACCACAGTATTCTCTTAAAAAAAAAAGAAAAATATCTCCATGTCTTCTAATGGCCCATGAAGTGCTCCAATCTTTCATTGCTGGTTGCTAATAGCATGTCGTCCCTTGAACATAACTATATTATTTAAATTAACTGCATAACAAAAACAGCTCATCATTTTTTGCTGTGACTGACATTAGAATTAGGCTTGGCTTAGGTCGTTCTACTAAGCTTAAAATCTACTCCATTTAGCCTTATAATTAAGTAGCTATGAGTTGAAATTATTGAAGAACTCAAAGTATGATCTATTGTGAAGCTAAATCTAGACTATGATGGCACGAATTTGAAAAGAGAAAATCAAAGGAAAATTAAATAAATCAACATTATCTCTATTAATTTAACACAAATATACTTACCTCATTTCTCTTAACCTCTTCACATGATATATACATTTTTCAGCTGTGTAGTCTACTTCGTCAATAGTTGTAAATCGCCCAAAACCAAACCTATTAAAAGTATTTAACTGTTAAATAGAAATATATTTTTTGCTGCGGCATTATTTGATGCAAATACAATACAATATCAGAGATCCAAACTTGGGCACTGAACACTTCGATATGCCCTTTTATGAGTTTTCTGAAATGCAAGCTCCAACAATTCTTTTATATGGCTATTTCTAAATAAAATTGATTGATAAAATTAGATCATAAAAATATTTTTAAGAATTTAATTGCAATAAATGTTTACCTAATAGATGAATGTGCCAAATCTTCATCAGCACCAATCGCCCTAAGAACATAAGATGGTTCAAGAGAAGCTGAGGTGCAAGCACTGCCACTCGACAATGCAATATCCTTCAATGCCATTAACAGAGATTCACCTGGAACGATACAATATACTTTCAAACAATCCTTTCCAACCATAAAAAACATTTAGAAAAAAAAAGATTAAACCAACTTCGAAAACCAGCAACCAGTCAAAATAAATGCACTAAAAATTATGAAATAATTTCCTTCTGATTTTTCTGAATACACAGCAAAATTGAAAATGGTATAAGCAGAAAAACGCAGTAAAAAAATTTAAAAAAAATAATTTTATTTTGATTTTTACGAATACACACTAACTGTTAATAAAAATGATTAAATTAAAATATTAAATACCATGCCAAATCTTTTCGGAGGTAGCACAAAATAAAAAATCTTTCAAATGACATGTTACTGATTACGATTTCATTAGAAAAAGGTAGTATTTGAAATCAAGAGATGGGAGGAGAAGATCCCAGAAAAGATTGTGTTGCACTGAACATGGGATTTAATATTTTAATTTAATAATTTTTATTAAAAGTTAGAGTGTATTCTTATAAAATTATAAAATACTTAGTTTTAATGCATTTTTCTGCTTATTTATTATTATTATTTTATTATCTTGGCGCTACAACTCGTCGACGAGTCCTGGCCTCCTCCACCGTCTTCCTCCAGTCATCTCTGTACCGCTGTCATCCAGCTCCTGACTCCCAGAATATCTCTAGCGTCACCAGCAACACCATCAGACCACCTGAGTTTCGGTCTCCCCCTTCTTCTAGTGCCATAGAGGGGTTCAGTCAGTAACTTTTTAGGGATTGCCTCGTCGTCCATTCTAGCCACGTGGCCAGCCCATCACTGTCTTCCCAGCTTCA
The DNA here is from genome assembly GCA_911387785.2 of Aelia acuminata. Taxonomy (NCBI): domain Eukaryota; kingdom Metazoa; phylum Arthropoda; class Insecta; order Hemiptera; family Pentatomidae; genus Aelia; species Aelia acuminata. The sequence continues at coordinate 74,530,745 of OU426979.1, read as the reverse complement.
TTGTCAGAACGACATCTTTTTCATTGAAAATCGAATAAATTTCGTTATTCGTCCGTCTTCTCCAGTTTCCGTCTATATGGACTCCTCTGAAGATCCTACGAAAAATTTTCCTTTCGAGGACTAAAAGGTCTAGTTCAATTCTTTTGTTTATGGTCTATGTTTCTGATCCATACAATAGTACTGGGCGGATTAATGTTTTGTATAGATGAAGTTTGGTCTGCCGGGATAAGAGGCGGGAGGTGAATTCCTTGCGGAGTCCGAAGTAACACTTGTTGGCCATCAATATTCTTCTCCTCACTTCTGCCGCAGGTGAATTATCTTGAGTGACAAGTGTCCCCAAATATGTGAACTGGGAAACTTTCTCAAAGTTAAAGGGGCCGATATTGTTAGTCTCACCAGGACGAGCTTCTTCTCCTGTTACCATGTATTTGGTCTTTTCTTCATTCACCTCTAACCCTAGTACTCTGGTGGCCCCCAACAGAGCTAAAAAAACCCTCTCTGACTGACTCTGAAGATCGCCCTACAATGTCTACATCATCAGCAAAGGCTAAGAGCTGGACCATTCGATTGTAAATCGTTCTGTTAGTTTGCAGACCAGCGTCCCTCACTGCTTTCTCAAGCGCCAAGTTAAAAAGAAGGCACGCCAGTGCATCTCCTTGGTGAAGTCCTTTTCTTGAGGAGAACTCTCTTGTTCTTTGCCCACCAACCTGCACAGTGCACTTCACATCCCTCATGGTCAGCTTTACCAAGCGTATTAACTACTCAGGGATATTAAAACCTTCTAGTGCCTTATATAGCTCTTCCCGATTAATGCTGTCTAAGCTGCCTTGAAGTCCACGAAAAGATGATGGGTATTAATTTGATATTCATTGCCCCTCTCTAGAATAGTTCTGAGGCAGAAGATTTGATCTGTGGTAGATCTCCCTCGTCTAAATCCACACTGGTATGGACCAAGCTCCTGTTCTGCGTAGGGTAAGAGACGTTGGAAAAGTATATTGGATAGAATCTTATATCCACAAGAGAGAAGAGAGATACCCCTGTAATTTTGACATTGGAGTCTATCTCCTTTCTTGAAAACAGGGCAAATAACTGCTTTTTTCCAATCTTCCGGCAAAAACTCTTCCTCCCAGATGCACAAGATAAGATCTAGTAATCTCTTTGTCAGCTGTTCACCTCCGTGCTTGAAGAGTTCGGCGGGCAGTGCATCAGCTCCAGGTGCCTTATTATTCTTGAGTCTACCAATGGCATCCGTTATCTCTTCATCATCTGGTGGTTCAAGGTTTGAATCTCGGTTACCAACTGGAAAGTCGTCTCTGGTGTCTGATTCACACTGAACCATGTCAAGAAGCCCTTCAAAGTGACTCTTCCATAGCAATAGGACGTCCTCCTTGCAGGCAATTATTTTCCCATCCTTGTCTTTACAGGTTTCCGGCAAAGTTGCTTGGTACCTTCTCCTTCTATTTACACTCCTGAAAAAGTCTCTTGATTCTTTCTCCCTCCAGAGTTTTTCAGTCCTCTCTAGTTCCTCTTTTTCCCTTTGTCTCTTTTTCCTTTGATGGAGTCATTTTTCTTCTCTTCTCTTCTTTCTATATTCTTCCACAGCACTCCGAGTCCCTTTCCTCAGCATATTCTTATATGCAACATTCTTCGCATCCGTGGCAGCATTACATTCACCATCAAACCAATGGGGACCTCCTTTTCTCTTGGTCCCAGTACATTGTTGGCTGTCTCATGCATTGCATTCACACGGCTTGACCAAAGAAGTTCTATGTTTGACATATCCACAGCTTGAGCGCAGATGTTCTCATCCAGCTTCTTAGTGTACAGCTGTTTGATATCTGGTTCCTGGAGCTTACTAAGGTTGTAATGCCGAGGTTTTTTAGCTGGGCCTCCTGTTTTTTTAAAAGAGATCTTGGTAGTGATGTGGGCAATACACAGGAAGTGGTCCGAATCCACGTTGGCACTACGAAATTTTTCTGCTTATACCATTTTCAATTTTTCTGTGTATTCATAAAAATTAGAAGGTAATTACCTTCTAATTTTTATGAATACACATATATTTTTTAGTGCATTTATTGTTACTGCTTCCTAGTTTTTGAGGTCAGTTTAATTTTTTTTATTTCATATTTTTTCTATTATTAATAAATTATTTATTATGCCCCATTATTAGGGCAGTGGTAGTCAGGGAAGGGACGTGGGAAATATCGAAAAAAATAAAAAGTATTTGGAAAATTAATGATAGAAATAATTTCTAATATGTTACTACCTTTAAGATTTTCTTATCTAGACTCTCTTATCAAGACAATATCCAATTCTGTAAGTGCGACCAGCTATGGATGTAATCGTAACTTAAAGAAAAAAATCTGGTGCGAAGCACGCAACACACAACTTTCACTTTCCAACTTAGATTAGAAATTGACGTGTTTTGTTTAATGCCATTCCTTTAAGTCAGACATTTTTCCACATTCATTTACTTATTTTTGTTAGTATTTGCTCTCTTAAGTACACTAAAAATTTTAATTATCAAATAAATAAATTTAATTTATCATTATAATTATCAAATTTGTGTTAATTTGGCAATGCAAGCATAATACTCCATCACGTCTGATTTTATAATTCTCTATGTAGTTATTGAAAACTTCATTTAGTTACCATGAAACAAATAATTTCCATTAAATAAAGAGAACGTCTTTTAATATAAACTACCTGAGATGTTTTCTGAGTTGATGGAATATTTTTCTTTTTTTCTCCTCTATATGTTTACTTGATTTTTTTCATATTTCGCCATTTCTTAATTATAAGCAAGACGAGAGACAGATAATTTTTCCATATAAAATAAACAAAAACAAAGGGACTTCATAGTAAAACAAAAAAGCCCCTTCCCCATTTAGGCCCCCTCAGAACATTTAAATAATGATAAAGCTTACCTGATAATAAAGAATACTTGATTTTTAATGAGATTAAAAATGACGAGTTTAATCAAAATAGTTAAAGCTATTTTAGAGAAAATCGAAAAAATGTAAAAATGCGAAAAAAGTTATAAAATGAAGTGCCCCCTCCGACTGAACAATTTTGAGGAAATTTTTGCTGTCATGTCACGGGCATATAAATACATCAAATACCCAGTTTTGTCAAAATCGTTAGAGCCGTTTTTAATAAAATCTAAAAAAAAAACATAAAAAGTTATGAAATTAAGTACCCCCTCCGTTTGACCTATTTTGATGAAAATTTTGCTGTCACACCGCGGGCATTTACATATACCACATACCCAATCTCAGGTTCATACTGTATATAGTTTTTGAGCTATTCTATTCACACACTCAGACCATTTCGCAGGACTTGGTTATTTGGACTCATGGGACCCCAAAACGTGTATTTCCATTGAAAACCACAAGTCGAAAAATTTTCACGATCGCAATACTTTCTCTTACTATATATTTCATATATAGTTAACTGAAAGTAAAAAGGAGAAAAGAAAAAAATGAGACAATTAACCATCATAGATGGAATTAGAGATGCAAGAAAATAATGTTGAAATTATTTAGCAGAATGTATCTATTTTAGGAATGGACATATTCCTAGATAATAGTTTTTTGTTTTCTAAAAATCAATAATTTGGTATTTACAGTAGTAAGTAAATACTTGAAGAAACAAAATTAAAAACCGATAATAGTAATCCTCATAACATTAAAAAGTGTCACTCCAGAATGAAGAATAGGTACAAGATTTTATGATTACATTGTATGTTAATATCCAACAGTGACCGAGTTTATCCTGAAGACGGAGGTGTGTGAATCCTTTGTTAAGGCCCCTAAATCAAGCTTTTCCAAGAAGTATTGAATTCCTTTTTAATGGGCATAGTGATTAGAAGTGAGAAATCAAAATCTAATTTAAATCAATAATGGCCACAATTTTAAATTTATATGATGCTTCAGGAACTTGAGAAGTCTTAATTTCTGCTTTAAAAATGGTTATCAAAATTCAGCCTTTCTTGGAATTCCAAGAATTTTGTGGTCTTATGATCATGGTTTCATCGATTAGACATACATTTAGGATTTTTCCCTGTTATCAGTGTTTTCTAGTGGCTTTTATCTCCTTAAATCCATAAAAAAATCCTTTAAATAACCTAATAAATGTTCTTGAGTTTTATTATTGGCAAAATTTTCCATAAACAGGGTCGAAACTACAATAACTTTACCATCACCAAAGCCAAGTGTTTCATTTTTCAAAAAATGAAAGTGATATTATATTCTGCTGATATTAAATATCTCTATTTAAATCTAATGTTGAAAAATTATTTAAAGTTATATATTTAGTTTGTTCCAACAAGCACTTGAAACACATCAATAACTAACAGATTGCTCTGTTCTACCCCCACTCTTTTGATTCTGAATTTGATTGGTTGGTTTTCTCACTCGATTCATCGAGCATTAAAACAGTATTGAGCATCGGTTAAAATCAACCAATCAAATTTAGATTTAAAAAAAATTGGGATGTACATAAGCAATTTATTAGTTATCTTCTTCTTTCACTAGCTCTTATGTGCCTTTCAGCATGGAGCGTTTATTAGTTATCACCATGTTTAAATAGTTTGTTGGAGCATACCTTATGTTACATATGCTATATGTTTTTCCAATAAGTAAATATTTTGAGCGATAATTATTTTCAAGTTTTTTCCTGATAACTTCGTAAATAAATTAGGACCCGAAAAAGGTTTTATTCCAATTGGTCAATCCATCTCGGAGTAATCAGTGAACATACATAGGAAAAAAAAAAAGAAAAGGCACATACGTATCGAATTGAGTAACGTCCTCTTTCGAAGTCGGTTGAAAAACACTTTGAAAGGATTTTTTAATTAATATATTTCATCAGATAAAAAAAATTTAGGTTGAAGCAGTAAGTTATAATGTTTAAAAAGGAAAAATTGGCTCGGGTGTGTCTCCCCATCTTTATATTTACTAAAGGACACTTGTTGAACCAACCAATAGATATCAAAGATATTGTGCACCTCACATCTTTAAAAAAAAAAAATCTGGTGCGTGCGCCCAACACACAACTTTCACTTACCAACTTACTTAGATTAGAAATTAATGCATTTGTTTGATTGCCGCTTCTCAAATGAGCAGAACGGTTTTAATTATAAACAATGGTCTGTCATAAAAGGTGTACTCCGCATCAACGAGGTTTATGAGTTGACTGAATATTTTTCTTTTTTTCTCCTCTTTATGTTTTCTTTATTTTTATCATATCTCATATTTAGCCGTTTCTTATTTTTAGGCATTACGAGAGACAGTTAATATAAACAAAAACAAAGGTACTTTATAGGAAACAAACAAACAAAAAAGGCCCCCCCCCAAAAAAAAAGCCCCTTCAGAACATTTTAATAATGATAACGCTTACCTGATATTAAAGAACACCTAATTTTCATTAAACATGACGAATTTGATAAAAATCGTTAAAGCCGTCTTTGAGATCATCGAAAAAAAGGTAAAAATTGGAAAAAAAATATGAAATAAAGTGTCTGCTCCGTTTGACCAATTTTGATGAAATGTTGGCTATCACATCTTTAGCATATACATACATCAAATACCCAGTTTCATCAAAATCGTTAAAGTCTTTTTTGAGTAAATAAAAAAAACACGTGAAAATGATACAAAATTTATTAAGTAAAGTCCCCCCTCCGGTTCATTAATTTTGATGTAATGTTGGCTATCGCATCTTTGGCTTGGCATATACATACATCAAATACCCAGTTTGATCAAAATCGTTAAAACTGTTTTTGAGTAAATAAAACAAAACATGTGAAAATGATACAAAATTTATTAAGTAAAGTCCCCCCTCCGGTTGATCAATTTTGATGAAATTTTTACAGTCGTATCTCGGGCATATAAATAGATCAAATACTCAGTTTAATCAAAATCGTTAGAGCCGTTTTTGAGAAAATCGAAAAAAACATAAAAAGTTATTAAATAAAGTACCCCCTCCCTTTGAGCAACTTTGATGAAATTTTTGCTGACACATCACGGGCATATACATACACTAAATACCCAATTTCAGGTTCGCACGGTTTATAGTTTTTGAGCTAGTCTGTTCACACACACACACACACACACAGACCATTTTGCGGGACTTAAATTGGTCTCAGGGGACCCCAAAAAGTGTATTTCCGTTGAAAACCGGAAGTCGAAATTTTTCACGATTGCAATACTTCCACTTACTATATATTTCATATATAGGTAAGTGAAAGTAAAAAATAACCACCTCACTACATCATGGAAAGCAATGTGGCTTTATAACATGTAAACGGATATATTATATCTTTGTTATACATTGCATATTTTAGTTAATGAAGCAGTTCTAATATTAATCAATATATATTATAAAGCAAAGTGTACAATGAGCGTGCCGATAAGGCACAAAAACGACTCAACCTACGATCAAGAAACGTATGTCATCGCGCAGCCATATAACCTTAACAGAGATGAAGGTTTCGGTTTTTCTCTTAAGGGTGTAAAATTAAAGAGAAAAAGACTGGAATTTTAAACCTCTTGCACCATGTAATTAACTTATCTGAGAATGATATAGGAGTTTATGACTGAAAAATTTAGTTCGAGCTCCAGACTACCAGGAAGCGCTGTTCATTCATTCAGATCAGTTTGTAAAGGTTATATATTTTTCCAGCTGTTCTTTTTAAATTACTAAAAAATCAAGCAAAAATAATTATTTTCCCCTTTGCTTTCAAAATAAAATAATGATTTTGCTTCTCTTCAGTCAATTAGAAAACTGACTGGATTCCTTACAACATTAATTTTCAACACATTGAAAATTGAATTTTCAATCAACACATTACATCTAATGAATTTATAATATATACTTAAGTAAATTTAATGCAATATGAGTGAACATTTCTTAGTAGTACAACCAATAAAAACAGACATAAAAAAAAAAATAGGTTCATTGACTGAATATAAATCGAAAATAAAAAGTTTGAAGTCAAGTTTTTTAATTTTTGATCCTTTATTAATCTCACACTTTTACAATATTCGGTTCTACGTTTCAGCACTAAGCCATTTTCAAGAAGAAAACAAAAAAAAATTTTGACTGTGATGCTTACATAAAGAGACTATAGTTTTTAACTAGTAAAAATATTTTTAATTTTTGACAAGGGTAATCAGCCTATTTTATTTGAAAAATTGTGGTCACAGGTGTTCTTCTTGAAAATGGCTTTGTGCCGAAACATAGAACCAAATATTGTAAAAGTGTGAGGTTAATAAAGGATCAAAAATTAAAAAAACTTGACTACTTCTGCTTAGCCTCAAGATAAATATAGAATTACTATAAAAAGGAGTTGGTTTTATTACGATGTATGATGAGCATTCCAGGGGACAAAATGACTAACTCCAATTACAGCATTTTTTAATAACATTTTATCACCCCTCATAGTTCAGAATAAAAAGAAATATGGTGAAAAAATTGTGCCTTCATGAAATTTTTGTTTTGACTTTGTAATAGTAGTAAGATTCGAAATCTGCAGAGTCCGCCCAAATTACGGGGGGATATCTTAAGGGAGGTTGAAATGGAAGAAAGGTCTTAAAAAGAGGTTTATATGAATCTTTGGTAGTTTCTATACTTCTGGATCTTATAGGACCATCACAGTAGTTGGTGCTTAAGTTGTACTCGAAATATAATTTTTTTAACTAATAGATTTTTCAACTATAATCAAATAACTTATTATCTGCTGACTACTTCGATAGGATTCAGAATCACGGAAACCATCAAAAACGATGCATAACTCGACAAAGTTGCAGCAAAATTAATTTTTCATTCACTATTTTCAACCCCCTATAAAGTATGTAAGGTTCCTTATTTGGGCAGACTCTGCAGATCTCGAATCTTAATATTGATACCAAGTTAAAACCGAAGTTTCAAGAAAGTGCTAATTTTGTTCTATATTTCCTTTAATTTTAAAGATTTTCTGTTATTAAAACTACCACACAACTACCGGAGCGAAGCCGAGCATCCTAGCTAGTATTTAATAATACTAGAAAAATGTTATTAATATTTTTTGCCTATCCTTTTTCAAACACACACACAGTTATAACATATATATACATATAAAAATCTAATTAATACTATTTTAATTTTTCAATATAAGAAGCATATTATTTTAATTACCTTCAACAAAAGCAAACGAGAGATTCAAACATCCAGGGTAGGAATGTTCTGGGTCACCATTTCTTATAACATCAGTTAAATTTGACATTAGTTTATCAAGAAGTCGGTTGGAAAGTTTCTTAATATATGCATGGTCATACTGAAATAGTAATGTTATAAGAATTAGCAGTTTGAAATATATTCATCTTCAATTACACTTAATTAATTACTAATTTCATGTTTTAAGAAATCTGGATTCAAATCAGACATAATTTTTTGTGTAAAAAATCTATAAGGGTAGTTTGCTTGAAGATTTAATATTTTTTTTAGAATATCATTGACCTAAAACAGAATCCATGGAACTGCTATATTTTTCCTCAAACCTACAATCAAAAATAAAAATGTCGGTACAAGAATCATGTTGACATCATTTTTTAAACATGAAAATTTTTTGATACATAATATTAAGTAGTTTAATATATTTTATAATGACTGTGTCCCCCCATTGATCATATTACTATTATAAATTAGTATGATTATAAATTAATATGAAATCTAATAATTAAAGCTACATGAACATAAACATTTGAATTTTACTTGAGGCTTATTTATTTATGAAGACCCTTTCATCCTGACAAAAATGTGGATCATTAACTTGTAGAGTAACTAACATGGCTCTGATGGGGTATATAATAAGATTGTTTAACCAAATAAATTAATTATGGCTATAATCTCTATATATATAAGAGGCTTTGTCCTGACTGACAGAATCAACGCAGAGCAAAAACTACTAATGATAGAAACTTGAAGTTCGGAATTTAGATTTTAAACGCGATGTAGGTAACCACTAAGAAAGGAATTTCCAAAATGTAACCCCTAAGGGGCTTAAATGGCGAAATTGTCGTTTAACTCTAACGGATATCTATTGTTGAGATTTTAAACCATATGTTTTTTATTTGAATATCGATTTAACGTTACAATAGTATTAAAATAGACATTTACATAAAATATGGCTACTGATTATTTAAATATTAGTGGAATTCAAATTATGCACACTGCGATTCCCATTATTGGGGATGGTGCGTGTTTATTTCGATCTCTTCTCCATATATATAAGAGGCTTTGTCCTGACTAACAGAATCAACTCAGAGCAAAAACTACTTATGATAGAAACTTGAAGTTCGGAATTTAGATTTTAAAAGTACTCATTATAAAGAATTTGATATGACGAGGGCCTATTGGGCGTCGAAAACCATGTTTTACAGCCGAAAAATGAAGCGTTCCCGACGAGTAAGTCATTTTTTGTTTCGGCGGTTTTAGTGAACTCTCTTCATTCCGCCTCTCCCTCTCTTCTACCGAGCCGGCAGCTTCCCCCTCCAACATTCCACCTACCGGAAGCTCAGATTCTACTAAATCTCCTTAACATCAGTTAACATATTATATTCCCCCTCCAACATTCCACCTACCGGAAGCTCAGATTCTACTAAATCTCCTTAACATCAGTTAACATATTATATTAGATCAATACCAAGATAATAGTCACAGAATTGATTTTAAAGGCTCGCGGGCGAAGCCACGACGGGAAATGCTAATAACTATATAAATGTCCTATAATCATGCATATCTCTAACTAAAACATTACATTAATGACAGATATTAGTAAATATTATGAGTAAAACAACATTAAATTTTAAAAATTAAATAATTACATCCATTTCTTCAATTCCTATTCTGCAAGCTTCACCCAATCCAACTGCCAATGGAGCTGGCACCGTTCCACTTCGAAGCCCTCTTTCTTGACCTCCGCCATTCATCTGTGGTTCTAATCTGACACGGGGTCTTCTACGAACGTAAAGTGCTCCAACCCCTTAAATGATCAATTACTTCATTTGATATTGAAAAAAAATGTTGATGTGTATAATTGAGTTGACTGTTTTAGTAAACCTCTAGGAATGATTAAGTTTTCAAATTTAAATTTTCATTCATTAAATTATTAAATTTTGAATAAACAATTAAATTTCTTTATAAAATTTTCCAACTCATCGATCCAAACATGAGTCTATGTGAAATCTATCAAGACTCACTTGGCCCTAATGATGGTCTATACGCTTGGATCTAAATGTTGCAAGATCCAATAAATGGATAATAAAATAGACAGAAAATCCTGAGTATTTATCATCCTAGTCAAAGGAAACACTGTCAATCTTAAAAATAAAATTTTGAGGCTATCATTGACTTCTGTGATGTAGGTTATTACATTTAGCAATGGTTTCCATAGTATATGGTCTATTTGCTCCCCGCCTGAAAACAGACAAGAACTCAAACTCCAGGAAACAAAACAGAGGAGAGTCATTAGTAAGTACATGATGAAAAGGAGAGGACATGTGAAAGGCACCATCTCTTCCTGGATAGAAATTCATTTCAGTGATTCCTTTTCTACTGTCATATTGTATTCTGCATCCACATCCTCAGCAGCAAGCGAATAGTATGATGCCTTTCCTTTGGTCAGGAATGCGTTTCAGAGAGTCTGCATCAGGTCACTGCAGTGGTAGTCACTCTTGACCATATGCAGGAGTAGGTGCCTGTCTTCTAATACCTCTTTTATAACTTGAGAGTACATAGAATGAAAATTAAATAAGCTACCTTCAATAAGGCAATAATAAAAAAATTATTTAATGATTTTAAATAATTCTCATGTGATGATTGTAGTAAATGAAACTCTTAGTTCTAGTTTAAGTGAAAAAAAAAAAAAAAAAAAACATCAAGGAAAACAAATTTGAAATAAAGTAGATTGATTAAATATGAGTAGTTACCTTTAGGGCCATATATTTTATGACCACTAATGGACATGAGGTCAATTTTCTGTTTTTCAACATCCAAATGAATTTTCCCAACAGCCTGAGCAGCATCAGTATGAAAGAAAACTTTTTTCTTCCGGCAGAGGTCACCTAAATTAAATTTTTTTCATGCTTAAGAAAATATCTCTAATTAAGTATCAATAAATAATAAAATATTAATCATTAACTTAAGCAAAAGAAGCAGCTGAATTTATTATTATTTTATATTACATTGTTATATTGGGACTTTACTGCACAGAAAACAAGAAATATGTATAGACAGAAAATATAAGCAGTCAACCAGGGGGGGGGGGGGATTTATAGCCAACCAGTGACTGATTATAGACTGACCAGTACTGGGGATCTGTAGTCAACCAGGATATATCCTCACAAAATTTTGAAAAAAACCAATCATTGGAAAAAAATTACAATCCTAATTCATACAAATTTATTAGGATAGTAGTATTTATGAGCAAGAATTTAATAAAAAGGCCTCATTATTTTTTTAAATCAATAAATGTGGTATTTTTTTTCTCACTTCATTTATGTTTTTCTTCTTGTTTTGTTTTATTGTACAGACCAATATCCCCATAAATTTTTTTTTGGGGACCATCACTGTAGTCGACACGTCAAGCAAATATTAATACTTTCTCTTCTTAAGCTACTTCAAATATTGAATATAGAAATTAAAAAATAAGTGAACATTTACAATGAAATGCTGATTAGAAAAAATAAAAACTGTACCACTACAACTCATGAAGGGTATTTGGTGCAGTACTGTGTCTTTTATACTTCTAAAATGAAGTTCTTTGATAATACTAATATTGAAAATAATAATCATGCATACCTATTTCCTGAATCGGCTGCTTGACACCAATTTCGTTGTTAACTGTCATTATTGATACTAAGGATGTATCAGGTGTTATGGCTTTTTCTAACTCCTCTAGACTAATTAGACCATTAGGATTTACAGGAAGATAAGTGACTTTAAAACCCTCTTCTTCTAGTGCTCGACATGAATCTAGCACACATTTATGTTCCTTTGCAAAACAAAAACAAATCTAAGTAATCCAACTTATAAATTTTATTAATGAGAGTAATTAAATCTTACAGTTTGTGTAGTAATAACATGACGTTTAGATGAAGAATAGAATCTAGCGACGCCTTTTATAGCTATATTATTGGACTCAGTCGCCCCAGATGTGAATATTATTTCTTTGGAATCAGCACCGATAATATCAGCAATATGCTGGAAAAAAAAGAGTTGTTAGTAATGAAAGGTGAAATATGTCTGTATGTGTGTTTGCCAAGCAATGTATACCTTTCTAGCTATTTCCACAGCCCTCTCACTTTCCCAACCATATGCATGTGTTCGGGAATGAGGGTTTCCCCAAAAATTTGTGAGGAAGGGAAGCATAGCATCCAATACCCTGGGATCCTAAATTATTGGCAAATAATATCAATGGCGAACATCAATTAGCCTTGGTAAAATAACACAGATTAACATAAAACAAGTACCAGTGGCGTTGTAGCCTGAGCATCTAAATATAACGGGCGTCCTTTAATGTCTTTTATCAAGTTTAGTTTAGAATCAACACCTAAAATTTATTAAACAGGATAATTTCAGTACAGCTTGGTAAAAGAAGGAATATTTTAATCATAAAGACAGGGATAGCATTATACTTTGTTCTTGTGGAGTGGAGTAATTACGACATGTTGTCGTTCCTATTTGTTTCAAAGTATCAAAGCGACATTTTTTCCAAATTTTAAACATTATTCTATGTAAACAATTTGAACAGAGTTAACTATGAAACCTCCACTGGCACCGTTACGCAACATTACAGCAAAAACGATATTAAGTAATTATAGAACAAAGATACATTAAAAAGACATTTTGAGAAATATATAAATCATGTATTTGTTGATCGGCTGCGATTGGTACTAAAATTGGAAGTAATTTTACTGTTTAACAGTTGATTATAGAACAATGTTAACGTTAAATTAAGTGAGTCATGAAACTAAGAATTTGAAACCTTCGCTGTTTGTTAACCTGTGTGTTTTGAATGAGCAAGCAAAATGACGGCTTCTCAAGCTATGGAACCAAACAGAGAAAAGGCTTTACAAGATTATCGTAAAAAGCTTTTGGAGCATAAAGAAGTAGAAGTCAGACTTAAAGAAAGTGAGTAGATTTATCGGTTCTGAAAATAAATATCTTCGTTATTATTTCTTGATTACAATCCTGCCCTTCCAATTCTGCCCTTTGTGGTAACAAGATTGCTAATAATACTTACTTATGTTTTCTTAGTGAGGGATCAGTTAAAAGATCTCACCAAACAATATGATAAATCAGAAAATGACTTGAAAGCCCTTCAAAGTGTTGGTCAGGTTAGCGTCTTTAGTGCACTTAAGTGACTGATAGCTTAAGTTGACAGTTTTAAAATAATTTATTGGTTGGTTTTAGATTGTTGGAGAAGTTTTAAAGCAGCTTACTGAAGAAAAGTGTAAGTCACTTTTATCTTTTTGTTAATTTAGTAGTTATTTCCTTTCTTAACTTATTTTTATTCCTATTACAGTTATAGTTAAGGCCACAAATGGCCCAAGATATGTTGTTGGTTGCCGACGACAATTAGATAAATTGAAACTTAAATCTGGCACTAGGGTTGCATTAGACATGACAACATTAACTATTATGAGACATTTACCAAGAGAAGTTGATCCATTAGTGTATAACATGTCCCATGAAGACCCTGGAGATGTCACATATTCTGCTATTGGAGGTCTTGCTGAACAAATTAGGGAACTCCGTGAGGTAAGAATGATTTTTTATGTTTACTTGTATCTCTCATATACTCAATTGTAATCATTTGATAGTACATCACAAGTGTCATGTATAGTTGAAATATGTGTCTAGACCACATCCATCGTATTTTATAGGAATTCTGAAAGCAGTCAGATGTGTCTGAGAATAGATCAGGGTGACAATTCTTATGAATTGAATTGGATCCATTGACAAGGACTCATGCTTGGGCTATTGATATAAACTCAGCTGAAAATGACAGCTTCATGGTTTCTTTATCCCTTGAGCCAGCTGTGCTAGCCTATCTGTAATATTTTTGGGATCATACCTAATCTGCGAATTTTGTGGTTCTTGGCCCTTGTAATAACATTACCTTTTACAAGAATAAGGCTTTAATTAGCTAAAGAAATTCACATCTTTTACAATGAATAGAAAAGTAAATAATTGAACATTTTAAACATATGTTAAAATACAGAACACTGAATATTTAAATCATATTATGACATTCTTCCCCCCTTTATTTTAAAAAATAATCCTTCAAGTATGAAGGCAGCCGCTTGGTCCTTGTCGACTTTCGTAGAGATGTGATGTCTTCTCTTGATGTAATATTATCTGCAGATTCTGGAGTATTTGTTTGAATTTGAGGATCTTCAGAATTATGCTGCTCAGGTTGGTCTGTCGATGTCGGTCCCTCTTCAGGTTCCTGTGTTTGATTTAGGGCCGGATTTCCTTCCATTTGAACATGTTCTCAAGCTGGGGCTAGATGTCGAAGATTAACTGTTATCTCCCTGCCATCAGGAAGTTGAACGAAGGCATAGTCAGAATTGGCATCCAGCAAAGTAACTTCTTCAACAAGAGTTTCATACTTGCTCTGTCGTACATGTTTTTTCATCAGCACCTTCCCAGGAGTCATTAGCCAAGAAGGTAGAGATACGCCAGATTCCAATCTTCTTTTGAAATTAAACATTTTCTCATGTGGCATAGTGTTCATTGCAGTACAGAGAAGCGAGTATAGAGAGTTCAAAGCATCATGTAATACTCTTTCCCATTGAGAAATCCCTAACCCATTTGTCCGAAGGGTCAAAGTTATAGTCTTCCAGATGATACCATTATAACGCTCGACCTGTCCGTTTTCACAAGGGTTATATGGTGTCATTCTACTCATTGCAATTCCTTTTGAGTGAAGATAAGACTGTAGTTCCTCAGACATAAACGATGTGCCTCTTTATAAGTTCTTGTGTGAATATAAGAGGGGCATCCGAACATACTGAAAACATGGTTTAATGCTTGAATAACGGAACCAGAAGATATATTAGAACAAGGGATAGCCAAAGGATATCTAGAGTATTCATCCACAACAGTCAGGATATATTTGTTTCGAGATTCTGACGGCAATTGTCCTTTAAAATCCAAACTAAGTCTTTCAAATGGTGATGTAGCCTTAATGAGATTACTTTGAGATTTATGAAATCGAGGTTTAATTTCAGCACATAATCTGCATGCTTGGGTTATGTTCCTAACTTCTTCAATTGAATAAGGACCGTTCTGACTTTTAATCCAGTGCGCCATTCTTGTAATTCCAGGTTGACACATATTATTGTGGAGCGTGACCAGTTTGTCTATAGAATGGGTTAAACTGCATACCCGCAAAAGTGTATTGGCGGCCACGTTTTCTTTTCCCGGTCTGTAGATGATGTCGTAATTATAAGCGGAAAGTTCCAACCTCCACCGGACTAACTTCTCATTCCTTATCTTTCTGACGTGTCTGGTGTTGAAAACGAACACGACTGATTTTTGATCCGTAAGCAAAGTGAACCTTTTTCGTAATAAAAAATGCCGCCATTTTTTTTTTAATGAAAAATTTTACTTTATTCTGGGACATTCAGGGTAACTGTACCAATAGTTGACAGGTTAAGGAAAAAAATATTAGATTATTGACACTGTTTACTAAAATATTTATATTAAAATATTATAAAATAACACTTCCTGTTATTAGTCCAGATTGGCCTTTCTTTTCTAGCCTTCCCAACTCCCTAAACCTAAGTTTGCTAGGGTGTCGCAAGAAGATGAGCTTAAATGGAAACATGTTATGCTAGCTTTGAATTAGGGGTCAATCCATATCAAGTGGTCCAAAGGTGGTTGCTCAATCATTTTAGAAAAAAATTATAATTTTACCACCGGTTACATATGGAATCAGTCTACAATTTTTTAAAAATTGTTTTGAACTACTCATTCCATACGTAATTAATGGTAAAATTATAAAAAATTTCTAAAATGATCGAGCAACCAAATTATTTTTCTCTGGTCCATTTCAAATGATTGACTCTAAGAAGTGTGAAATCTTTTGATAATCTGAACAGAAAAAAATAATTTGGTTGCTCGATCATTTTAGAAATTTTTTATAATTTTACCAATTTTGTGTCGGGTTATCAAGGCAATATTTCCTTTCTACAAAATTGTTACTTCATCTAATCTTCCTAACCCTCTCCAACTATCTACTCTAAAAGAACTAGATTTAATTATTTGTTTTTTGACCCAGGAGTAGTTCAAATCCTCCAGTTCCGTCTCTACAAAATTGCTGAATAGGATCGTAATAGGAACTTTAAAATTTACCTTAATTTTTTAATAGGCTATACTTACTTCTAAATCCCTTATCTGGAAATTATTCATCACCGAAAATATCCCAAATGTCACAGTAGCGGTGGGTTCTAAATGAGCATCAATTTGTTAGAATAAACATGGTCCAAAAGAGGGTTATGGTTAAAATCATTCACTTTTGAAATAATTGTGACAAAAGATAAAGTTTACTAAAATATTGATGTTAGGTTAATCTTTGTTATAAATTTAGTTAGGCCAATCCCTCTAGAAAACTGGGAATATGATATCCTATCGTCTACATTTACGTTTTTTATAAAAAATGATTTATTTGAACCTTCTAAAATGTGCCAATAGTTGACACATCAAAATGGAAAGGTTTGGAATGTTGACATTTATTGTGCCAATAGTTGACACTTACATTATTTTTTAATTTCCCTAGGAGAATAATAGGTAATAAGGACTGCAATAAAAGTTAATCATTTTTTATTTATAAACTATTCAAAATTGAAACGAAACATATAAAATTGCCACAATTTAATTACTTTATACATAAAAACTTAATAGACAAAAGAAAAAATATTAAACTGAAAAATGAGATCATCCAATTAAGAATAATACATATACCAAATTACATCAATCATTTTAAATTAATCTACCTCAAGTGGGAAACTAAAATGGTACCTTTGCTGTCCATTAAAAGTAAAAACTTTGGGCATATGTATCGTGGATAATATCACATGATGGGACTGTGAAACATGTATCGGTGTTAATAAAACTTGTTATCATCCGATTGCATGGTTGTAAAAGTAAAACCAGAATCTCTAATTTACTGGCAACTTTAGTAACTTGAGCCAGACATTTTTTACGCTTAAATCTCTTATTTGAGAACCCAACTATTATAAATTTTCCTTCATCAAAACTTAAACTACCTTGCTCCTCCTCTTGAAGAAATATTCCTTGATCAACATTAATTCTCTGCTCCTGCTCTTGGGATCTAAGCTTTTCTGATTTTCTTTTTCGTCCCAAATTTCTGGTTGGGATAGTATGGTTTCATCTACTTCCAGTGCTGCAGCATTTTCAGGTATCTCCTGATTAACTGAATTTTTCTTAGGTTTCTTATTGAATTCTATTTACAACATTTATTTACAATATCTATAATTATTATAAGTTTATTATAAGTTGTATTATTCAAACCATTCAACTATTTAACTTTACGATATATTTTATTCCCTAATAAAATAAATTTTTTATAATTTCCGTCTGTTACTTAATTTAAAAAATAAACAACACAAGATTATGCCAAATAAAGCTGAGGCTATGCATGGATGTCAACTATAAACACACAGGATGTCAACTTTACAAACAGAATATTCCACTAGTTGACACGTTTGAACGGTTAGTTGACACCCCTGTCGAACATTGGTTAGGATGGAGCTAGATCAGTGATTCAACTACCGATATTAAACCCAGATATTTTTCAAATCAAGCAAATTATTTTAAACTATCAGTTTCATCAGAGTAACAAACACCAATAGTTGACCAATCGATGTCAACTATTGAAATTAAGGATTGATTTTTGTTCTAATAGTTGACACCCATATTTAAGCCTTAAAACATTGTATAAATAAATCGAAAAGGATAACAAATGATTCCCATGAACTTAATGAATACCATGAAAGTAGTTAAAAAATAATTTAACACAAATAAACCAACTAAAAAGCTTATTTAACTTGATTTCCACCTTAATGAAACAGGGTAGCAGAAACCAAGTTTTCAGGCCACTAGAAAATTTGCCATTACAACCTCTTGCAAATAAGCTTGAGTTTTCATCACACTAATATCGATGGCAGCACAGCTAACTTGTATAAATTGGCAAATTACCGCCAAATTTTGAACCAAAATAATCAACCCTGAATCTTATTCACACTTTTTTTGCAAACTGTCAACTTATGGTACAGTTACCCTAGTCCTCTAAGAATAACATTATCAACAATCTGTTCAGGCAGCATTTGTCTGGCTGTACTATATACAATTGTTGAAATTAAAAGCTAAAAATATACACTTTAATAATAAATGAAAATAAATCGTTACTTCAGTATTCACGTATTTTGTAAAAAAAAACAAAATGAAGAGTGTCATTATTAAAATAAATAATAAAACTGAAGTATTTGTACAAACCTTCAAGACTAAATCAAAGAAAATAATAATTTTTACATCTGCACGGAAGATTGATGTTCGAGGAGATGGAGAAACAAGAGGTGTTTGAACGAGGCTAGGGAGGAAGCTTGACGAACGGATCCGGGTAAGGAATTCCAAAACTGGGTGGCACGAACAACGAAGGATTTATCGAAACAGGCGGTTCTGTGAGTGGGGATATACAAGTCTTTAGGTTGGGATCTTGTATTTAGCTGATGGATGGACGAACATGGGGTAAGGAGGTCAAGAATGTATGTGGGTTTTTTTTCCTCTTAGGGTTTGGAAGAGGAAGGAGCCGAGCAGGTACTGTCTTCGAAAATTAGGAAAAAGGAAACTTTGCTGGGAATAACATTGAGAGATGTGGGAGAGTCTCGGGAGACCAAGGATAAACCTCATAAAACGATTCATCAATCTTTTAAGTCTTATCTCGAGCTCGCCAGACAGACCACCATACACCAGGCATCCGTAATCAAAGTGTGGAAGGATAAGGGAGGATACCAAAAGACGACAGGTACTTTGAGGAAATGAGTCTCTGAATTTTAGTAACTGTTTGAGGACTGAGATGGATTTTCGGGTGATTTGGGAAACGTGATGATTCCAGATGAGGTGTTGATCGAAGGTTATACCAAGGTTCTTTATGGAGTCTTTAAACTGGATAGGAGTGTTATTGATATACAGTAATGGATACTAGGGAAGGAAATTGAGGAAAGGTTTTGAGCCTATGAGCATTGCCTTGGTTTACACTGGTTTTAGGGATAGTTTGTTTTCTATTGCCCAACGATTAATTCTATCAATATCCTCCTGAGGCCTCTAGCAGGTCGGAAGGATGGAAGGATATATAGATTTGTAGATCACCTGCATATAGGTGATATTGGGAGTAATGGATAACATTTGTGAGATCATTTATGAAGATGGAGAATAGAGTAGGTGAAAGGTACACCTGAGGTACACCTCTGGAAAGAAACATGGATGATGACGGTGGTTTGTTAGGGATAGTAACTGATTGAAATCGGAAGGAGAGAAAAGATTGAAACCAGCCCAAAGAACTATTGGATATATTTAATTTATGTAATCATAAATTGTATCGAGAATATTGAGTTTCACAATGCAGTATGATCTGATAGATGTTGAAAAGGATGATGATGCCATTGAAACTTGGCCATGAGTCGGGTAGGTTTTTAATTTATGTTTTAGAACAAAATCAGAGCTAAGAAAACTTTCGGAGCTTCCGGTATCGATCAAGGCCTCGGCAGAAATTTTGTCGTTCAATGTGAGTTTGACTGTGGAATTTGCGAGACTCTTAACGGAAGTAGCACAGATAGATGCAATCGTTGATCTTTTGGTTTTTGCTGACCTACAGACTTAAGCGTAGTGCTCACGCTTGCTGCAGCTCCTACACTCTGTGTCTCGTGCCGGAAACTGGTTTCTGGAATGTTTGTTTTGCCCGCAGAAATAACATTTTTGGGTTACTGCATTAACTATGTTATCCGATGATGGGGAGTCTCGGATGGGCTGAGATACCGCTGAAGCGAGGTGAGATACCGATGACTGATACGTTTCAGAATAGAGACTCGCCTACTCGAGTGACCTCGCCTTTGAGGAGGCCTCTTCCAGATCGAGAGAAATCTGTTCCAGCAAATGCTGCCTGATACAGTTCGATGTTAGACCGCTGATAAAAGCATCACGAATGTATTCATCCCGATTAATCTCCGCTGAAACACTTTTAAAGTTGCAGTCCTTTGCCAAAAGACGTAACGCCTGTAGATATTGGTCTACATTTTCATCAGAACGTTGCCTACGCGCGGCGAGACAGTGCCTAGCAAATATCTCATTTTTAGGCTTGTTATATAGAGAATCGAGTTTCTGAATAGCCTCATTATATGTCTGACATTCATTAATCAACTGATGAACATAGTGACTTACGTGATTGTTGAGTAGTGCTAACTTGTCCACTTCGACCGCTGTTTCCGCTTTGGCTGCTTTGTCTTCCTTGGCTGCTTTGTCCGCAAGAATACTGTCTTATAAAGCTTCAAAGATTCGTTTCCAATGTAACCATTGGGAAGTAGCCGTGCTTGAATTAAGTTCAACTTCAAACTTGTCTGGTTTTAGATACTGTTCCATTATTTCAATGGACAAGATAAATGCAACTAAATGAAAAACTTTAGCTAATTAAATTGTAATAACATAACCTTTTATAGGAATAAGGCTTTAATTAGCTAAAGAAATTCACATCTTTTACAATGAATAGAAAAGTAAATAATCGAACATTTTAAACACATATTAAACACTGAATATTTAAATCATATTATGACAGCCCTCTTATAATTCTATACACTTGTGAATCTGCAATCTGCAGCAATAATAATTATTAAAAAAAAGTTGTTTAAAAATTGTATTTAAGAATTATTTGTTTCACTTCTCGATTACAAATGAACTAATATCACTTCAGTCATTCTATACTTTAGAAAAGATAGTGAAAATGAAAATAAAATCTATACTATCCTAAGCTACTTTCTGCTCTCCATGTAGAGTGTAATAATGGTCCTCTTATCCGGTTATAAAACTTTGAAATGGTACCAACTAATTCTTCTTTTACCATTTTTTTTTTTTTTTTAAAGATGTCTGTACTGAAACTTCATTCCGTTGGTTGGTTTTTCTAAGTATATTCATTATCAACAAAAACATTTATAAAAGTGATTACATATGTATTGTATATATACTTTCTGTAACTTACTGATTTCCATATGAATTCAGAAATACAAATGTTTATTTTTGTTAATATTTTACCCAGAGTTGAAGCAAAAATGGTTCTAAATAAATTAAAAAACTACAAATTCAGTAGGAAAGGGAGAAGTTATCAATCGCAAACTATTTTGTAATATTAATTATTGTATTAAAAGTAATAAATCCTTTGCTATGCCGTACTTTGGATGGGCCATTAAATGGAGGTCCCAAGCCTGTCTGATGTCAGGTACTGGTTAAAGATCCCTATCGTAATTACACCTGATAGGCAAAATTAAGGACTCCCACTGCAGCATCGTCTGATTAACTTTGTTGCATAAGGGGATGTTAAACCAAATATAGAAACTGTTATAATATAATGTCAGTTGGTTTTATATTCATATTTGGTGTAAAGTGGCTTTACAATTTTTTACTCTGATTCATAAAAATTGACTCGGCAACTTTTGAATTATCAATTGAAAAAAAATAATCTGAACCTTTGGTAATCCTTAACGCTTGATAATCGAGACAAGAAAAGCAAGAAAAACGTTAATGCTGGGAAACGGGATAGTCAGCAGAAAATTGTTACACTTCCTGTTATTAGTCCAGATTGGTCTTTCTTTTCTAGCCTTCCCAACTCCCTAAACCTAAGTTTGCTAGGGTGTCGCAAGAAGATGAGCTTAAATGGAAACATGTTATGCTAGCTTTGAATTAGGGGTCAATCCATATCAAGTGGTCCAAAGGTGGTTGCTCAATCATTTTAGAAAAAAATTATAATTTTACCACCGGTTACATATGGAATCAGTCTACAATTTTTTAAAAATTGTTTTGAACTACTCATTCCATACGTAATTAATGGTAAAATTATAAAAAATTTCTAAAATGATCGAGCAACCAAATTATTTTTCTCTGGTCCATTTCAAATGATTGACTCTAAGAAGTGTGAAATCTTTTGATAATCTGAACAGAAAAAAATAATTTGGTTGCTCGATCATTTTAGAAATTTTTTATAATTTTACCAATTTTGTGTCGGGTTATCAAGGCAATATTTCCTTTCTACAAAATTGTTACTTCATCTAATCTTCCTAACCCTCTCCAACTATCTACTCTAAAAGAACTAGATTTAATTATTTGTTTTTTGACCCAGGAGTAGTTCAAATCCTCCAGTTCCGTCTCTACAAAATTGCTGAATAGGATCGTAATAGGAACTTTAAAATTTACCTTAATTTTTTAATAGGCTATACTTACTTCTAAATCCCTTATCTGGAAATTATTCATCACCGAAAATATCCCAAATGTCACAGTAGCGGTGGGTTCTAAATGAGCATCAATTTGTTAGAATAAACATGGTCCAAAAGAGGGTTATGGTTAAAATCATTCACTTTTGAAATAATTGTGACAAAAGATAAAGTTTTTATTTTTTTTTTTGTTCGGTACCCCTATCTGGCCTTGTATGGCATACAGAAGATGCATGTGTGAACAAAAGATTCATATGGGCATGTGTGGCATTCTGCCATGTGTGGGATACAAATGATCAAGTTGTCTTCTGGAAGAAGTTTTAGCAATTGTAATTTACTGATTTGAAAAAAAATGTACTGAATATTAATACTACAAATGTTCGTGAATAATCCCATATCGTACTGATCATAGTATAAAGGTACAGCTCAGAAATAGAAATGTTGGGAACTCGTCCGTGAAGGTTTTGTTTACACCTTTGAATACCCTCAAACCAAGAAGTAATGTCGTTAGGTGGCAGAAAGCCTACTAGAGTTGCCCTTACATTTTATATACAAAATTGGTAACTTGCTCATTCTAATACTGTTGCTAACTGAAAACTTATCAATTTTGTGTTGTACCTTTCTTCTACGATGGGTACAGTATATTTGTAAAGATCTGAATGCTGTAATTCTATTAACAAGTGAAGTTTTCACTGTTGTGCTCACACTAATGTGGTTAATTTGTTATTCATTTATTATTATTCTAAAAAAAGATGACTTAAACAGCAATTTTATATTATTACAGTTATTTTTTAACAGTTCATGTTACATTATAATTTCCCTTCAATACACTTTTTTTGAACTCTACAATGTTACTCTTACTATATGTTTCGAGATTTTTGCTTTTTGAATCTTATTTTTGCAGGCAAACTTACTCCTTTGTTATTTACTCTGTCAAATATTATTTATTTTATCATTTCAGTTGTTTCAATATTCAGTCAATATTTCAGTTGTTTCAATATTTCCTACATGCTTTTATCGTTACTTTTATTTTAATTTTTTTTCGCGTTGATACCTTTTTAGACTTGATGATAGCCAATAATTATTTGGAAACATTGACTTTTCACAAAGATTATTTTTTTTTATTTATGTGCTAATCTTGATGGCCACTCGCATCACCTCTTTTCTATAATATTCAATATATACTAGTAAATATATAATTTATACTCTTTTATTTTCACAAAAATTAGCAATAATTTTTCTTCAGGTGATTGAGCTGCCTTTGTTAAATCCTGAACTGTTTCAACGTGTTGGAATTACTCCCCCCAAAGGATGTCTACTTTATGGGCCTCCTGGTACTGGAAAGACTTTGTTGGCCCGAGCTGTAGCCAGCCAGTTAGATGCAAATTTCCTGAAGGTTTGTTCAGTTTTATTATATTTACTATATTAAGCATATGGTGTTTTGCATATAACAATAAGTTATACAAATATAATAATTATTGAAAATATAATTGAAATATATTTAATATTTTTTTATTAATATAATTTCTGTATTCCTGAATAGTTTGAGTCCGATTTTATTTTTTAAGCTGTAATTGATACCTAAATTACTTTAGATGTTTGATAACCTGAAACTGAAACTCAATTTAATAAAAACAGAATGTAGTATGTAATATAAAGAAATGCTGTCACATCCGCCAAATGACTAAAAATCTGGTGCGATGCGCGCAACACACAATTTTCACTTACCAATTAATTTATATTAGAAATGGACATGTTTTGTTTATTGCCATTTCTCAAAGCCACACATTTTTCCACATTGATTTCTTATTTTTGTTTTTATTTGTTCTCTAAAGTACACTAATTTTTGTTAAATTATTAAATAAAAGTTTTTACTTGTGATAATTCGGCAATGCAATCATAATACTCCAAGTCGTCTGATTTTATAATTCTCTATGTAGTTGTTGAAAACTTCAAATACTTACAATGAAACAATTAATATCCATTGAATGAATATCCATTAAAATATCTAAGATTTAATTATAAACATGGTCTGTCATTAAAGACCTACTGCGCACGTTTGGGCTCAACGTGTTTTATGAGTTTACGGAATGTTTTTCTTTTTTTCTCCTGTATATGTTTACTTGATTTTTCATATTTCATATTTGGCCATTTCTTATTTTTAGACGTAACCAGAGACAGATAATTTCTACATATAATTAACAACAAAGGTACTTTATAGGAAAACAAAAATGGCCCCTTCCCCAATTAATCCCCCTTAGAAAATTTTAATAATGATAAAGCTTACCATATATTAAAAAATACTTGATTATCATTAAACATAACACAAAGTTTAATCAAAATCGTTAAAGTTATTTGAGAGAGAATTGATAAAAACATAAAAATGGGAAAAAAAGTTATGAAATAAAGTATCCCCCGCGTTTGATCAATTTTGATAAAATGTTTGCTGTCATATTGCGGGCATATACATATATCAAATATCCAGTTTTATCAAAATCGTTAGAGCCATTTTTGAGAAAATCAAAAAAAAAAAAGTATGAAATAAAGTACCCCCTCCATTTGACCAATGAAATGAATGAATTTAATGAAATTTTTGCTGTCGCATCGACATATACATATACCAAATACCCAATTTCAGGTTCGTACGGTTTATAGTTTTTGAGCTAGTACATACAGACACACACACACACCATTTCGTGGGACTTGGTTATTTGGATTCAGGAGACCCCAACATGTGTATTTCCGTTGAAAACCAGAAGTCGAAATTTTTTACGATCGCAATACTTTCCTTTACTGTATATTCCATGTATAGACAAGTGAAAGTAAAAACTTGACTCAAAATTGTTAATACTAATGATTTGTGCATGTTACACATCTAATGAACACATCAATTGAAAAAAAAAATTGAGGATTGTGAGGAGTAGGAGGGGTGTTAGAAGTAAAAAAAAACTAATCTTGAGTTTGATTCGTTTTAACATGTTGATTGCAGGCATGATTCTGTTCTGTTTAAAAAATTATTTCTATTTGATCATATCAGATAATATTATAAGGTACCCTAAATTTAACCCTCCATAGCTAAGTGTGACATCAAAGTCACTGTAAGACTTATCCTGTCTTTCCATCCCTCCTCTTTTTTTATTGATTGTGGAAGGTTCACAA
This sequence comes from Aelia acuminata, assembly GCA_911387785.2. Lineage (NCBI taxonomy): Eukaryota > Metazoa > Arthropoda > Insecta > Hemiptera > Pentatomidae > Aelia > Aelia acuminata. Next base: position 74,505,045 of record OU426979.1, on the reverse strand, counting down.
ATTGTAAGCTATTCGGTCTCGAAAATATTTTCCTTTATTGACCTTTATATAGTCATAGTCACAGTTTTATAGGCTGACGTTTCGCTCATGTTTGAGCATTTTCAAAGCTAAAAAATCAAAAGGGAAATCACAGCTTTGTGGTTAAAATTATTTTTAACAATTAAAAACATAATGAATATTAGTACAATTTTAGGAAAGTAATCTTACCACTTTTTAATTGTTAAAAATAATTTTAACCACAAAGTTGTGATTTCCCTTTTGATTTTTTAGCTTTGAAAATGCTCAAACATGAGCGAAACGTCAGCCTATAAAACTGTGACTATGACTATATAAAGGTCAATAAAGGAAAATATTTTCGAGACCGATTAGCTTACAATTTGTGAACCTTCCTTCATCATTATAGCGGTCTTTTAATTTTCTTCTATTTGAAGATTAATACTTAATTTATTGATTGTGAAATATCCATTACCTATACCTGCGGGGGGTTATGAGAGCAAGCTGTGCACTGGGTCTGGGAAAAAGTGGGTTTCTAGAGTCCTTAATTGAGTTATACAGCTTTATTCAATTGTGAAAAAATTAAGACATTATGTTCTTGGCTGTGATGGTAGTATGAGATAATCAATGTTGTTTTTATGGATAGTATTATATATGGTTTTTTTTTTTTTTTTTTTTTTTTTTTTTTTTTTTTTTTTTTTTTTTTTTTTTTTTTTTTTTTTTTTTTTTTGAGGGCCGGAGAGGTTAATTAATAACTTTTACCAGTTTATTCTATTTAAAAAAAAACTTTGATACACTGATTGTTCATGGGTCCAATAAAAGTAAAAGGAGGTTAATTAAAGAGGTTATAAAAAGGTAATGTATCTTGATGGGGAGAGGGATTTAGTTTTTCCATCGTTAAGCATGTGCTATCCACTTATTTATTTATTTTTTTTATTTGCTATCTTACCGTTTTACCCATTTTTCCCAACAAGTAAATAAATAAAGTATTTTACAAATAATTATACAAATACATTTATCTATATTTTGTTATAATAAAATGACTATTAAACTTATTCTGTTAGTAATTATTAAAATCTCAATGAAATCCTATTTCAGAGATGTCTGTTTAGAATAATATTAGGTTTTGAAAAAAAAAAAAAAAAAAATGAAATGCAAAATTAAAATAACAGCCCGAGAACTGAGTGTGACATTTATGTCATACCTCACCACGAATTTTCTATTATCATAAAAAATTTTAAATAGATTTTCTCCTTTGAATAAGTATTCATCCTTTGAATAGGAAAATGTCAAATTGTCGAAATAATTCCAATCCTAGTAATATAATAACTACGAGTTATCTTGCTACCCCGGAATGATTTAAGAATATCTTGCAAATATAAATACATGGTTGATTTTTGAAATAATATTTACATGAAATGTTTTAAAATTATTTCTATGAATAGTTAAAAGCAATATAAATGAATTACCCTTCAATTTTAATTTTAGGTCATCAATATTATAATTTTTTAGTGATTTGTGATTTATAATTAATCTCCATGCCACAGGTAGTTTCCAGTGCTATTGTTGACAAATATATTGGTGAAAGTGCTCGTCTCATCAGAGAAATGTTTAACTATGCGAGGGACCACCAGCCTTGCATAATTTTTATGGATGAAATCGATGCCATTGGTAATGTATACATTATTTTTTGTTTCCAACTAAACCAAATTATTTTTGTTCCTTACTGTGGTTGGGTCTAGCAATTTACAAATTTGTTGATAAATTTCATTTTCAATTGTATACTTTCTGGCAGGTTTGTGTAATCTAGATGCTGCTTTGTGCAATGTTTGCTATTTTTTTTTTGGGGGGGGGGGAAATTGCATAGCCCTTTGCAATTTTGAATATGTGCTGTATGAGTTTTCTGTTGAAATATGCTCTAGCATACTCTGAACGTTTGTAGTTTGAATCTGTCTTGGGAGGTTGACTTGTATTTCGACGTGGACCCACCAAATAAATCTCATCCTTCTCACCCGGGTTGTTACAAGTTGGGTTATACTTCTAGAATGATTTATCATTGCTTAAGAATTAATAATTTGTTACTTTTGGAAGACTATTAGAAACTTGCTAAGACTCTGTTCTTTAGTATGTGAAACATGGCTCATTACATTAAGGAGTGAACAACGCCTTAAGGTTTTTGAAATTAAAGTTTTGCTAGAATATTTGGACCAAAGAAAGACAATCAGCCATTGAATTTAAACATTTGTGAATGCCGAAGTGCTTGAACTTAACCCGATAAATTTATAATAAAGCTGTGTAGTGATTAAAATTACCATGTGAAATTGTGAGGCTATAGTAGTTAATGAATTTCTAAAAGATTAATAAATACGGTGTTATATGGGAAAGTCCTAGTGGAAGGCCAAAATGAAGTTGAGAGGGTAGGGGGTGAATGGAACTGTGTTAGATACAATTGGTGGTATTGACATCGGATCTTTGCGTTTATCAAGCCTCTATTATTATTATTAAAATATTTTTAATATATTAAAAACAAATTTTGTGAATTTACCAGAATTTTTGGGTTCGAATAGTAATTTTTTTCTTTGTTATCAATTTAAATTACTCATAGATGTTAGAGCTTATAAAACTCATTGCTTTGTATTTACCCTCGGGTCGAATCCGGCCAGAGTGAAGGTTTTATTCATGCCAATTCTGACAGAGTGAGTGCAGAAAGCTGTCCTTCAATGGCACCTCCTCCTCATTCGGTAGGTACCTGCTGACCCAATTACAACTAAGAGGTATGTACCGTTTTGCACTTATCCTTCCTTTGGTCGGATCCAACCCAACCTTAGCAAATATGTTTTAGGTCAGATTCGACCCCACTTTAGTATTTTATGCTCTAGTAATTTTTTTTATTCAACCTATTTTTACAATTATTTATCCCTTTACTGAATTTCCCATTGTGTGAGTAAAATCTATTGCGAAATCTTTGATTTTTGATTTTAGAAAAATGGCATTCAACAAAATTATCTCATCTGTTGGAGAGTTTTGGGAAGAATTTCGAAGGCGATCTCTCGAAGAAGAAGAGCATAATGATGTGAATGATGTCGCATCAGAAAATGAAGATGAAATCTTGCCCGACTCTCAAGTTCCGGATGAGTGTTTGATGAAAAAGAAGAAGATAGAAATGACAGTTCAGAAGGAGATTGCGTAGCCAACACTCATCAAAGAAAATTCGAATTGGGAAAGGATGAAGAAAGCATATGGACAGATAAGCATATTTGTTCAAGTATAAATGTAATAAAAGGGAAACCAGGACCAAGAGGAGAGGCTGTAGGGGAAACCGATATCCTGGAATTGTTTTCTCTTTTTATTACTGATGGAATGGTAAAATTGTTTTACATACCTATGAAGAAATATGCATATTCATTCAGTGGGCACACAGATGAGGTAGAATTTAGAGTGTTTATCGGCCTCCTATTTATGAGTGGAGCTTTGAAAAATTCGATGTTGAATGCAGTAGAAATGTTTTCGAAAACATATGGTCCTTCAATATTTCGAAGTACCATGTACCCTTTCAAGATTTAAGTTTCTTCTTAATTTGACGATAAAAACACTAGAGAAGACCGTAAAAATAAAGGACAAGTTTGCAACATTTCAAGATATTTGGGATCAGTTCAATGCAAACTGTTTTTGTCATTTTTCCTCCACTCATTACGTGACCGTTGATGAGACTCTATTTGGATTCAGAGGACTATGTCCTTTCAAAATTTATCTTCCTTCCAAACCTGATAAGTGCAGTCTGAAAATCTTATCTCTTGTTGTTGCTAAATGTTTCCATTTCTGTGGTGGAATACCATATGTGGGGAAAGAAATCACTAAAAAAAAAGGTGATTTGTCTTTTCCTTCACAATATGTTTTGAGACTTATTGAACCACTAAGTGGCAGTGGTCGCAATATCACTGCTGATAACTGGTTTTCATCTGTAGAGTTAGTGAGGAATTAAAAAAAAAAAAGGACTGACATACGTAGTTACTTTGCGAAAAAACAAATCACAAATTCCTTTTTGCCAAAGCCCCTGTGTCGACTTCGAAATTTATGTACGATGACGAAAAAATGTTACTTGTATACAAGCCAAAAAATAAAATAAAAAAGTAATACTTATTTCTTCAATGCACTACGATGGGGAGGTAGACAAGGTCTCGAAATTGCCAGAAATAATTTCATTTTATAATATGACTAAAGGAGGAGTCAACGTTTTGGACAAATTGTGTAAATCTTACTCAACAGAGAAAAAGTAACCGTTAGCCAATGCCTTATTTTTATGCTATCCTTGATATCGTGGGCATAAACAGTCTCAACACTCTACAAGTGGAATGTCAACAAGAAGCCGTATTCCAAAAGGATCCGGTCTTCGTTTCTGAAAGATTTAGCGATTGCATTAACTAATCCGTTGATGCAGCAAAGATTCGCTAATGAACATCTTCTGTGAAATCTAAAAGCTATGATAGGTGAACACCTGGGCAAGAAGCTAAGACGACATGCTGCATTTTCGGCTGCAACTTCTGTATCATCTACTGAAAAGGAAACACATATCGTACTAGCTGTAAAAAATCCATCTGCGGGGAACATAAAGTTATAATTTGCCCTGATTGTTTCTTTCAAATAAAAATTATATTTGATTGAAATTATAAACATTTTTTTATATGTAAATAAAAATTATTTTTGATTGAACTGCTATTTATTTTGTTTTTTTCTCTAGATAGACATTAGTATCCATTTTTTTTTTTTTTTTTTTGTTTCAATGGGGATTTTAGTGAAAAAAGGGCTCAAACCTAAGTAAGGTCGGATCTGACCCAACAGTAGCATATGGGTCATTTTTCCAGAAAGGGCAAATCGCTGTTCCCGATGGATTCTGAAGCCCCCTCACCATTTTTGTTCATTAAAACAACCTTTAATTAGGATCCGTGACTTGCCCTGTCGACTACGTAGGGTTTTACGCATATAACATTAAAAATTAAAGGTTGGATTTTGATATGACCAGTGGAAATCTCCTTCCCTCGTCATGTCACAACTCCAGTTTCCAAACTTTACGTTCGTCTACAAATTGACCATTGACGCTTTTTGAATTTTTTACAACTGTGGTGCTGTTCAAAACATCTCAAGATTAGAATGTGAGGTATGCGATATTTTTAAGAATGATAGAATAGTACACAGAGGAGGTAAAAGACTTGTCCCAGGTGTTTGGGTTTTCCCCGCTTACGTAGTATTTTCGTGTTTTGGCAGTTTTAACCTTTACAGATGACTCCGGCTTCTGGCTGAAAGTAGAATTACATCTCGGGTAACAACTCTTTTTGCCGCCAAATGTTTTCAGTCACTATGGAACCGTCAGGATAACAGCGTAGGTGCTGCGGCGGGAGCGGCATAGATGGTAATTGTATCGAATTTTTTTCATTGCTTTCATCTTTTAGAGCAAGTTGATACGTTTCTGACGGTCTATCGTTGTTTAAAAAAAATGGGTGTATTTAAGTATTGAACAGAAAAAAATGGATGGTCATACAATACAATATAGGGTGTTTTTCTCCCGCTTGAGTGTATTTGGAGATTAATTGTATCTAAATGTTTTCGTTGCTTTCTACTTCTAAAGCTCATTGAAATGTTTCGAACGGTCATCATTTTGTCAAAAATCTGCTATATTTAAGTAGTAAACGAGAAAAAACTAGATAGCCTCTCAAATTCTGATGTCATTATCCCGCCTCTATGGAATTGAAATGTAATTGTATCTAAAATTTTTCGCTGCTTATTACTTATAGAACTCTTTGGCGCATAAACATCAGGAGTCATTGTCCCCTCTGTCTCTTCCCGAAAACTAATTGCATCTATATTTTCTCGTTGCTTTTTAAATGTAGAGGTCGTTGAGACATTTCCGAAGGTCTATCATTTATTTCAAAAGCATCTTTATTAAAGTAGTAAACAAAAAAAACTGAATGGTCATAAAAATTTGTTTAATGGCTGATAGATGGCTTAGGATTTTCTTCAGCAAAAAAATAAATAAAATAAAAAAAATAAAAATAAAAAACTCAAGAAAAAATATATTTAAACGAACCCTCAGCACATTTCTTTTCCCGTCTTCCGATTTTTTTTTTTTTTTTTTTATAAATAATAAATGCACCCTGCTCTTGTATAACCTTGCATTGGAGTTCAACCAGTGCTATGTAAAGAGCATCCCTAAATATTTTCCAGACGTTAATTCGACATTTACAATTTCAAGAATTCCAAGTTCAGATTCCCCCTTTCTGGGAAAATGACCCATATGTGTGATCAAAAACCACCGTAGCCGATGAGGGTTTAAAATATTATTAAAATTATTTAATTTAAACTTAATAACATAGAAGAGGGGTTTTAAGATGATAAATAGATAGATTATTAAATCTAAATAGTATTAACTATTAAAAATAATGACTATTATCAATGTATGTCCATTTTTCTACATAGTAAGGAAAACCGAATGCAATATATTTATTTGGACTATAATTATTATTATTTATAATGAAGTAATCATTATTATTAAGTTTTGCATTCATTTTGTAGGAGGTCGAAGATTTTCGGAAGGAACATCTGCCGACCGTGAAATACAAAGAACCCTGATGGAACTTCTTAACCAAATGGATGGATTTGATTCACTGGGGCAGGTAAATAAAATAATGTACCTATAATAGTGTTTCTAAGTCAGTAATGAAATTATATTTTGAGGACAACATTGTCTTTATTGTTTGGTCCAACAGAAATGAGGGAGCATAAGCCAGGTCAGAATGTTTTATGATTTAATGTTACCGAGATGGAAATCCTTGTGGCTTGGGGATATTCACATTTTTAAATATCTAGATGGCTATTGATAACTATCCATTATCAGATACACACATGTAGTTGCTAATGGAATGGTTAATAATTTCTATTGCATCATTTAAACCAGTAAGTATCTTTGAAATTTTTGGAATATATGAAAGGCGGCCTACTTTTGGTAAAATCTGAATTCTTTCCTTCTGAGAGGAAGATAGCAACATGTTAAATGGCTGGAAGTTAACTAATTTGAATTTTCTAGGTAAAACTTGGGTAGAGTTACGAGACCATATAAATACTTAAATAATTTATAATGAAATTCTCAGAAACAGTGATTGACTGACGTGTCAGCCTATCACAAAGGGAGCAGGTCTTTGTTTGCAATTTTTGATAGAAAGACAAATTCTGACAAAACTGCTCTTCTACAATTGCTTTCGAAGATTGTGAAATCTATTACTATTGTAAGCTCCAAGCCTTTGACTCATCCTGTTTGTCACTTAGCTGAGCACTTAGTGTAGAGTGTCAACTTTTGTGTCTATTTTTTAGCAGATGGATCAATAGGGATAAAAGAACTTTCCAAGTCACTTTCCAATTCTGTTTGAAACTTCTGGTAGGTTGTCACCATGGAGGTGTATTTAATTGGCTTGTTTTTGTTCCAAAATGTTCTATTTAAGATTTTTATCCGTAGCTCCTGGAGCTCAGGCTTCTTTGTCTCTAGAATTATGGAATTACTTATTTTAAATGTGTGATTGAGCACCGCAACCTCATTGTGTCTATCAGCCAGTGGTTTTGCCTAATTAAAACAAACATGATTTTAGTTTAGTGAAGGATATTAATTGTTTTGTTTAAAAATCTACTACCACCTCCTTTGTGGTTTCATTTTGTTCGGTAATTGAAAATATTAATGTGGTATAAATTTAAAGATCTGGAAATTTTTACTTTCACTTACCTATATATGAAATATATAGTAAGGGAAAGTATTGCGATTGTGAAAAATTTCAACTTCCGGTTTTCAACGGAAATACATGTTTTGGGGTCCCCTGAGTCAAAATGACCAAGTCCCGCGAAATGGTCTCTGTTCGTGTTTGTGTGTGTGTCTGAACAGACTAGCTCAAAAACTATAAACCGTATGGACCTTAAATTAGGTATTTGGTGTATAAATATGCCCAAGATGTGACAGCAAAAATTTCATCAAAATTGGTCAAACATAGGGGGGACTTTATTTGAAGAATTTAGTCTAATTTTTACTTTTTTTTTTTTCGATTTTCTCAAACACGGCTCTAACGATTTTGATTAAACTTGATATTTGATGTATTTATGTGCCCGCGATTGACAGTCCAAATTTCCTCAAAATTGATCAATTGGAGGGGGCACTTTACTTAATAAATCTTGTCTCACTTTTACGTGTTTTCTTTTTATTTACTCAAAAACGGGTTTAACGATTTTGATCAAACTGGGTATTTGATGTATGTATATGCCCGCGATGTGACAGCCGAAATTTCATCAAAATTGGTGAAACGGAGGGGGTACTTTATTTAATAAACTTTGTCTTATGTTCACATGTTTTTTTTATTTACTCAAAAAAAGCTTTAATGATTTTTATCAGGCTTGGTATTTGATGTTTGTATATGTCCATATATATATTTGTATGTGACAGCCAAAATTTCATCAAAATTGGTGAAACGGAGGGGGCACTTTATTTCATAACTGTTTTTCTAACTTTTACCTTTTTTTCGATTATCTCAAAAACGGCTTTAATCATTTTGATTAAATTCGTCATGTTTAATGAGAATCAAGTATTCTTTAATATCAGGTTAGCTTTATCAGTATTAAAATGTTGTAAGGGGGCTTAATTGGGGAAAGGGCCTTTTTTGTTTTCATATGAAGTACCTTTGATTTTGTTTATATGGAGAAATTAACTGTCTCTCGTTTCGCCTAAAAATAAGAAAGGACTAAATATGAAATATGAAAAAAATCAAGTAAACATATACAGGAGAAAAAAAGAAAAATATTACGTCAACTCATAAAACACGTTGAGCCTGGGGATGCGGAGTATGCCTTTAATGACACCATTGTTTATAATTAAAGCCGTTCTGTTCATTTAATGGAAATGATTGGCTTCCATGATAACTAAATGAAGTTTTCAACAACTAAATAGAGAATTATAGAAACAGACATGTTGGAGTATTATGCTTGCATTGCCGAATTATCACAAGTAAGAATTTTAATAATTCTTCTTAATAATTCTTTATTTAATAATAAAAAAAATTAGTGTACTTTAGAGAGCAAATAAAAACAAAAATAAGAAACGAATGTGAAAAAATATGTGACTTTGAGAAATGGAGATTAAAAAAACACGTCAATTTCTAATCTAAGTAAGTTGGTAAGTGAAAGTTGTGTGTTGCGCGCATCGCACCAGATTTTTTTCCTTTCACATCAAGGCTAGCCTTTATTTTGGCTGTACAAGTACAATGAGTAGTTAGGTGGTATAATTTCTGAGTTTGATGTTTTCTGCTCAAAAAGTTTTACTCATCAGTTGGCTTCTCTCCTAAGTATCCGACTTCTGTAATAAGGCTTGTGCAATATTTCATCCAACTATGTACGGTTGTTTTTATTTTTATTAATATTTAATTTTATGTAAATATCTTCCTAGACATTAACTTTTGTTGATCTCGGATTGGTTACGCCATAATTATAAATTACCTCTATGACCAAAAAGGGTTAATCCCTAAATGTTTGTGCTGATGCTAGTTTATTATTATAAAAAATAATATTTCAGGTAAAAATGATCATGGCCACTAATCGTCCTGACACCCTTGACCCTGCTCTCCTCCGTCCTGGCAGGCTTGACAGGAAGATTGAAATCCCACTGCCGAATGAACAAGCAAGGCTAGAAATCCTCAAAATCCATGCTAGTCCTATTTCGAAGCATGGAGATATAGGTGGGTATTGTGTGCATGTTTAAGTTTAGTGTCAATTTGATTAGTTTCTGCTTTTTATTATGTATTTAATTATTTTATTTTTTTACTGTTCTAAATATCATAATTACTATATCGTTGAGAGAAATCTTTCATTTGAAACTTGGGCTTATTCTTTCTAATCCATTCAAAGTACTAGAGCTAATACCTTACTAAGAAAACAGCAGTCTTATTCTACAATAAATTGCTGATCAAACTCACAATAGCCAATTAGGCGTTTATGAACACACATAGATAAAACATCAGTCTGTAATATCACCTTTTTTTAAATTTGGTTTAAAAAACTTAAAAGTTGAGAGAGACACTTTATTGAAAATAGTGATGATGCCCTATTACATTGGGTTTCTGATACATAGCATACTCATTTATGTTTTTATGTATATTTTTTGTAAATATCAATAAAACTAATATATAAACAAAGACATTTTTTTTTTTTTTAATCAAAATTTATAACATTTTCTCTCTATAGGCTTAACTGGCCACTAAAGATTAAGTAATGTATATATTTAATAATGCATTATTATTTAATATATAATATACTAGCTGTATATACCGGTTTCACCCAGAGAATTTAATTTTTTAAATCTATAAAATCTATAAACTGAGACTTTTATCGATTCTAACGGTCGATTTCGTAAAAACCAATATAAAGTGAGATCAAAAGAATTTTTATAACAAAAAAGAGTATACCCAGAGATTGGCTGAAGTTATGCAATTTTAATATGGACAGGTGTTCGCACCTGGCATGAAAGAACCACTGAGTGAAATTTGGAGAATTTAGGACAAACGGTATGAATTTCTATAAAGAACAAACAGAATTTCATCTTTATATACATAGATTATAGCTGTATATCCCGGTTTCACCTGGGGAATTTCATTTTTCTAAAGAAACGGTCGATTTCGTAAAAAGACATTGTAAAGCGAAATCATTATGATTTTTATAATAATAAAGAATATCAGCTGAAGATCGGCTGAAGTTATGCAATTTTAATATGGACAGGTGTTCGCATGTGGTCTGACAGAACCACTGAGCGAAATTTGGAAAATTTATGACAAATGGTATAGATTTCTATAAAGAACAAACAAACAGAATTTCATCTTTATTTATATAGATATAATAATACATTAAATTAAATAACATGCATTACATACATTAGCTCAACATTAAAAAATAATGCATAACCTCTTTCTCCTATTACTTGTATAGAACTTCTCAACATGTATGTAAGTACGCTAAGCAATTTCAAACCCTCCTCACCCCCTCCATTCTGCTTTCTCGAAAACAGTGGATTTTGGAGCTTAAAAATATTATCAAAATTTTGGAAACTTAGTTTTTCCTGTGCTTTTAAGTAAGACCTAAGAAGAATTTAAGAATCAAAATTATGATTTGTCAATGCTCTTTGGAATTATGTTTTATTTGATACTTCATTCATCAAAATCCATTTCATTAGCTAATGGAAATTATAGTCTTGATGATAAACGATTTCTATGCTTCAATAAAGATGGTCTCTTCCTGAATCAATCAAAAAAATTAACCAATAGTTATTAAAAAATATGAAGTGAAATGAAATATTAGTGAGTCATTCACTGCCAGAGTAAAAATTAAATAGATATGTTTGATGGCCTATCTCATTAAATATAGTTGATAGCTTTAATTATCAATTGATATATAATATATCTATTTTCAATATACAGTAGAACCTCAATATCTGGCTCAGCTATGGCTGGAGATCATCAGATTTACCTAAAATCTACGTTAGCTAGAGAATGAGGGAAAAACTATAAAAAAGAACATTAATGGAATTAAATTTGATTATTATTGGCAAACTTTGCCCCCATAAAACTTAGTATTTATACTTTATGAATGAATGAAGGTTCTAGCTAGTTGACAGTACAAAGGTAATGTCATTTGCTATCTCAGTTTTGTCATTTATTTAAAAACAGTGAGATATCACATTCGCTTTAACTCTGAAACTCAGTTTGTAATTGATCATTGTAATCATTTTGTAAAGTGATAACATTTTGGTTTTATTTGTAATTTTCTTCATCTTTCATTGCAGATTATGAGGCTGTGGTGAAGTTGTCTGATAATTTCAATGGAGCTGATTTGAGAAATGTTTGTACTGAAGCTGGACTCTTCGCCATTCGAGCTGAAAGAGAATATGTCATGCAAGAAGACTTTATGAAAGCTGTGAGAAAAGTAGCTGACAACAAGAAACTGGAGTCAAAACTGGATTACAAACCAGTATAATTAGCCAAACACCTGGTGTTCATTACAATTCATTAACTTAATCTTATATTTTGTATGTGGAGTAATAAATTGTTAATACATTTTTTTTCTCTGTTATTAATCACTTTTCCAATAGTTAAGAAGGGTCAAATAAAAAATCTGGTGCGATGCGTGCAATGCACAACTTTCTCTTACCAACTTGCTTAGATTAGAAATTGACGTGTTTTGATAAATATGTAAATGCCATTCTTCAAATTCACATATTTTTCCACATTTATTTACTTATTCTTGTTTGTATTTGCTCTCTAAAGTATAAAAAATTGTTTTATTGTTAAATAAAAGTTCTTACTTGTTATAATTCGGCAATGCAAGCATAATACTCCAACATGTCTGTTTCTATAATTCTCTATTTAGTTGTTGAAAACTTTATTTAGTTATCATGGAAGCCAATAATTTCTATAAAATATGTATGTTTCAAAACATGTTGACGACTCTTCCCATGAACAGAACAACTTTATTTATAACGATGGTCTTATCATTAAAGGTATACTGTGCATGCGTGGGCTGAACACATTTTATGAGATGTTGGAATATTTTTCTTTTTCCTATATGTTTTCTCGATTTTTTTCTTATTCAATATTTAGCCATATCTTATTTTTAGGCACGAGAGAATGTTAATTCCTCTATATAAACAAAATCAAAAGTACTTTATAGGAAAACAAAAAAATCCCCTCCCTTCCCCATTTAAGCCCCCTCAGAACATTTTAATAATGATAAAACTTACCTGATATAAAAGAATACTTGATTCTCATTAACCATGACGAGTTTGATAAAAATTGTTAGAGCCGTTTTTGAAAAAAATATGACACAAAGTGCCCTCTCCGTTAGACCGATACCAATTAAATTTTTGCTGTCACATTGTAGGCATATACATACAACAAATACCCAATTTCAGGTTCATATGGTTTATAGTTTTTGAGCTAGTCTGTTCACACATACACGCACACACACACACGCGCACACACACACACACACACACACACACACACACACACACACACACACACACACACACACACACACACACACATACACACAAACATTTCACAGGACTTGGTTATTTGGACTCAGGGTACCCCAAAACGTGGATTTCCCTTGAAGACCGGAAGTCAAAATTTTTCACGATCGCTATACTTGCTACATATTTCATACATAGATAAGTGTAAGTAAAAAAAATCCATAAAAGATTATACTGTAAGAAGAGCTTCAAGTTGGAAACTTCAATAAGGATTAATTATAAAAGTAAAATGATTGCTAAAGTTTGATATTAAAAATGGTCAGGTTACTTTTGTTTCTAATTCATTTTTATTATTACCTCTCATGATTTTTTACCGATCTGTTGATCATACTATGGAGGATTTAAAACATTTTTGCTTACAATAGAATGTAGATAATGCAATATATCGGGGTAAATTGTTACTGATGATACTGGCCTTTTAGTATAAGCTGAACTCAATGGCCGCTAGGTAATTTTTTTACTTGGTAAAATTTTTTACCCTTATGCTCACTTATTCTGCTCCTATAAAGATAGCTATTTTTCGTATTAATTATTTCAATCCACATTGTGACCAAATGGTGTTATCCCATTAAATTTATATGTGTGGAATTGCCCTGAAAACCTAGAAAGCATGATAACCCTTTCTGGCCTGTTATATCAGTGCAAAGTGTGATAATCTCCCTAGCATTTGCAATGATTACAATGTACTTGGCCTTAAAATGATGCATTATAGCCCTCATTTTAGTATTAGAAGACTAGGCTTATTTTCCAGTTCTGTCTCTGGCTCCATCTAGTTGTCCCCAGGACAAGTTCTAGTACCTCTTCTCTCCACTAGAGTTCACAGATATGCTTTTCTCTTAAATGATTTATTTTTTGATGCGCGGTATGCTAACCACTGCACCACAGAGCTCGCTTCCAACCGGAGCCAATCCTTGCGCTTCACTGATACCTCTCCCTCGATCTCGCAAGTTTTGCGAGAGGTGGAAAATTTTTGTACAATTTTGGTCATCTCTTGACGATCGTCAATTTTTATATTAATTTATTTTTGTGGATAACCACCTTGTTTTAAATTATTTTAAATAATTTATTTTTTGAAGAGAAAAGATTTTGCGAAAAGAAATGCTTTTCTATAGTGACTTCAGAACACTGTTGCCAACAATGGGGAAAAGTCCCCACTTGTGGGGATTTTCAACAAGAGTGGGGAATTGGGGAAAAACTTCTTAAAAAAAAGGAAAAAAAAAAAGGTTACCATAACTGCTTCCTAAGGAACGTTCATAAATACGGCCCTAAAGGTCGCGGGTTCGCGCCCCGTGGTGGCCCTAGGATTTTTTAAACGGAGTAAAAAACCCTTAGCTATGCCGTCCCTCGGATAGGACTTAAAATGGAGGTCCCGAGCCTGTACGATGTCAGATACTTGTTAAAGATTCCTATCCTAATTACACCTGGATAGGCATAATTTACGACTCCCACTGTAGCATCGCCCGATTAGCCTTAGTAGCATAAAAATGGACGTTAAATAAACAAACAAACAGATTCCTAACCTGTTTCGGTTAGCAGGCTGTTTAATGAAACAGCCGAAACAGACAGGTGAAACAGTGGCCTTGAGAAATACACAGCCTTATTCTCAAAACTGTTTCAGTGAAACTGTTTATTAAAAAGCTTGCGCCCGTACTGTATCTGTTTAACCTTACGTTCTTTCATCTATTCTTCTGAACCTTATGTTCTTTCAACTATTCGCGGTCACAAGTGACAGTGCTGCTTCTTGACTGGAACTAGAGCAATGGGAATAGAAGCCGGGCCAGTACCTAGGATTTATAGGTTTTTGAGGAGTTTTTAATTTATTTGTCCATAATTTAAGCTCGATAGAGCAAAAAATTATTTGAAAAATATCTAATTGGTATTGGTTGGTCCTTCAGTGTTCAATTAGAAAATCAAAAGGTGTGTCATTCCATTTGTTTCCAAAAAATATGACGATATGTAGTCTTCATTTTAATGAAAGTGACTATATTTATCTAAGTAAATATTAGTATTTGGCATTTTATCGATTTGATGATTGGGATCATAGTGTCATAGATGTGTTTTTCTTTTTTTAATTTTCCCCATTTTTTCTAACATCCGTTGTGCTTAATTGTTGCAAGTTTTCAATGTGATGCCTGAATGTTTTAACAAATAAATAAATAGCTAATATGACATAGAAACTAAGCTGTCATGAAAATGACAGCTGTCATAACAATGATTGTATGAATAGGTAATTAATATTACTAACCGAAGAACGCAGTGTAAAGTTGCAATAATGTGTTTGCATTTACCATTACTACCAGCTTTACACCTACAATTACAAGAAAATTGCTTTTTGTTATTAAGAAATTTAATTTCCATTTTTATTTTATGGGGCAGAACTTTAAGATCGCTTTTTTGAAGGCAAAGGGCTTGTAAAATCACTACTTTTTCGCTTCTAGATACTATTCCACATGTAATTATGTGGTTTTCATCAAGGATAGCTTGCGCTTCAATTAATGGTCTTTTGAAATTACCAATTATGTCTATCACATCAACTATGTCTATCCCCGTTCCTTCCGACATTTTTCAAAACTACTAGCACACCCTATAGTCGATTGTGACTGCGAATTGCTTCTTTTCAGTTCACACTAGGGTTGGGAAAATATCGATGGTCGACGAAAAATTGGTAATGGAAAGGCAAGGGACAGTGGAAAATCCTGGTCTGGGCCTACTAATAGCGTATTAATTTACTCTTTATTTTAAAATTAACCCATTAACGCCCAGAACTATTTTTGCTGCATTTTTTAAAAATCTTTGCTACCACCACTTGCTAAGATTCTATATAACATGAACAAATAAAAAAAAAAAAAAAAATTTCTCAATACAAGGTCATAATGAGGTGTTACATAAATGTAACACCGGGCGCCTGTGCCCCCGTGTTTTTTAATGAGTTTTTTTTTTTTAAAATAATTCTGAATTTGAATAGTATAGCTGGTTAAAGGTTGCCAATAAACAAAACTATAAATTAAAACATTTAATATATACCTAAAAGAACAAGTGATTAAACTTTATTAGTGACAACATTCTACTTCGCCGCATGGCTTGCGAAACCAACAAGTTTTGCACATCCTTTACTTCTTCCCAATATATCCGTTTATTTGGAAGATTATTGTACCCTGTCAAAATTGAAAACCGGATCAAGCATTTTATTTCCCCTAAAGAAAAGTTCTGAGGCTCTTCAATTCTGAATTGGACGTACTTTTCCGTTTCAGTCAAGAGAAGATGGTAAACGTTGCTGTCAAATAACTTTTCAAAACATTCGACACAGCTGTTCGGCTTCATTTATAACAACCTCTTCTTTCCAAGGTACAGGATTGGCGTAAAAGTCACCTGGAATAAATAAATAATGGTGTTGGTTTACCTTTTCTTACACGATTTATTATCCATTGGAACCCTTGATTGTTACAAGTAGGAGCTGGAACTGGATATAGCGCTGACATCGTGGAGGTCGAATCTGAAGCTCCAAGCGGAGCGGGCGTAGAAGGATGGCTAACTGGTGGTTCAAGCACATCATAAATGCCACCAAGACGTTCATTGTCGCACAAAACAATTTCAGCAGGAGCTAGAAGCTGCCCACCTGAAAGGTGAAGAGGATCTCCTAGGTCTTCTTCATTCCCAGACTCCTCGTCAGTAACCGCAGAAGGGTCCGGTGGCTCTGCATAAACGGCCGTTGTCTGGATGACATCACCGAGTATTAAATCGAGAGCATCTTGAAGAGAAAACCCCGGTCTAATACAATAAAAGAAAAATAAAAAATACAGGGGGTCCAAACGCCCGGTGTTACATTTCGGTAACAGTGGTAAATGAAAGGCTATAAAACTCTTAAAGACCAACCAATACGCATGAAACTCAACAGATATGCCGAGAAAGTCTTTCTCTGTTTTGAGTAATAAAATAAAAAATATTAAACGTATGTAAAGGTACTTACTGCAGGAGACTTTGCAGACTTTCGACGTCAACAGGGAAGGACATTTTCAATCTGTTCAAATCGGTAGTCGAAACAATAATAAAACAGTAAACATCGACTCTATCCCTTCTACCGCCTTCCTAGTATATTATAAACACAACAAAAACCCCGAAGTTCTAAGAATTGTTTCCGTTCTATGACAAAAACAAACTTCACTTTGGCGTTACATAAATGTAACACCGGGCGTTAATGGGTTAATTCAAAATATAAAATGGTATAGTAGTAAAGATTTCATGTTTTTTTTGGGGAGGGGGGGGGGGGGTTCTTTTGCGATTATGATGTTTTTTCTGAAGATTTTTTGTCATGCCTTATATTGGCATTCTAAAGGTGATTGTAATTATGATCAAAACGATTGTAATAAATTGAAGCCAGGAAATGCATAAGGGTATAAGTGCCTAAAAAATATATAAACATTTTTTTTTTCCCACATTGTTATGTGTCAAAACTATTCTTCAGAAATGGATATAATTAATTTTTAGTTGTTAATAAGTAGTTCATTGAACGGTTGAAAGATAGCATGGGTGTAAGCCCCGAACGTAGTTAACCTAGTGGGTATAAGCCATATCATTTCAGGAAAATTTTCTCAAAGGCACTTACACCCTTTTTCATTTCCATGCTTCAATTATTTAAGATATTGCGGTTCCTTTTAGTAGGAAATTAATCAAACATTGTAGTTTGTTAATAAAAAAATAAACAGTTTTTAGGATGATTTGCTATTTGGAGGGGGGGGGGGGGGCTAGACCGCCCTGGGAATCGATAAAGTTTAAGCATTACAAGATCAACATAGTTTCTAATTATTCATAATATTAATAGAGCATACGTAGATAAAGTGGGTGGCGGGATGGCCGAGTGGGCAAACGCGTTAGAAAATACGCGTTGCCCATGGCAACGTATGGTTTGAAACATGAAGATAGCAAGTTCAAAACCCGGAGCCAGGGGAAAATTTAATTGATCTCGGCATCAATCCCCCACCCTCTCCCCTGGCCCGGGAAACCCCGTATAGCCTACAAGGCACGGAAGGGGAGGAACCAAAAAAAAAAAAAAAAAAAAAAAAAAAATACGTAGATAAAGTTTTTATTTACTAAGTGCTATTTGAAAAACCACTCAAACTATTACATGAATACAGATATCATTTAGTCAATCGTATCAACTGCTTCGTCATTAAACTCTAGTATTTTTTTTTTAGTATTTTTTATGTTTATACTTTGGAAAACAACTACGGTCATTCCTATTTTTAAATACGGTAATAAAGAATATACTGACGAATGCAGACCAATATCTAAAATATCATCCATCCCCATAAAATTGAAAAATAAATCAGTGACTTGATAACACCATACCATAGTTTAAAAAATACACAACTTTCACTTACGAACTTATATAGATTAGAAATCGACGGGTTTAAATAATCTGTAAACGCCACACTTTTCCACATTTGTATATCTCCATAAGTTATTATAATATATCTTTAATGCAAAACTTGAAAATTCTCAGTACTTTTTGAATCATTATTGCTTATTTGTTTTTTCAAGGGACCAAATTTCATCAACAGTCGAGTTTTTTTTACTGCTTGCTTGTTTTTTACAGCGATTTGCTTTCTGTAAATATATCGTGAAGATGAATCGATAGGAGGTGTATTTACGACTCGTAAAGTTTGTCTCTTATGCGTTTCTGGAACGTTCTCGATTTCCAGATTAGTGTTCCTCTAAAATCACTTTATATTGCCTTCAGAAATTTATTATGGAATGGAAATAAAGTTTCTAAACTAAAATATAATTAATTAATGATTATCTGATACCATATTTTTTTCACAACTTAAATGCTTTAAATAATTAGATCATCACGTATTTACTCTCTAAAGTAAAATAATTTTTTTTATTGTTAAATAAAACTTTTTATTTTTATCAGTGATAATACGAGAGATGAAATTTTGGCTGTCACATCTCTGTCACATGCATATACATACATAAAATACCCAGTTTTGTCAACATCGTTACAGCCGCTTTTTAGTAAATAAAAAAAAACACCTGAAAATGAGACAAAATTTATTAAGTAAAGTGGGGGGGGGGCGGCTGCTAACCCTGGAAGGCTGGATGCAATAATTTTTTATGCTTTTAAGGCGGGAAGCAGTAATAGAATAATTTTTTTAATCATAGAATAATTTTAATAACTTAGGTGATAGAGCACTGCTAAAATTATACATCATTCATTTTGGTTTCATTCACCTTTTCCGCGGAAAGATGTTACAACCTGATCCACCATAGCTTGCCCCCCCCCCTAGTTTTGATCCTGGGTACGCCCTTGAAAGTGCCCCTCTGTTTGACTAATTTTGATGAAATTTCGGCTGTCGCATCGCCATACATCAAATACCCAGTTTGATCAAAATCGTTAAAGCCGTTTATAAGTAAATATAAAAAAACGTGAAAATGAGACAAAATTTATTAAGTAAAGTGCCCCTCTAATTGATCAATTTTGATGAAATTTTGAATGTCACATCACGGGAATATGCATACATCTAATACCGAGTTTAAGCAAAATCGTTTGATCTGTTCTGGAGAAAATTGAAAGAAAACGTAATAATTAGACAAAATTCATTAAATAAAGTACCCCCTCCGTTTGATGAAATTTTTGC